>LZPO01107545.1:681581-692564 GCA_001675575.1 Neotoma lepida
AAGTGCCCACCAAATCCTGCTATCAAAACCAGCAGGACTGCTTTGAAGTCTGAGCCAGGCTGATCTATATAGCAAGCTCCAGGCCAGCTCCAGCTATATATTGAGACTGTTTCAAAATAAATATGAATATGTAAAGCAAAACAATCTTCAGTGGCCCAAACCTGCTAAGATCTGGTCTAAAAGCCCCCATCATTCCTGTGGCCGGGGCTGACTTACAGCTCCCTGAACCAGCCAATCACCTTCTTGCCTAGGGATTTTTACAGACCGTTCTCTTGCCTGTAGTGTTTGCACATGTTCCAGGTTCGTTAACAAGCTAATTCCTGCTTACCCTCAGAGAATTCTAGCTGAAGTCCAGGACTACATTATAACCATTCCGGTCATGAGCCATTTTTTAAAGACAATCTTTCCCTTCATAATACTATGGGGAAATAAAACTTCCCTGGATTTCTCTGTGTTCCTTCCAATCAAAGGCCNTAGGGTATGTCATAATAATTAAATTTTTCATTTTTCTTTGATCTCAAAGAATAATAATAAATATTTTCTTTCCCAGCAGAGTCTGAAAAATTACATCTGGAGTAGGAACGTCATTTTAAGAGCATACTAAGAACCATTCAGCTCAATGTATTAAATCTGCTGCCCAACAGGGGCTCTGAATTGCTGTGCTCTGAATATGTTTTATCACTTTAGATGAACTTCAGTGTCCTGCTTAAAAAGCTATCTATAGGGGGTGGAGAGATGATTCTGTGGTTAAGAGCACTTGCTGCTCTTGCAGAGAACCTGGGTTCTGTTCCCAGGACCCACACGGTAACTGTAACTCTGGTTCCAGGGATTGAACATCCTCTTCTGACCTCGATAGGCACTGTACACACATCAGACACTTACATACATCCAAGCATATACATAAAATAAAATTTCTTAATCTCAAGGGCAGGCAAGATGGCTTAGTGGGTAACACTGCTTGCTACACAAGCCTACAACTTGACCTGGAACCCAGGTAGGAGGGGAGAACTGACTCCGGAAAGTAGTCTTCTGGCCTCCATACTTGGCGTATCTGCTATACAACACACACACACACACACACACACACACACACACACACACACACACACACACACACACACACACACACACACACACACACACACACCCCTGACAATAAATAAAAATTTTTGTTAATTAAGAAATATTCAGGGCTGGAGAGATGGCTCAGAGGTTAACAGCACTGGCTGCTCTTCCAGAGGTCCTGAGTTCAATTCCCAGCAACCACACGGTGGCTCACAACCATCTGTAATGAGATCTGGTGCCCTCTTCTGGTGTGTAGGCTACATGCCAGAATACTGTATACATAATAAATAAATAAATCTTAAAAAAAGAAAGAAAGAAATATTCAATATTCTCCATTTAGGCTCCAAGGCTGCAGATATCATTTGTGTGAAATTTAGTTTTTAAATATACAAAACGATTTTAATCCCCTACAATTTCTAGAAATATGAGATAAATAATGAGATAAATAATAGATCTATAATGTATCTATAATGTATCTATAGACAGCACCGAAATGAAACAAGGTGGCTGTGGAGTTGAAATCCAGCTCTGCCAGTGTACCAACAGTGCAGCCTTGACTAGATCCCTTCTGTTCTCAGACCTTAGTTTACCTGTTCATAAAATGAAGACATAGCTTAAGCTCACGTGGTTATCCCAAGTACTTAACGAGGAAAACATGCAGGACACCTGTGTAGAGCTGGCCCCTTCCTTGCTCCTACCTTAAGTACAGCAAACACAACCTGTAATGATACTTTTTAGCACTACGCAGGCCCTATTCTCTGATGTGACACACTGTATCAGACTTCAGCATGTAACTATGCAGGCAAGAGCCAAGGTATTCTAAAGAAAGGCACACTACCTCCTNCCTTCAGTCATCAGACTATTGAGACCACAGACCCCAAGGAATTGGAATTTCCCAGGAATGCTGGTGCCTACAGAGAGGTTTCACACAATGCTAACTTCTTGGAATACAGACTAGGAACCAGAAGCCAATGATGAGTCAGTGACAGGCAGGACTACACCTTAACTAAACTGCTCAGTTATGCATACCTCTGCCCTCTAAGTCTAAGCCTGGAGTCTGGACCCTGAAGATGGACTTGGAATGAGTGGGTCACTGGACCTCTTCATTTTTCCTTGTCCCAGCATGGCCACATTGAAGAGAACCCTTCTCTGCTTCTCACTATTATTTGTTGCTTTAANTGGCCCACTGAGGGCAGGTGGACTGGAGCGTAGCTTGTCAGGGCTCCAGGACCCAGACTTTGACCCTAACTACTCTGGTAACAAGAACAAACACTCCCAAATATGACACCTTAACACCTAAAACCTAAGCAGCAGCCCAAAGGTCTCTCAAGTGTCCAAGTTATCTTCCTAAGGAGCAGATCCACTGAACAGGAACACGATTGCCTGTAACTTCCTTACTAAAACTGCATTAACCAAGGATCATTAGAAATCAGGAGAACATGGAGGAGTTGAAAATCAAACCACCCAGAGCCAGTGGAACTTTGTTTCAGGCCACTGCCTGTTCTTCAGGCCCTCCTACCCCCCAAAATCACTTACTCCCCCTTAGAAGTGTCACTAGCTCCTCACTTCACTCTCCCTGTGAAAGGATGCTAAACCATGGTCTTCAGATAAATTTTATTGAGGGACATAGATAAAATACCACCACATTTCCCGTCTTTGTCTAATAAAAATTAAAAAATTTTTTAAAAAGTTATAACTAATGTAAGAAAAACTATATACAATAAGTACAATAACTATATACCTGTCTCTTATACACATCTAGATGTGTATAAGAGACAGGTTGGGGTATCATCTTCAGCCTACAGGCTTAGCATATCTGACTTTCATTTGTGAAGCAGGATGTACTTAAGGTCTACAGCTTGATCCCACATTCAATGCAAGTATTCCATGTACCAGATAAACTTGAATCCCACCAGTGTCCTGTCATGATTCAGGATTTTAAATTCTGGAAATTGCTGGTATTTTTGGAATTTGGTTTCCCATTCTTCTCAGCTTGTGGGTGGTTTCACCTTGGCATCCCATTCTTCTTGGCTTGTAGGTGGCTTCATCTCCTTTATCAAATGCCAGTCTACATTGAGAGGTCAGACTCCATCAGCCTAGTTACTCCTCCAAGAGTAATTGTTCCAGCTACTGTTCCATAGCACACCAGTAGCCATCGGTCGACTGTCTGTTCAGCTGCCTTTGAAGGAAGAGGCACTGTAGCTTTTCCAAATTATAAAGCCACTTCAGCGATGGTGCTATATTGTCTTGGCCTCAGAGGACACCTGTTGCCAAAGCTGCAACCACACTTGTCTTGGCAAGGATCAGTATGTGGTGATATTTTATTTGTCTTCCCTAATAAAATTTATCTGAGGGTCAGAGGAAAAACGGGGCTGCCAGCCACTAATAGAAAACAATAGCCATGCAAGTTAGCANACGCCCTTAATCCATTTGGTTCTCTGTGACTCCAAGGTCACATGGGGAACTAGCAGTAGGAGGTGGTGGCACACACCTTTAATCCCAGCATCAACCTTAGAGTTCTGAAGATCCACGCAGACAAGACAGGAAGTGATGTAGCTTGGGAGGATGGGAAATTAGTTAACAGATGGACAGGTATAAAAAGCCAGGTTAGACCGGAAGGCTCGCTCTTTGCTCCGCTTCGCTCCTGGGAAGTAGAGGCAGCGTTGGTGAGTGGTGGCTTGCTCCTAATTCCTCTGATCTCTGTCAGATTTTCACCCTTATTTCTTGTTCCGCGTGTTTATTAATAAGACTGGTTAGAAGTTCTTCTTACATCAGTAGTCCTTTGTTTTGTGTCCTGTTTGTCGATTTTGAACAGCATACTGTCAGCAGTCAATGCAAGGGCACTTTCTTGCCCAGTAGCTAACTTTTGCCACATGAAAGTTAAGTCCATATGCAGTCTCTTCAATGCCCATATCTTCTCTGAAATAAATTGGTGCTGCCAAGAGCCAACATGTCTCATAGTCATAAAAAAGGAAAAAAATCTAAGTTATTAAAACATTTTAATCTGATTCCTTGGAGTCTCCTATTTTGTGTGGCTCCAGGNCATACTTTCTCTTGTTAATGTGCTGTTGATTTGGTTCATCAAACTTGCCTTTACTTATATATGCTTTATTTCAAACATGTCTCATCAACTTTGCCCAATCTACAGAAATCATGCACGTCTGTGTACACACATGCGCATGAGCACGCACACACACCTGCTTCAAATACATAGACCACTCCAGGAAAAAGAAGAAAAGGCACCAAAAGTTTGTAATTTCCCTTCTTCCTGATCACACACTTCCTCTGGATCCTTTCCCCCTCCCACACTGGCACACAAGGAACTGCTCTCTCCTCAGCTGACAGCTGTTTCCGCTGCACTGGTTATTATGTTGTGTTATGCATGTTTGTACCCATTTTCCTTGTCAAATAGGAAGAAACTTAATAATCATTTCACTATTACTACCTTCAACCTATCTCCTAGAATTTAGTTAATATCTGGTCCTGGGAGGTGTTAGATAAATGCATACATGGTCCCAGACTCCTCTCTTAGGTATCCTACTCATTCAACCTACATAATTTACTTGAANTATCTTATTTATCCCCAATTCAAGCTATTCAACACTCCCAGGTAAAACAGAAAGAACTTTTTTCTTTTTCTGATAACTTTCTGAGCTGTTTTTGTCGAGACAGAGTAGCCCAGGCTGGTCTCAAACTAGCTATGTAGCTGAAGATAGCCCTGAATTCGTCATCCTTCTGCCTTCACTTCCTGAGTACTGGGGTTACAAGCATGAATTCCAGGTGGGTTTTCCTTTTCATTACATTTATTTATGGGGAAGGGGATGCACCTTGGCATGTAGGTGGTCAGAAGACAACTCCCAGGAGTCAGTTCTCTCCTTCTACCACGTAGGTCCCAGTGATTAAACTTAGGTCATCAGGCTCGAGAAGGACCTCCATCTGCTCAACCACTTCACCCCTACTTCCAGGTTTTTGACCAAATTTTTTCAATTGCTTTTTGAAAAGCACCATAAAACAATTACAGGTTAATAATAATAATAATATATAAACATGAAATCAAAACAGTGCCAAAGTAATTACTTATTTTTTATACTTTTTAATTTATTTTTTACTGTATGGATGTCTTGCCTACAAGAATACATGTACAACACATGTATGCAGTGCCTCAGGAGGCCAGAAGAGGGCGTCAGAACCCCCGGAANTGGAGTTGCATAAGTTGTGAGCCACCATGTGGGTGTTGGGTCCTCTTCAAAAGCAGAAAGTGTTCTTAATTGCTGAGCCATCTCTTCAACCCTGGAGTATCTACTTATTTTTATGTTAATTGTAACTACTTAGCTCTCCAACATTTTTGTAAGCTTTTTTTTTTCCCCTGAGACAGGGTTTCTCTGTGTGTAGCTTTGGCTGTCCTGGAATTCACTCTGTACTGTATACCAGGCTGGCCTTGAACTCACAGAGATCTATCAGTCTCTGCCTCCTGAGTGCTGGNATTAAAGGTGCGCACCACCACCTCCCAGCCATTTTTATAAGCTTTAAGAAAATCAATTCAGTATATTTTTAGCATACATTAGCTACTCAAAAATATGAAGACTAGGAATGCAGCCCAGTGATAGATGCCTTGCTTAGCATGCAGGAGGGCCTGGATCCTGGATCCAGCACTGCATAGAAAGAAGCAGGGAAGGCCTTAACTGACTCACAGAATCTGACTTGAAGCCAGTATACTATGCTATCTATGAAAACCTGTTTAATTAAAATATAAATATGGGTTACACTGCTTCACAAGTAAATGTGTTAGGAAAAGTTTTGCACAAACATAGTTAAGCCTCATTGGAGAAGATTAGCTTGCCATTTAAACCAATCATGCTATCCTTTCACAAAGCAAAGAATGTCTCCCAAGCCTGTTATATAAAGACACTTAAATTTCTATTTGAGTGTTAATTTTAACTTTGCTTAAAATACATTTGTCTTAAACAAGAGTCTCACCTGACTTGCTGCAAAATTCTCACAGCTACAATGGACTTCTGATCTGAGGCCTCTGACCTGTGTCCAAGCACAGCACTCTTATGTCTCACATTATAATGGATATGAGTGCCTCATCACTTTTTCTAAAAAGAAAGGGTGTCTGATTTATTCCTGTATCTTTCCCCCTAATTTGTCACCCAACCACCCTTCTGTAAAAATAAAAAAACATTTATTAAATGATAGTGGGCATTGTGTGGACAAAGGCTGTGAACAAATGTCAAAATGTTTCAGCACTGAGACTGCTGTTGGCTCATCCTCATGAGGGTGTGTGCCAAGCCAGTGTTGGAACTTGGACCATCAATCAATCCCAGTGCAGGACAGCAATACACCAGTGCACTATGAAGACAGAAACCATAAATACAGAAACACTTGCTCTCCGATGTGGGAGAGATAAAGGGACAGGAAGGAACTCTGCACAATGACAATAATTCTCTGTGCTCTGATTAGGAGACAGTAACAAGGTCATAAACAAATGTGAAAACTTATTTAATTATACTTAAAATAGATTTTTTTTTTACTTGATACAATTAGCATCACGGAAAGCAGGTCAAAACTAGAACCAGAAGGCCAAGACAGAAGTTCTGCTGATCCAAGGTTAGATGAGTNGGTTGTGGTAATGTGTGTGTCTCTAACATGGAGATACTGCATCTTCTTGTCAACATCGACGCCATTAAAATCTGTAACATGAAATTCCCCTTGACCTGATGCTGCATGTAAACTTGGCATCCCATATCGCCTACTTTCAGAAATCAAAAGCATTGATGCAGCACTCAGATGGTCAAAGGTACCACTTCACACTCCTTGCTATAAACTAATGAACTGGAACACAGGCTTTCAAAATGGGACCGCAATGTACATTTCCTGAGTAATACTAAATCAAACATAAACACTGGCTCTGTTATAGTCACCATGTATTCTGGGCCAGACACTATGCTGGTGCTTTACTCCCTGTCATGTTCATGTTGTCACAAAGAGCTTATGAGACAATTCTTTTTACTTTTTAGTTTTCTGAGGCAGGCTCTCACTCTAGTCTGTAACCCAAGCTGGCCTGGAATTCACAGCAATTCTCTTACCTCAAGTCTCCTAAATGTTGGGTTACAGGCAAGAGCAACCAGACCCAGCTTCAAAGGACTCTACAGAGGCGGGTGGTGGTGGCGCATGCCTTTAATCCCAGCACTCGGGAGGCAGAGGCAGGCGGATCTCTGTGAGTTCGAGGCCAGCCTGGGCTACCCAGTGAGTTCCAGGAAAGGCGCCTCCAAAGCTACACAGAGAAATCCTGTCTCGAAAAACAAACAAACAAACAAACAAACAAACAAACAAAAAGACTCTATAGATCAGCTATTTTAGTGTTGGCAGGAGGGTTTACATGCTAATATGCACATGTGGAAAGAAGTCAAAGNACAACTTTTAAGAGTCAGTTCTCTCCTTNCACCATGATTTCTGGGGATTAAACTCAGGGTGTCCATCTGACTCACATAGCTTAAGGGCTTTTACCTGCTGAGCCATGCCACCAGCCCTAACCACAACTATTTTATAACTGAGAAAGCAAAGGGAAATGTTTAAGGAACTTGACCATGGACATTCACAGACAGCAAATGAGAGAAACAGAATGCAAACCCCAGGCACATCTATAACAGTCATGGTAAGCCTGCCCAGTCTACATCTTCCTTAAATTGTCTCTGTGCCATAGAGAATGAATGTGAAATGAGTGACTGTCCTGTCTTCAGTTGAGATGTCACCCCAAAGACAGCTCTCAGTAGTGCATGCTCAGGGGACAGCACCCTGCCTTCCTGCAAACTCCTAGATCACCAGATCACAAACATATGTCTGCACCCTTTTAACCCAAGAGCTTTTTGGATCTTTTCAAATTCACAAATGCAGAAAGGTAATATACATACATTACATAAATTACAGTAAAAACCTGCAGTACGGTCTGGGGTAACCAGGCATACAAATATCACAAGCACATTACTATTTCTGCAGTACAGCATATAAATATTTATAAGTGTAATGAAAATTATAAATAGCTACACATTAATTCAAGACAAGCTTTGCTTTCAAACAAAAAATGTCATAAATTTAAAGAAAAAGCTTTTAGAATTCAAGGCTTTAGAGATTTCAAAATTAGGGGTAAAGGCTGGTGCTCTGGTATTTATCTATCTATCGCTGGTGTTTACCTATTGCACTGGAAAGCCATGGCTTTCACTCCCTTTGGTATGGAGCTTTTTGTGTTGTTTTGGTTTGGGTTCTTAGTACTAAAGACTAAATCTAGCATGAAGGGATGCTAGGCAAGCACCCTACCACTAAGCCCCAGCCCTTTCACTGTGTTTTGTTTTGTTTGGGGTTCTCTGAAANCTGATTGTCCTATAGCCCAGGCTGGCCTGGAACTATGTAGCCTAGCCTAGCCTTGAATTCTAGGCCATCCTTCTGCCTCAGCCTCCAGAGCACTAGGATGACAACGGCATGTGACAACAGACTNAGCTCTTTCACTCTCCTTTTTAAAACAGGACAATTTTATCTTCGAGGGAGAATTTCAGGCTAANGGCTCAGGGAAGAGAGGCACGGGTTCAATTAAGGACAGCCCACGATGACTTGGGGTTTGCATTCTTTATCAAGTTAAATATTAAACACTAAAGAGCAGCACGCGCTTCACAAATTATTCATAGCACATCAGCAGTGTGTGCTAGCCCTCAAGGCAGACCTGTTTTGTTTCCCAAATACCGCCCAAAACACTAAATATTGATTCATGTTTTTTTAAAGAGANTTGACTGAGGGAAATAATGGGGAAGTGTTAAACTCCAAGTGGTTTGTGCTTCAATATTAGTATTTCCCCCACTAAACTGTGAAATTATAATCTATTATTTATCATTCAATTTCATATCTTTATCAAAAATAGCCTGAGGAACTTTTTCCTTACTTGGAAAAAGACCAATNTGGGCACAAAATAAAATGAGGAAAAGAGAAGAAGAAAACCCCCTAACATTTTAAAGAGTGTGCCATGGCTCAGTAGGGAGAGGCACTCGCTGCAAAATAATGACTTGAGTTTGATTTCCAGAGCCCACATGGCAGAAGGAAAGAACTGATTACCCCAAGTTGGTCTCTNACCCCAACATGTGTGCTATAGTAAATATTTGCACACATGTACATGCACATACATGCACACACAAATAACAGCTCCCAAAAAACTTTAAAATACACGTNTGTGTAAATATGTATAACACACAAATACAAATCTAGTTTCTGAGAACAACAGCTGGAACGCTGTCTAATCCCAGGACTCATTCTGCAGAGCCCAATTTANAAAGGGGCTGTGCTCCAAAACTCCTTGTTCATATTTGGAGTTTAGGATTCAGANATAAGTGTTTGCAAAGAGACTTCAATCTGATTCCCAAGTTAGCTAGGGAAAGCATTTAAAATCTAGTATGTAAATATGAAAACAGAGGGTAAATCTTAAGAATTCAAATACTTCCTCAGAAAAGATTTTCTTAAAGAATTTCTATCACAAATGTTGGCGCTTAAGGGAAATGNGATTACAAGATAATAAGGAGGTAGCTGAGAATNCAGAGCCATGCCAAAGAGGTTAGAAATTTCCTAAGACTTGAGACAAGGTATACATTTTGCTTTTAAAATGAGAGGAAAACCACNTTTGTACGGCAATTTAAAATAAAAGCACAAAGAAGCCCTGGTTCTTGANCAACCCTAATGACTTGGAAATTTACAGATTTACAAAAGGGAAAGACAGGTATGATGGCCATAATCCCAGTACTCAGGTGGTGGAGGCAGGAGGATAGAAAGCAGACTTGAAGTCCGTCCTGGCTATAGAGTGAGACCCTGATACTAAAATACAAAACAATATAAAAGCAGAAGTTGAAAGTTACAATGCAGGCACACCCAACTCAGGGGGCTAGTCATTTAGGATGTTACCAATTAGGAATTTATTCTTATTCCCCAAATCCAGGTAATTAAAATTCAAAGACTGTGGTGATATATTGTGTACCCTAATAAACTTGCCTGAAGATCAGAGGATAGAGCCAGCCNCTAGATTAGACANAGATGTCAGGCAGTGGTGGCACACACCTTTAATCCTATCTTGGGAGGCAGAGATCTATCTGGATCTCTGTGGAGATCCATTTGGATCTCTGTGAGTTCAAGGCCACACTGGGCTACATGAGATTGATCCAGTGTAGGAGAGAAACACAGTCAGGGAGTGGTGGCACACCTTTAATCCCAGCACTTGAGATCTCTTGCCTTTGCTTGGGAAGCACACAGGCAGAGAAAGGTATGTAAGGTGTGTGGAAACAGGAACTCACTCTCTTTAGGCTGAGGATTTTGTAGAGGTAAGAACTAGTGGCTGGCTGTTCTGCTTTTCTGATCTTTCAGCTTTCACCCTGATATCTGTTCTGGGTTTTTTATTAAAAGACGATCTAATAGTCAAACAACAAAAGACAAAATGATCTCTGTTACAATGTAGGTATTAAGGGTTTCCCACAAGAGATGCATGTAAAGGTCTGGCNGCCATAGGTAAGATCAGACCCTGAAGACTCTCACCTAGTAGTCAGTGAATGAACACCTTGGTGGAGCCATACTATAGTGGGGTTACAAGTAATAGAAATGCTAGAAAACAGGTCTAGTTAAAGGCAGCAGCTCGCTAGGGACATGCTGGTAAAGAATGCCTCACATCCCTTCCTCAGNGTGTCTCTTTCTCTGCTTCCTGANCACTATGAAGTGAGCAGCACTGCTTTAACTCCCAGCAATAACAACAATCGTGCCTATCTCAAAATAATCCACAAAATGAACTCATAAAAACAAAACTCTGTGAACTAAATAAACCTCTTTTCTCTATAATTTCCCTAGCCTCAGGTTTTCTGTTATAGCAGTACAAACTGGACTATGAGCGATGCC
>LZPO01107545.1:722439-753697 GCA_001675575.1 Neotoma lepida
ACCTCTTCCTTTCTGTCCCTCTCCCCTCCCCCTTTAATAATAAAACTTTCAAAGTAGATGCCATGTCTGCATGGTGTGAGTAACTTTCCGCCATGTGCCATGTCACCACCTGAGGAGTCTGCATGGCCTCCGTGGGGCACCTTGAAGGCCTCTCACGTGTGGTTTTACAAAAGTATTAGCAAATGTCTGAAAATATCAGAATGTCCCACAGTCACAATGGCCCCACACAGATGCTTAAGGGCTGAGGACACATCCCAGGATGGAATGCAGGCCTAGTACATGCCTACCCTGTGTCCCATCCCTGAATATTATAAAATGAACTAACAAACAAAAAAATCCCTAAGATATAATGATCTATTTAAACAAANGATACAGGGGCTGGAGAGATGGCTCTGCAGTTAAGAGCACTGGTTGGTCTTTCAGATGACTCGGGGTCAGTTTCCAACACCCTTATGGCATCTCACAACCACCCATAACACCAGTTCCAGGGGATCTGACTCCCTCTTCTGCAAATGCAGGCAAAATACTCATATGTATAAAAATAAAAAATAAAAAGATACAAAAATCAAACAATATATTGTAATAAAAATTATATATATATGATTCCAACTTTATTTTTAAAATTATATATTTATCCTATAAAAGACTATAAGGATTGTGGTAGTTAGAATGTAATTGGCCCCTATAAGCTCATAGAGAGTGGCACTATTTAGAAGGTGTGGCTTTGTTGGAGTAGGTGTGGTCTTGTTGGAGGAAGTGTGTCACTGTGAAGGTGGGCTTTGAGGTCCCATATATGCTAAAGATACTGCCCAGAGTCTCAGACCACTTCCTGTTGCCTGCAAGATGTAGGACTCTCAGCTACTTCTCCAGCACCATGTCTGCCTGCATGCTGCCATGTCCCATCATGATGTTAATGGACTGAACCTCTGAACTGTAAGTGACCACTCCAATTAAATGTTTTCCTTTATAAGAGCCATGGTCATGGTGTCTTTTCACAGCAATATAAACCCTAACTAAGACAAGGATATACACAAAATATCTGTAGTCAGTTCATGAGAAAAACTACTTTTTTTTCTTTAAGCTCTTTTTGTGTCTTCTGAGTTTTGGGAGTCATTATATTTATAATGAGAAAAAAAAAAGTCCTGGAATTATAGGCATGTGCCCCCATGCCTGGCTAGACAGTAGATTTTTTTTTTTTATGATTTACCTTTTTTTATGTGTTTATACATGTAAGTGCTTGCACTTATGTGTATGTGTCACATACATGCTTGATGCTTGCAAGAAGCATCAATGACCCGGAAGAGTGGGTCATTGAATTCTCTGGAACTGGAGTTACAGATTATTGTGAGCTGCCGTGTGGCTCCTGGGAACCAAACCCACGTCCTCTATAAAAACAACTAGTGCTCATAACCATTGCCATCTCTCCAGCCAGACAGTAGTTTCTTGGCCTAGGAACTGAGGACACAGGATAATCTATGCAACTTTGCCTGGGGGGCCTAGCATGATGCATGCAAAAGACATAGCACTGTGCTGCTGCATAATTAGTGTTCAAATCCAAGTGCATTTCTTCTCTTCTTTCTAGGGAAGGTGGGAAAGGATTCCAAAGGAAGTAATGTTTGCACTACGCTTTCAGGCATGAAATCTTGGCTGGCTAAGAAAGGAGAAACTAACATTTGTAGCAGAACTACTAAGAATAGGCAGTCTCTCTGGGCTTCCCAGAATGAACAAAAGGGAAAACATTCCAGGCAAACAGAGCAGCTTAGGAGAGATGCAAAGGCTCAGACTCCCTGCAGTGCACCTGGGAAGCAGACTATTCTTCCAGATGTGGCTAAGCTAGACGTACCAGTACATCACAGAGGGGGCTGAGGCTAATGGCTGAGACCTGAGTGGAGTTTAAATGTCCAGCTAGCCTTGTAGAATTGCAGGCACATCACCTCCAGACAGAGGGAAATTCTTACCGATCTGCCTGAGTNGAAGAGCATCAATTACAAGGATCTAACCTCCTATCTAATTCCCAGGACTACACAGTGATTTCCAAAACATGGGCTATAGTGCATAATTTATGCACTCACTTTGTAGCTTTGTAATTAAATCTGCAGAGGATCTGGAGATGCAGGGCCATACTGGTATAACTCCCAGTCTATAAAACTACACCATACTGGAGGGTAAAATTGATGGTCCTGAATGCTTCCCCTTTTCTGCCTATAAATTTGTGCTAGATTATGGCTGCAAATTAAGTGGAGTGGACAACCAAGCAAGTGAAAATTTAAAGACTGGCCACACGGTCTTTCCTGAATTCTTTGGGCATTCAGGATCTGTATCATACATTTCCTTTTTTAAATATGTGTTATGTATTGTTGTGGGGTAGAGACCCAAAGACCACTCAGCATGACCAAAGTCCAAACGGGGAGTCTCTATTAAGCCGACTGCCTGGAGAGGAACACTTCTCACAGAGCAAACTTGAATGCATTTCACAGGGAGTTTTTAAAAGCAAAGAATACAGAAAAACTGCATCCTGGTTGGCAGTTACAGGGAGTAGTACAGTAAGCAAGCAGTTTAACAGAAGCCTCCCCTCCCCCCAAAAAATGCTCTTAGCTGGGGCATTTTGACCTGAGTTTCTAGAACAGGCTTGGGTACTTTCCCACAGGACTTTTCATGGCAAGGGTGTGTGTGTGTGTGTGTGCTGTCTCTTATACACATCTAGATGTGTATAAGAGACAGGTGTGTGTGTGTGTGTGTGTGTGACTGTCTGTCTGTCAGTGTCAGTGTCAGTTTAAAACAAAGATGGCTCCAGCTGAGACAAGATGGAGGAAACTCCGCTCTGTCACAGTATGGTCTGATGTTGTAAACAGGATATTTATCAAGCGTATTCTGTGTCCTGGCACTCATCTCACTGAGTGTTGTTCTACGCCCACTGTTCTAGGTTCAGAGTGGAGAATAAATCAGACTTGGTCTCTGTCCTCATGCAGCTTCCAAGTGCCTCAAGAACTCCTACAGCGCTGCTCAAAACCGAAGCCGTCAGCCGGGTGTGGTGGCACACGCATTTGACCCCAGCACTCAGGAGGCAAAGGCGGGCAGATCTTAGTGAGTTAGAGGCCAGCCTGGTCTAAGACGGCCAGGGCTACACAGAGAAACCCTGTCTTGAAAAACGACAACAGAAAAACAAAAAAATTAGAGAGAAAGAACCTGAAATTGTAGAGAGGGAAATGAGAAGAGATGAGATCAGTAATCACCCCAAAGATGACTTATCCCTTAGGCATGCTGCCAATGGCACTTAGTGCTTACAGGGATTGAAGAGAATNTTCTAATTTTAATTTCTTTTAAAGCAGAAGAAAAATGGATATGCTAGTAACTAGTATCTAACAATGAATTGAACCTACATTTATATTTATATTTGTATTACTTATGCCAATGCAGTCATATATGTATATGTGCATGTTTGTGGAGAGTGCACATGTATGTGTAATGTGCATGCACAAGTGTGTGGAGGCTAGAGGTCAACCTCTGGCGGTGTTCCTTAGAAGCTGTCCACCTTGTTTTTTAGAGATAGTCTCACTGGGACCTGTGGCTTACTAATGAAAGACCAGAGATTGGCCTGTTTCTGCCTTCCCAATGCTGGGATTAAGGTAGGTACTGTCATGCCTGGCTTTCTACATAGGTGCTGGAGATCCAACACAGGTTCCCAGGCTTGCATGCCAAGCATTGTACCGACTGGGCTATTTTCTGAGCTCAATTCAGTCACCTTTAAATATATTTTTAATGGAGGAAGGGACCATGAAGCCTATTGAGAGATATTTGGTTACACTGTGTAAAGATATGTCACTGTGATTGGTTTAATAAAAAGCTAAATGGCCAATAGCTAGGCAGGAGATATAGACTTCCAGAGAGAGAGAGAGCTCTGAGAAGAAGAAAGAGGGAGTCGCCAGCTGGACACAGATCTCATACAGGAGGAGAGGTAAAAACCACAAGCCACATGACAGCACATAGATGAATAGAAATGGGTTAAATTAAGTTGTAAGGGCTAGTTAGAAACAAACCTAAACTAAGGCCAAGCTTTTACAATTAATAAGAAGTCTCTGTGTCATTATTTAGGAGCTGGCTGGCGGGATCAGAGAAAGAATCATTACAGAAACCAAAAGAGCTTAAGGCCCATAAAGATCATAATANATTGTAAGGTGTGATGTGTCTGTAATCCAGCCCTCCAGAGGCTGAGGCTAGAGGATCATGAGTTGGAGGCTAGCCTGAGCTACATACATAGCAAGAGCTTGTCTTAAAAACTAATTAATTAATTAATTAACACCTTCAGGGGGATTGGGAGAGAGGATTTGGGGTAGGTATGACCAAAATGCATCAGATACATGTAAGAAATTGTCAAAAATAAATAAAAGATTCTAAAAGAAAATCATAATATGGCCCTGATTTAGCCCCAGATCACATTGTCAATAGCTGGGCATGGTTCAGGTGACACCAGGACTTTGGGACTAGGGCAGAGGCAGGAGGACCGTGAATTCCAGGCCCTCTGGGCTCTATCGCAAGACTCTCTGTGGAGGCTTGAATAGGTATGGCCCCCATAAACTCATGTGTTTGAATGCTTGGCCCATAGGGAGTAACACTATTAGGAGGCATGGTCTTGTTGGAGGAAGTGTGTCACTGTGGGAGCGGGCTTTGAGGTCTCATGTATGCTCAAGCTACACCAGTACCCAGTATCTCCTTCTGCCTGCAGATCAAGACGTAGAACTCTCAGCTCCTTCCCCGCATGCTACCATGTCCCATCATGACAATAATGGACTAAACCCCTGAAACTGTAAGCCAGCCCCAATTAACTGTTTTCCTTTATAAGAGTTCCGTGGTCATGGTGTCTCTTCACAGCAATAGAAACCAAACTAAGACACCCTGTCTAAGAAACAAAACCAGGAGAGAGACAAGCCAAGGTGAAGCAGGCCCAAGAGACTGACATCCCTTTAGATTAGATGCTTCTAATCTGGGGATGGAAATGGAGTCTCTCATTCCCTGCTAGTGCCTGATTCATAGTGGGTAGTGCAGAGAATATGGAAATGAATTATGCTGAGTCAGTCCAGAGTGCCTTACATAATGTTGCTGTGGTTAAACAAACATGCCTTTCCAAAATCCATATGTCAGACATTAAGAGGTGGACCTTCAAGGGGTTATAGCCCAGCAGGGCTCTGCCCTCATGGGTGGGACTAAAACACTTAGAAAAGGTGCTTCAGGGAGTAGCCTGCTCTTCTCATATTTTCTTTTATGTGAGGTCACAACAGTCAGTCTTTTTACTTCCTTCTGCCATATTCAGACACACTGAGAAGACACCATCTGGATACAGAGAGCAGCCTGACTCACCAAATGTTGAGTCAGGTGGTGCCTTGATCACTTCCTATCTTCTGGGCACCTTGAGAAATAGATTCCCCCTCCCTCTCTCTTCCTCCTCTCTCTCTCTCTCTCTTTCCTTCTTCTTCCCTTCTTTTTTTTTTTTAAATGAAGTCTTTGAAGTCTTTTATGTTGCTGTCTTTAATTCCTGGGTTCAAATAATCCTCCTGCCTGAGCCTCTTGTGTATCTGGGATTGCCAGCATGTGCCATGGTGCTCAGCTGAGAAATAAATTTCTAATCCTTAAAAACTACTCTTTTGTTAGAGCGTCACAGACTAGGGCATGATTACAAAAGTATATTATTGGAGATTGACAAAACCTCCATATATGCTGCAAATATAACATGGATTTTTCCAATATGGAAAATACAAGTGAAGCCAAGTGTAACAGCCCAGACTCAAAAGTTGGAGACAAAGGATCAGGAAGTCAAGGCCAGTCTCACTTACATGGTGAATATGAGGCGAACCTGGGCTCAAAAGGAGAAAGGGGAGGAAGGAAGGAAGGAAAGAAGGAAGGGACAGACACCTGAAGATGAAGTCTACACATTTTATCAATTTATAGGATTCTTCCATCAAAGGACTAAAACAGACAACATTGCTAACAAAGATACTTGTCATTTATTCTATATCAGATACCCAATATTCTGATCTCAGCGTATCTTAAAAAGAAATATAATTGTGCATATTATGCAATTTATGGATTTGAAAATCCACCCATTCAGTTTACACTCATTGTGCCAGGAGCTGAAAATATAAGAACAAAGAAGGCACAGCAGTCATTGTCCTTGAGGAGTTCATGGTCAGCTTCACCATCTTGCTGAGAAGGAACAGCCCACTNGAAAGTTACCAGTCATCCGGTGATTCTAGCTTATCAGAATTGAAACCTGATAATTTCTTACAAAGACTAATACATTACAAACATTACAGTGGTCATTATGAAAGAAGAATGTTATTAGTGTTAAGAGAGCATCAATTATACTCATCATGTCATAACTTTTTTCTGCTCCTGAACCCCAATGGTGTCTAGAACAGCAGTTCCCTGTGGGAGTCCAGTTTTGTGTGTGCTTGTGTGCGTGTGCATGTGCACATACACATCAAGGAGTCTGGTAATGTGTAGAGACATTTTTAGTTTCTACAACTGTTGGGGAGAGTGGTAATTGTCATCTGTTAAGAAACGTAGCTAAGCATCCCCCAGTGCAGAGGACAGACCTCACAACAAAGGAAAAAAATGCCAATAATGCAGACTGAAAAACTCTGGCCTTGAGGAACTAAATCCAGAATCATCCAGCTGGCATTCCAGGCCTGGACCTCTGCCTAAATCACTGAATCCTCCATCTTCCTGGGGATTGTATGTTCCAGCGCTATCAAACTATGACAAAATTTAAAAGGACGATTAAATATTTAGGCTCTGAAGTTCTCAGGTCTGGACTTCTGCAGAGCTGGGAACTTGAGAGAGATCTTGACCAGTCTTCTCTCTCTTAGAATGATCCCACCTAGCTCTTTGGCCTACAGTACCACTTATATCCTTCAAATGTCTATTTGCAGCCAGAACTCTTCTTGAGTTCCAGTTTGTAAATTTTAATTTTTTTTATTATTATTTTGAGACAGGGTCTCATGGAGCCCATGCTATTCTAGAATGCACACACAGTCAAGGATGACTTTGAATTTCTTATCCTCCAGTCTCCGTTTCCCAAGGGCTGGGTTACAGGCCTAAACTACTATATCCAGTTCATTCAGTCCTGGGCATCAAAGCAGAGCAATGCATGCTAGAAGGCACTCTATCCACTGAGCCACATCTCCACTCTCTGTTTTCATTGTTTTATTTTTGATATAGGATCCAGTTTTGCTATGCATCCTGGGCTGGTCTTAAACACGCAGCAACTGTTCTGCTTCTGCCTCCTGAATGCTGTAATTACAGGCCTATGCTACTACATCTGACAGCTTTTAATCATTTATTTGACATTCCCAATTTAGCATACAGTAATCAATGTTCTCTTTCTAGGGTAGGGTTCCTTATGTAGCCCGGGGTGGACTCAAACTCCCTCTTCTCCTTCTCCAATCTCCTGAGTGATGGAATTTGCAGGTATGTTCCTTCATGTCTGACCTGTGACATTTTTATTTGCTTTTATTTCCATGCATGTGTGTACATTTTGTTTGTGAGGGACTGCACGTGTGTTGAGGTCAGTGCACAGCCCAGCTTTTCCATGGGTTCTGGGAATCTGTATGCAGGTCATCAGGCTTGTGCANCAAGTGCCATTACCTCTGAGCCATCTCTCCAGCCCGAGAATTTCTTTTGCATAGTGTCTCTCTATGTAGCCCTGGCTGGCCTGGAACTCACAAAGATCCACCTGTCTCTGCCTCTGGAGTTATAGGCATACACACCATGCCATGATCCTGGAGATATTTTTAAATATAACTCTTAAACTGGACATGGTGGCGCCTATAATCCCAGAGACTGGGAGGTAGCAGCAAGAGGATAAGAAGTTCAAAGTCATCCCTAACCATCTGGCGGTGGGGATGGGAGGGCTGGAGAGATGGTTCAGCAGTTATAACCAATTGCTGCTCTTCCAGAGGTCTTAGTTTCCCATTACCCACGTGGCAGCTAACAGCCATCTGTCTGTGATTCCAGTTCCAGGGGATCAAACACCCTCCCTGGCCTCTGGGGGCACCAGGCACACAGACATACATTTAGGCAAAACACCCACACACATAAAATAAAATTAAAAACAACAACAATCTGGTCTGAGAGTCTGTCTCAAGCAGCACCTAATGACATCACTCTCTCCAAGGCTTGTGCACCAGTGATAACTCCTTGGCTTACCAGCTCCTGTGAGGTCTTTGCTCAACTCCTTGTCAGCCTCATTTCTAGGCTCATTGTGTAGCTCAAGCCACATTGGTCACATTTCTGATGGTGAAGTGAGACCAACTTGTTCCTGTCCTAAAAGCCCTTGGACTTGATGTTGCTGTTGTCTGGAACACCTGCCCCAGTTCAATACATGAGTTCTTCTCATCCAGATCTCAACCAAAGTGTCCCCTGGACTTCCCTGGCCTCTTCCCTCTCTAGTCTATCAGCCCTTCCCACCTCTCTCTAGCCCTCCAAATCATTGCCTTGTTTCTTTCCACACTGATGGCCATTACCTGCTATTTTCTTATGTTTATCTGTCCACTACAGTAGAAAGTGAGCTCCCTGGGCACAGGCTGATTCTCATGTTCCCCTGTGGCTTTTTTTTTTAGGGGGGGGGTTTCAAGACAGGGTTTTTCTGTGTAGCTTTGGCAGTGCCTTTCCTGGAACTCACTTGGTAGCCCAGGCTGGCCTCGAACTCTTCCCAGCTCTGCCTCACACACAATAGCATTTCAGTGAATACAGTAAATAGATAAATGAGGTTCATCAAAGGTACTGGACCCAGAAGGCCTGAGTTCTAGTTCTTATCCTACCTCCCTAGGATGTTAGCAAGCTATTTGTCTCCGAGAGCCTCTTTTTGCCCATCTGTGGAGTGAGCATAACACCACTGCTGTCAGGCATCTGTGTGAGGCTTGAATGATACCATGCTTGTTAAGCGCCTGGTTTGGTGCTCAGCACATGGTACAGTGGTCAACAAATGATGTCGTCTTTCCCTCCCTTCNGCCTCATTTTTCTCACAATGGGGGAAATAGCAGCAGCTGCATAGCAATGATTGTGTAGAAGCAAGATTAATTTACAAGTCTTTCCCTCCCTTTGCCCCTGTTCCTGCCCTGCCCTGGTCCTACCTCTCTCTTCTTTCCTGGCTCAGCCCCCCTCACCTCCTTCAGGACACTGTCTTTGAGATCCTGTCCTGGATTAGTGCTTCCTGTGGGTACCTTGGGCCTTGCATGTTTTTGTTAAAATAAACAGGTATCATACTGTTACCATAGTTTCTTCATTGGCCCAGTGGGTGGGTGAGTGGATGGATGAATGGGTGGATGAAGGGAAGGAAGGGTAAGGTAAGGAACCATGTTGAGAACACTTTGAATCCAACTACTCCAAAGTTGAGCAGGCTCACAGGACTCTCCAGAGGCTAGCCTCAGCTGGTCTTGCCACTCCCCCACACTCTGGGGAACCCTGTAGCTCCCTTGACATGTAGTCAGAGATCCTCCAACAATCTCAGCTCGTGGTCCCCAACCATTGGCTGCAGCCATCATTGCCCAGACCCAGGCCACGAATGGGAGGCAGCCAGGTGCTGCAGCAGGTGATGTCAGTCTGAGCCCCAGGGTCAAGGTAAGAGACACACAACGCACCCGGCTGGGTTAAACAGCTCTCCAAGACCTCTCTGCAGGACTGTGAAGATGAATAGCCTGTCGCTGCTGCCTCTGCTGCTGCTGCTGACCACCTGCATCTTGAGGGCCCAGGGGAAGCGTCGACGAGTCTACTTCAGGGAGGAGTTCGAAGATGGGGGTAAGCTGTCCTGGACCAGAGCGCCCCTGTTCCTTCTCAGTCACCAGCTCCAGAGGAGGTCAGGCTAACTTTCCCCTTGGGAACCCATTCAGAACTAGAAGAGCCACAGTTCAAATTCAATTCAGACCCAGCTGTGGCCCTGGGTCTGTGTTTGCATTCCTAGTAAAAGAGGCCAATATAGATCTTGCAAAATTGTTCTGAGAGTTAAAGAAGGTAAGATGTGCAAGGTTCTGCACTTAGTAGGTGTGCTCAGTGCTGTTTCTTTCTTTCTTTTATTTTTTCTTTCTTTCTTTTTTTGGTTTTTCGAGACAGGGTTTCTCTGTGTAGCTTTGGAGCCTGTCTTGGAACTCGCTGTGTAGACCAGGCTGGCCTCGAACTCACAGAGATCCGCCTGCCTCTGCCTCCCGAGTGCTGGGATTAAGGGCGTGCACCACCACTACCCGGCTCTATGTTGTTTCTTAAAAACAGAAGCAAGTGAACCCAGAGCAAAAGTGCCACCACAGGTGAGGATGGCAAGACTTTCCACACTCCATAAAAGATAAGAGCTCAGAGGATCTTGTTTCCCTGGAATGTCTCAGGAACATCAGGAAGTTATGGCAGGGCTACTTACTTATGACATAGGCTTCCTTTGTCACTCTTATACAGTCAGGCTGACCTCGAACTCCCTATGTGGCTGTACTTTTAATCTTCTACACTCTGCATCTTTGGTGCAGAGATTTCAGGCATTTGTCACGACGCCCAATTTGTCCCCAATGCTGAAGCTCTAAGCCACAGCTTGATGCATGCTAGCAGGCATTCTATGGACTGAGCTACGTCCCCAGTGTTAGTGTGTGTGTGGCGGTGTTACTTACTCACACAGAGGTTCAGGGACACTGTTTCAGCCTTTGTGTGCCTGTGTGTGTTTGAGTGTGTGATTGGGGGAGGGTATAGTGAATAAAACACTCNCCTAAGAACAAGGACTTTGGGGATTTGGGTCCACAAATCACCTTGAAAATATAGATAAGCCCTTTCTACTTTCTGAGACTTGACTCCCTGATCTGTGATGATGGCAGATTGAGGGTAGCAATGTGAAGAGATGGTTCAGAAGACAGGCTGGATAGACCTAGTCAGGGGAGCAGGGCAGGAGGGCTTCAAGGAGAAGGCAAAATTCAAATAATGTTTTTAATTGTCAGGACTGAGATTGACAGAGCCTTGAGTGGCATCTTGGGGGAGTTGGCAAATATGTGGGGAGGCTAGAGAAGGAGAGTAGGAGAGAAGGGCTAGCTCAGGATGGCTGCAAAGCCTGGTCTTTTGCTNGAAGCAGCAGGGAGCTAGTGAAAGTGGTAAGCAAGGAAAAACAGGGTCTGACCTGTGTCTTGGAAAAACACTGGAGCGCACATGTGAAGATGGATTGTGAGCTAGGAGTAGTGGCTCACATTGCAAATCTCAGCACTGGGCTACAGAGCAAGCACGAGGCCAGATAGAATAGCAAGACCTAGATAAAGACCAAGGTCTAGATTAAAAAAAAATTAAATTAAATTAAATTAAAAGGCAAGTGTGGTGATTCACAGACCTATAATTCCAACCCAGCACTCAGGAGGCTAAAGTCAAAGGATATTCATGGGTTGGAGGCCAACCTGAGCTATATAGAGACCATCCTGGGCTACAAGTGAAATGCTGTCTCAAAATTCCAAAAAATGAAAAAGAAAAACAGATTGTGAGACTGCCCAAATTTGAGTCTAGAGATGGAATGCCATCTAAGAGGCTATTGGAATTTTGGTGGAAAGTGGAGGTGGTACCAGGGCGGTGATGATCAGAATATAGGGGAGAAGACAGGAAAAGTGTTTAGCAGTTGGCAAGAAGCNCCTCAACCCCTTGACTTGCTTCGGGGGAACCTGTTCACCAAGGACAGGATGGTGGCCTCCTTTCCTGACTGACTTATCAGTGAGCCCAATGTGGCCACAGCTTCTGACCACAGGCTCCTGGGCCACCTCCCTGCTTGGTCTGGCTGGGACTCAAACCCTCATNCCTCTGCCAGAGGCAAAGAGAACATGCACGGGCCTGCAGGCACATCCCCAGGGTCTGAACTCCACTTGTCCAATGTGGAAGGAGTGAAATGCCCATGGGTTTTATTGATAAATGTTTCTGAAATGTTCCTTGGAATCAGGAAAAGCCTGGCTTCCAACCTCTAGCCCCAAGATGATTAGATGAGGCCAGAATTGGAGTGAAGTAGAGCAGCAAGCTCTTCTGCCTGTGCAGGGAGGGCAGCTGTGAGGGGGCCAGGCTGTGACAGGCTCTGGGTCCCTTGACACCTATGCTTCTCCTGTGTGTACCCGTTCACACTCTACAACTGTGTGCCTCTTGGGTTCTCTTCTGTGCTTCAAAGTCTGTGGCTGCCCAGAATAGGGCTATAGAATGAAAGGACTGGATTTTTGACACATACCAAAAAATAATACCCTAAGAAGAATGAAATCTTCCCATCAGAGGACTAAGACCTAATTGTTGAGGTCAAATGCTTAAGTGAATCCACCCAAAATGCAATTACACTCAAAGGAGAGAGGCCANAGGGGCATGCTGATGGGCTGGTTCTGCTGTTGAAGAAGGCTGGCTAGTGGGGTCTCCCACTTCTGAAGCCTGTCCCTAGCTTATAGGGACCAATACTGTTATGCAGTCAGAACTGAGAAGGTTTAGATAGAACTGGCTTGTTCTATCCCGATTCATAGGAAATTGATATATAAACCAGACACTCAGAAGTTCATTCATACTTAATATGTTGAAAACACAGCTGAGGCATCCTTCAGGACTCCACTTCTCCATCTTAAGCAGACCATCCACTTGCTGGGTTGTTTATATATATTTTTTAAGTCTGAGAATTATCTGTAATTCCTTAATTTTCTTCTTCTCCCTCTAATCTATCAGCAAGTCTAACTGGTTCTATCTTCAAAATACATTTAGAATAGTATGGTGACCTTTGCCCATAATTCCAGCAGCACTTGGGAGGAAGAGGCAGGAGGGCTTGAGTTCAAGGCCAATCTCAGCTATAAAGCAAGTTTGAGGCCAGACTGGATTATGTGAGACCCTGTGTCAAAAACTATCATCACCACCCAGAATATGAATATGATCAGAATATGCTATGATCAACCTCCAACATCAGTGGCCCTCCGTCCTCCCACCCATCCAATTCACTGTCATGTGCACTACTACAATAACTTGAATGGCTTCTCTACTACTTCGGCTCACAATCTCTCTCTCTCTCTCTCTCTCTCTCTCTCTCTCTCTCTCTCTCTCTCTCTCTCTCTCTCTCTTTGTGTGTGTGTCTTTCCTTTCACTGGGGATGGAACCCAAGGTTCCCAAATGCTAAGCAAGTGCTCTACCAATTGAGCCACATCCCCAACTGATTCCCAGCCTATTTATTGCTTTTTATTTTGAGACAAAATCTCCCTAAGTTGTTCAAGATGACTTTGACCTTTCAGTCTCCTGCCTGAGTCTTCTCAGTAGCTAGGATTGCAGACAGACTTGTGGCTCCAGGTTGGGCTCTGCCACATATTTCTAAGCTTTAAAGATGTGTGTCATATGTCTATGATCTCAGAACTTGGAAGAAAGAGGCAGTGAGATTATGAGTTCAAAACTAGCCTAGAACACATAGCAAGACATTGTCTCCAAAAAACGTAACATAATTGTTAGCACATAAGTTAAAAGCTTTTTGGAGTTGTCTGATTTTATCCTTACCTCTCTACAATGGGGTTACAAGTGTTNACTCAATATGTAAACCAAGCTGGCCTTGAACTCACAGAGATCCCTCTGCCTCTGACCCCCAAGTGCTGGAATTCAAGCATGAGCCACCATACCTGGTCTTGTTTTGAAACAAGGGTTCTTGCAACCCAGGCTGACCTTGGACCCTGATCACCTGCCTCTATCTTCCAAATGCTGGGGTTCTATCACCTGGCACCATGCCCAGCTTTACCAAGTCTTTTCTGATACACATTTTAGAAGGTTCCTTTTGAGGTTGTTGGGAGAATTCCTTACCTAGGGAGACATAAATGACATCTGTCCCCTCCTTATGAGGCCCCAACAACAAACCAAAGTATGACTCCACTGGGGAATGCATGAGTTTATTGGGCTTGATTCTAGAGCATGGATGAAGGGTCTACTTACAGGGGGGTGGGGGACCTGAAAGCAGCCCCATCAGAAAGTCTCCCACCAGGTCCATAGATGGAGTTTCTTTCCATTAACCTTCCCCTACCTTTATACTCTAGCATTTCCCAATGTATCCCCCATTCTCCCATCCCCCAACTCCAAAAGATGTCCTCAAATTCACTATGTAGCTGAGGATGGCTTGAACTTAGGAATCTTCTGCCCATACCGCCAAAGGACTGGGTGACAGAAGTATGCTACTATGCTTAATTTTTTAATAACTTTAGTTTTCAGTCAACTTTTTTTGACATATAATCATATCATAATCATATCACTTTCAGGTGTTTTTGAGATGAGGAAGGTGAAGGGAAGAGAGGCTGAATGATTTTTCCCAAGGTTAAGCAGTGAGTGTCAACAGTAGTTGGAATTTGTAAGCGAATTAAAAAAATCTAATAAAAATATAAATAAAACGGAAAGGGGCAAGAGAAGCAGATGGGAGGGCTAGGGATATAACTCAGTGGTAGAGCACTTGCCTAGGGTGCACAAGGCAGTTGGGAGACAAAGGCACNGTCTGCCTAGTCCCTTCCATTTTACAGTTAGGAAGCCCAGTAGATGACTCAGTAGTGTGATGGGGCTGGAAGCCTGACTCCAGTCGGCTGAAGAATAGATGAAAGTGGAGGAAGAAGTGTTGCTTACAGTTTGGAAAGTTCTGCTTGGAAGGAGTAGAGCCCAAGTAGATAATGTGGAATGCAAAGCACAGGTTCAGTGGACACAAGGTGAGAGCTTTACAAAGGGGAGTTGAGAGGCACGAGTGAGGTGTCAGAGCCACATCTCTGTCAGCTACAATATTTGNACCTGACTGAGTGCTTGGCACACAAGAAGTGCTCAGTTAAGTTCATGGAGAAAGCTGAGTGTGTTGGTGCCTGCCTGTAATTCCAGCACTTAGGAAGAGAACATAGAAAGCTTAAGGGTTCCAGTTATCCTTGGAAATATAGCAAGTTTGAGATGGACCTGGGCTGCATAAGCCTCTGCCTCAGAGGCCTAAATAAATGAATAAATAGGTAAATAATATAAAGTTTTAATGTTATAGAAAANTGTTTAGTCTAAATATTTAAATATTTGGTCTAATGTTTTATAAAAATGTACAAAACAAAATATATGTAAAGTATATTTTGTCATTATGTAATGTATGTCTATGCATAGGAAAGCTAATAGAAGAAAATATACCACAATGCAAATGGTAAATAAAGGACAGATGGTTTTATCCTTGATTTTTTTTCTATAACAAACTTATGTTATGATTTTAATTATAAAAAGCAAAATGCCTGTGATCCCTTCACTGAGTAGGTAGAGGAAAGAGGATCAGGAGTTCAAAGCTAGTCTCAGCTCTTTAGCAAGTTCAAGGTCAGCCTGGGTTACATAAGACCCTAAAAGAAAAAAAAATTCACCAAAGGAAAGAAAAAAATTAAACAAAATAACTGTTCTTTCATTCCATTTCTTCTTGGACCTGAATTTCCTACACCCCACCCCCAACTCCCTTCCCAGCTAAGCTGTACTTGAAAGCTGAAGTGAGAGTNACTAACAAGGTGTTCCCTAGGCATAATGCTGTACAGAGTCCAAATCTCAGTTCACTTCTGCAAAGTATTTGTTCATTTTCCCAAAACCCAAAGAGGCAGAATAGGCCGTCTGAGGTCACTTGGCTATTAAAGTGGCAAATGTGGAATTTGAATCCAGGACCATATGATTTCAATATTTTTTTAACACTAGTTTGGCTCTCCTCCACTGCCTTCGCCCCCATGAGCCAAGTAAGTTGAAGTTGGCAACCTTACTGAACGTAAATCTTAGATGCTTTTAATGTCAAAGCAAAAGGGCCCAGAGANGTCATCTAATCCAAATGCTCTCTCTCCTTTCTTTCCTCATATGAATTGAGATACACAGGAGGGGCATGCCATGTCAAAATCTTTGAAGGGAATTGAGGCAGCTATAGATCCAGGTCCTTGCTTTCTGCTGTTCCCTTAGAATATCCGAGGCCACAGAGCATCACAGTCCTGAGAGGGTGTGGTGCCTTAGAAGGCATCCTTCTTTGTACAGATGGGGAAATTGAGCCCTGGAGAGGCAAGGTCATTTTCTCAAAGTTCCACAATGCATCAGTGGCAGAGTTTCTTGTCAATCCCAGGTCTTGTTCCCTCATAAAGCATTTGGGGGTCACTGTTGAAAGCTGCCAAGTGTCTGGTGGCCAGCAGACAACAATACCAATGACCTCTGAGACAACAGGAGCACGTGGAAACCCAGGACTTTCCCAGGGACTGGCACATTACCATAGACAGGAAGGCTAACAGAGCAAATGGGAGAATCATCATATCAACAACACAAAGAGATATGAAGGGAAAACCAATGGCCACAGCAGCCACCATTGTGGAGTTACAGAATCTGGAGGAAGGAAACTGGAATTCCAATGAGTGTCTGAATGATGCAGGAGTCACAAGGTATGTGTGTGTATGTGAATGTTAATTCTGTTCGCTCTCAGACTTGTCTATGAAAACTTGGCAGGAGAGACATTCTGACACAAAGGGCCTTTGTACCCAGCTGGCATGGACACACTGGGGACAGCCCAGCAGGGCTGAGGAACACCCTGCTGCTCAGGCCTCTGACTGATAAGCAATTGAGACCATCTGTGAATCAGGGACACTTGGCCATGCTGAGCTTGGGGAAGAATTGCCCTGGATAGATGCCCAAACCAAAGGGACTTGATCCAGCTGGCCTTTCCAGAGCTCAAGTACAAACCGATGGCGAGGATCTCTCTGGAGGCCGAAGGGATGAGGAGGCAAGAGTGGGGCCTTGGACGTGTGTGACTTCATGTTCTGATTCTGTCATTTGCTCAGTGGGTGACCTTGTATAATTTATTAATCTCACTGATTTTTTTTTATTTTTAAACCTATTTTTTTTGGGTGTGTGTGTGTCAAATCAAACCCAAAGTCTTGCACATGCTAAGCAAGTTCTCTGAAACTAAGCCATGTCCCTGCCCATTTATTTGTCTGAGTTTGCAAAGACAGAGGTAGCCATCCTGACTTCCTGGTGGCTGCAGTGAAAACTGGATGGAGATGTGCTTTGGTGCATAAAAGTACTGCTCCCATTTGCATTCCTTCTCCGTAGTTTCTACTGGAGCAGCCCACCTAGAATGTGCCGCATGTTCTTCAGTCACTTGATTAAATGTCATCTCAGCACAGAGGCTGGCCACTCTACCTCAAGTAGTACCTTAGCACTCTTTAATTTTGTTCAAAAAGTTATAATTTCCCTGCTATTGTATATTGCATGTTGTATCTTTACATTATTTTGTTAAACTTTGTCATCTTACTCNTCAATCAGTATATAAATACCATGAAGGAAGAGATTTGATTCTTTTTATTGCATGATACATATTGCCTTATAAACAAATGAGTCAGTACAAGAAAGAAAGGAGGAAATTTGTTTAAAAAAGAAAGTTGCCTTAGATATCTATTGCTGTGCTAAAATGCCATAACCAATAGAAACTTGGGGAGGAAAGATTTATCCCATCGTAAACATCACAGTCCATCATTGGAAGAAATCAGGGCAGGAATTCAAGGCAGGAACTGGAGCAGAGGCTGTGGAGGGATGCTGCTTACTGGCTTGCTCCTCCTGGCTTGCTCAGTTTGCTTTCTCAAACACCAGGACAGGGGTGGCACCACCCACAATGGGCTGGGCCCTCCCCCATCAATTGCTAATCAAGAAGATGCCCCACTGGCATTTTCTCAGTTGAGGTTCCTCTTCCCAGATAACCTATCTTGTGTCCAGTTGACAAAACAAAGAAAAACACAAGATCTAGGACAAAGGTAGAGGGTCTGGACAGTACAGTCTGCTCAGTTAGTAAGATGCTTGTTGTGCGAGCATGCATGAGGACCAGAGCTTGGGTCCCCAGAAACAATGTAAATCTGGGTACAGCAGCATGTGTCTGTAAACCCCAGAATGAGGGGCAGGGGTGGTTTGGAGACAGGCACATCTCTGGAGCTCATTGGCTGGTCTGCCTAGCTGAGTTCATGAGTTCTATGTTCAGTGAGAGACCCTGTTTCAAAAAGTTGTGTGCACACACATGCATGTACATTTACACACAAATGGCTACATGTATGTATGTATGTATGATGATACATACATAAACACACACCAAAAAAGAGATGAAGCTGCTCCCACCTCTCTTCTTGTTCAGTGTGATCTTTCTGGTCTGTTTATTTTATTTAAAAACAAAATGAAACAGAGTAAAGGATGTAAGAATAGGATGAACTGAAAAATTGGAATTATGTCATTTACCAATTGTAGTCCCAATCATCTGAGTAATTTGCCTTAAAGTTTCTCTCTTTAAGTTCCAATAAGTGTTTATATATGTATTCAATCTCCAGCATGGAAAAAGAAATCACTAAATGAGGTTGAGGGCATAGTTCAATATCAGAGCACTTGCCTGGCATATGTAATGACTTGGAATTAATCCCTCCCCCCGCCCCACGCACACACACTCATTTCTGGTCCATCCACTTCAAAAAAACACAAAAGTTAGCTGTAATTAAAACACTTTAGGGCTGGGGAGATGGCTCAGTGGATAAAGTGTTTGCTATGGCAATACCAGTGCCCACCACCATGCTCATCTTTTCTTTGAAACCTGGGTCCTGGAGATCATAAAGATGAGCATGGTGGTGGGCACCTGTCACACTACCACTGAGAGGACTCACCGGCCAGTCAATGTAGCTGAACCAGTGTGTTCCAGGTTCCGTGAACTATTCTGTCAAAAAAATGAGGAGGCCAGGTGTTGTGTTGCCTATCTTTAATCCTAGCACTTTGGATGCAGACACCTGCTGTGAGTTGAGGCACATAACAAGTTTCAAGCCAGCCAGGGCTGCACAGTGAGACTCTAAAGAAAAAAAAGTGGAGAAGCAATTGAGGAAGGCACCTGACATCCAGCTCTTAGAGCGTCTACATGCACAATCTCTCTCTCTCTCTCTCTCTCTCTCTCTCTCTCTCTCTCTCTCTCTCTCTCTGTGTGTGTGTGTGTGTGTGTGTGTGTGTGTCCGTGTGTGTGTCCCTCTGTCTTTCTCTCTCACACATACCAAAATGAAACACTTTTTAAAAAAATGCATTCACACTGTGGCTATATAATATCATTTGCCACTTAAAGGCTGCTAACTAGCACTCTTGACAGGGATGGTTAATTCTAGTAAGGTCAGGGAAGAGAATATACAAGATTTATCTTAGCATTTTATACTTCCAAGAAAGTAAGGACATGGTGAAAAGAGAAAATGATAGGTACTTTCCAGAGAACCAGAAGCCAAAGGAAAGAGCATCTGAGGCTAAAGACCTTGGAGCAACAAACTAAATAATTTAGCCTCGAGTTACAACCCCAGGTAGAACATCAACACCAGCAGTCCTTACCAGTGTAGAGATAACTTAGTGAACTTGACCAGTATCACACCATCATGTTAACAGTGACTAGAGGACAATGACACTTGACCTCTGGTCTTCCTTCCCTAAACCTATAACTGTAGCAAAAGTTTGTCCGATCCTGGTCCCACCCGGCTCCCATAGCCGCTTAGACCCAAGTAAACACACAGAGGCTTACATCATTTTNAAACTATGGCCATGGCAGGCTTTTCACTAGCTAGCTCTTACATCTTAAATTAACCCATTTTATAAATCTATGTCACCACGTGTTCCACATGGCTTTACCTGTGTGCCGTTACATGTTGTTTTCTAGATGGCAGAATGGCGTCTCTCCAGCTCTGTTCTTTTCCTCTCTCCCCCTAGTTGGAATATCCCGCCTAACCTTATTCTGCCCCACCATTAGCCAAACAGCTTTATTTATCAACCAATCAGAGCAACACATTTTTAGAGAGACATTCCCATCATATAATCCCTGTCTAACCTCAAGAGCAGTATCAGAGAAACCCTACCTGAAGGACAATCTACCAAGTGTCTGTGTGTTCCTCGAAGTGAAAGTCATCAAACAGGTGAAATCTGAGACATGGTCACCAAGCAGAGGAGCCACCAAGGTACAGTTATTAAATGTAGTGTGGCATCCTAGAACAGAAACAGATTGTTAGTTAAAGGAAGTCCAAATAAACACAGCTCTTAGCTCATTGTGGTTCAGCACAGCTATGGGAAATCAAACACAGGAATGTGAACAGTAGGGAACGTGGTGCAGGGCACACAGCAACTCTGGGGAATATCCTGAAGTTCTTCTGAGAGTCTAAAGATGCTCTAGGGTAAAAGTTGCATTTTAAGAAACAAAAAGTAGGGGCCAGATGGCTCTGCGGGTAAAGAGCTTGCCACCAAGGCTGACAATCTGAGTTCAATCCTCAGGACCCACATGGTGGAAGGACTCCTACAAGTTGCCCTCTGATCTCCACATTTACATGTGGCATACTCACACTCGCACACACACACACACACACACACACACACACACACACACACAGACAGAGAGAGAGGGAAAGAGGTTATCTAGAAAATTCTCTAAAGAATACAATCTAACAATATTGAAAAAATACTGCAAATGTGTACATTTATCTAATTATGCAAGCTTCTAATAGATCTTTTGGTCCCCACTCTGATGGGTGATGTTCTGTATGCTGTGAAAATGTGTTGCTCTGGTTGGTTGATAAATAAAGCTGTGTGGCCAATGGTGAGGCAAAATAAGGTTAGGCGGGACATTCTAACTAGAGAAAGAGGAAGAAGAAAGCAGAGCTGAGCAGACGCTGCTAGCCACCGCCAGGAGAAGCAAGATGTAAGGTACCGGTAAGCCATGAGCCGCGTGGCAAAGCACAGATTTATAGAAATGGGTTAATTTAAGATGTAAGAGCTAGCTAATGGGAAGCCTGAACCATTAGGCCTTAAGTTTGTAAATGATATAAGCCTCTGTGTGTTTACTTGGGTCTGAGTGGCTGTGGGAGCCTGGGTGAGACACAGAAAACCTTTTTCTTACACCACTGGGAAAAGAGCAATTTTACCTTCAAATCAAATGTATTTATATTTCTTTGTGGCTAATGTTATATATACCTCTAATGTTATATTATTGATAGTGTTATATTCTTTCTTACATATGTGTGCATATTTGTACACAGATACAACCTCCAGTAGTTTTTTGAGCTCATTCCTGTGTTGCATGCCATTTCTTTTTATTCTCTCAGAAACTCTGAGGTAGATAATACCATTCTATAGATGAAAAATTGAGTTTCAAAGAAGCTAAAAATATTTCTGAAGCTGGTGGCAGTGATGAGTCCCCAAGCCCAATCTTTCGAAGGTAGAGATATGGGATAAATTCAGGCTTGGGGAAGATTGTGTGCATTTATCAGTTAGATGTGCCAGCTATGCTAGCTCNCGAACACATTACTTCTTGTTAGAGTGCTCTCTGGAGATAAATATTTGGCCGACTTAAAGGGAGGATTTAGCNGGTNGAAGAGCTGGCAGCCTCCAGCCTTGGCTAACACACTGCTCCCATCTCCCCTGCATCCTCTCCCTCTCCGGGCTTTTCATGTGCAGCCTTTCTGTTTGGAACACCCATGCCTCACCTTTCTGCCATTTCTGTTTTTCAGTTATGCTCTCTCAGATGCTGAGCAGCCCACGATTTGCAGAATTCCATTACCTTGTGCTGTCTTCTGTTAATACTAACNACTCGGGTGCTTTACTTGTCTGTTTACTGCTCAGTTGCTTACAGGAATGTCTCTTTCACCAGACTTCCTGAACCCCNAGAGGTTCATAGGTCTCTGAAGGGGCCTGGTCAGACTCCTGTCTGTGTGCCAGNTGCCTGGTTCAAAGTGAANATTCAATAAATGTTTGCAGAAGACCTGGCTCTGGTATCAGATCTACAACTGATAACTAAGNGTCTGTGAACAGGTCACTTCNGTCTCTGAGCCTCTGTTTTCCTATNTGCAATACATAGAAGTAAGAGTAAATGACCAGCTAGTCATTCTAGCCTGAGCCTTTTCTGATATTAAGATATTAAAGATTAAGAAGAAAAGCATGATATATTACTGTGGGACTTTATTAATTATATGACACTNTTTTCCTAAAGAGAAGCTATCATTTTTAGAAATATTTCTTTTAGTTCATGTATATGTGTCTCAGTGTATGTATGTATGTGCACCACATGTGTGAAAGACCTCTCAGAGGTCAGAAGAGGCATCAGATCCTCTGGAACTGGAGTTATAAATGGTTGTGAACCACCGTGTGGGTGCTGGGAAACAAACATGGGTCCTCTGTAAGAGCAGTAAGTGCTCTTAACCATTGACCATCTTTCCAGCCCCCAAGAGAAGTTCTTATTTTGAAACAACTCAAATTGCNTCAGGTGTGACTTATACCAATACTCTTCACCCTGAAAAATAATTAAGGTTGAGAACTTTGGAATTATGTTTTAATCTCTTCTACCATGGAGTTAAAGGCCAACAATGTACAGTTTTTTCTACATGTTTGTTGGGCTCAGTTAGCATTTGTCAAGTGAGTGAATAAGAACCACTCCTCCATTTGGAAGGTTGAGAATCCTATGGATTAGACAAAAAGGCATGACCATGCATCTCTTCATTCATTCAGTGANGAGCTGGGGCAGTTTATTCCATGTTAGATCCTGGGACACACATAACGGTCAACACAGTAACTACAGAAGATGGGAAAGATGGACATTATTCAAATTATACACAAATTATAAAGTGCCATGATTGCCTTATCTTTGTTGCACACTTTTTAGGTTATAAAGGGCTTTTCACATACAAGGCCCCAAGGGGAGTTATATAATCTGGGGGTTAAAAGTACAGATCTTATAGTGTTGCATGGATCTCAGTGTTGCACGGATCTCAGTGTTGCACAGATCTGCATGCAAGTCTGGCTTGCTCTCTTACTCACCAACTGAGCTCTTGAGCAAGATTCTGAGTTTCAGTTTCTTCATTTTTAATGGGAAAAAACAGGACATTTATTATGGGGCTATTATGAGAACGCAGGGAGAGGATGTGTGCACAGCTTTCAATGCCTGACATATGGCTGCTAAGTAGTAGCTACTTTTTATTTCTTAAACACCATTCATTTAAAAAACTCTATTTTAGTAGCTATTATTATAGTGCATTTTTTTTCTACATAACACTTTTCTTTATCTCTTCCAGAGGAAAGACAGCTTTGAAATCAGACAGCTTTAAGTACAACACTTACTAGCTGTCCTAGTTAGGGTTTCTATTGCTGTGATAAAACACCATGACCAAACCAACTTGGGGAGGAAAGGGTTTATTTGGCTTATGCTTTCACATCACTGTTCATCACTGAAGGAAGTCAGGACAGGAACTCAAACAGGGCAGGAACATGGAGGCAGGAGCTGAGGCAGAGGCTATGGAGGGGTGCTGCTTTCTTCCTCATGGCTTGCTCAGCCTGGTTTCTTTCCGAACCCAAGACCACCAGCCCAGGGGTGGCACCACCCACAATGAGCTGGAGCTGGGCCCTCCTCCATAGATCACTAATGAAGAAAATGCCCTACAAGCTTGTCTGCTTATAGCTTATCTTATGGAGGCATTTTCTCAATGGACGTTCCCTCCCCTCAGGTGACCTTAGTTGTGTCAAGCTGACATAAAACCAGCTAGCACCTTAGGTACAAAATGGAAATAATGAAGCAGCAGCACATACTAACTTTTAAATTTGTCTTTTGTCTTTGGTATCAATCCTTATCCTTCAGTGGCTTAACTATGGTCAGAGAAGTAGGATCCACTTCATCCGAGCCATGACAACTTCCTGCAGATATAAACTCCTGGGACCCCTCTATTAAGATGGGGTAATAAGCCAGGCAGTGGTGGCTCACACTTTAAATGCCAGCACTTGGGAGGCAGAGCCAGGCAGATCTCTGAAACCCTGTCTCAAAAAACCAACAAAAATAAAAAAAGAGAAAAAACAAAACAAAAAAGATGGGGTAATAAAATTGTTCACCAAGCCCTGTTGAACACTGAGATGTTGAGAGAGACAGGAAGACTTTGGGAAGTGTTGGGGAGGAAGACTTTTAATCGCTCCCCTTTCTGGATTTTTTACTTATTTGTTGTTTGTTTGGGCTTGGCACCTTGTAGAACTGAGGATCAAGCCAAGGTCATGCTAAACAAATACACTGCCACTGAGCCACACCCCCAGCTCCCTTTTAATTTTAGGTGTTTTTATGATTTTTTTTTCTCAACCTGAGAATTCAATCAACGTACATAAGATGGATTATCAGGAGGAAAGCATATATATTTATTAAATATTTTTTTTATCCTTGTCGTAGCCTCCTTTCTGTTGCTATGATAAAACACCATGACCAGCCAGGGTAGAATATGCCTGTAATCCCAGCACTCAGGAGCCAGGCGGATCTCAAGTTTGAGGCCAGCCTGGACTACAGAGTGAGTTCCAGGACAGCAAGGGCTACACAGAGAAACCCTGTATCAAAACCACCATCCCCCCCCCAAAAAAACACCCACTATGACCAAAACAGCTTCTGGAGGAAAGCATTTATTTGGCTGATAGATTGCTGTCAATCATGGAGGAAGCCAAGACAGGAACCTGAGGCAGAGACCGTGAAGATGCTTACTGCGTCACTCCATGGCTTGCTCAGCTTGCTTCTTATACAGCCCAAGATCCTGCTCAGGGTGGCAGTGCCCACAGTGGGCTGGGTCTTCCTCATCTATTATTAACCAGGAAAATGCCCCACAGACACACCCACAGGCCAGCCTGATGGAGACAATTCTTCAGCTGAAGTTCCCCCTCCCCAGGTGACTCTGGTTTGTGTCAAGGTGACAAAAACTAACNGGCACATNCACTAAGTAAGTGTCTTTCAAAGGTTAATGCAGATACGTTTTTAAAAGTATGTTAATACAGGAGTCCTTCTAAAGAAATGGAGAACCAATGGAAAACTATGTGGGATGGTGTCTGCCTGAGAGTCCAGCACTCAGGAGTCTGAGGCAGGAGCATCGGAAGTTCAAGGTAATTCGAGTTTGAGGCTAGTCTGGACTACTTGAAACTCAAAACATCAAAAATAAAACAAACCTCCAACAACCAATGAAGATGTTATACAACCAATCACATGCACTGAACTGGACAAGTAATAGTAAGTTGTAAACTGTGGTGAGGTGAGCTTGGAGTTGGAAAGCAAATTGGTATAGAGGTAGTCAAGAAGATAAAGATTACTGTAACAAGGTCTGTGTGTACAAACTCCCTTGGCTTCAGCTCGCTGTCCTTGATAATAAGAACTTTCCTTTAGTATAGAGAAGACACTGTCTACATGGAAATGGNATCTTTGCTTTTAAGAAAGAGAATAAGATCAGACTGATTTTGCACTTACTCTCCTTTTTTTTTTCTTTTTTCTTTTTTTTTAACTTATTTTATGTGTATGGGTGCTTTGCCTGCATGTATGTCTCTGTACCACATGCACACAGTATCCATGGAGGTCATAAGAGGACATTGGATCCCATGGGACTGGAGTTACAGATAGTTGTTAGCTGTCATGTGGATGTTGGGAATTGAACCCAGGTCCTCTGCAAGAACAGGAGGTGCTCTTAACTGCTGGATTCCTGCTCTTTCTAAAGTGCTGTTAATTCAAAACAGCAATGTATTTTGGAGATCTTTCTTCTCTCTCTCTCTCTCTCTCTCTCATTTTTGAAATAGATTCCCACTGTATAGTCTTGGTAGTGTGTGCTTGTAACCNCATATCCTACTGTATAGTACTGGTTGTGTTCCTGTAATCCCAGAACTCAAGAATCTGAGACAGGANGCTCATTATGAGTTTAAGGCCAGCCAGGGCTGCATAGCGAAACCCTGCCACCAAAGGGTCAGGGGACAGTAGAATGCTCAGTCAGTAAAATGCTTGCCATACTTCATGATGACATGAGTTTAATCCTCAGTGCCCATGTAAAAAGTCAGTCATGATGGCATGTACTTGTTAGTATAGCACTGGGAGGCAGAGACAAGAGGGTCCNTGGGCTTGATGGCTCCCCAGTCTAGTCTAATCAGCAAGACCCAGGTTACAGTGAGAAAGTCTGTCTCAAAAAGCAAGGACAGCACCTGAGTAAAGGCACCTGAGGCTGATGGCTGACAGTAAATAAACACATGTGCACGTGCAGTGTGCACAGATAACTGCACTTACCCAACCACCTGCATGCACACACGGTGCACGTGCACACACACACAGAGAGGGGGGAGAGAGAGCACAAGCAGGCAAGCTGAGTGTGGTGTTATAGTTTGTAATCCCAGTATTTAGGAAGCAGAGACATAAGGATCAGGAGTTCAAAGTCAGCCTGGACTACTTGAGACCAAACCCCTGGGTTTCCTGAGAAGCAATTGAGTCATCAGACTTGGGCCTTGAATAAGAGGAACTGACACCACCAGTTCCTGGCGTTCATGCTGGATGTGTGCTGATGTGAGGTTTTCACAGGCAGATGAACCACATTGTCCTTACCTATCAGCCAGTGAGTGTTGGGAAACTCTATTCCGAGGCAGGGAGGAGGTGAAATAAAGGCCGCCCTCAAAGCTTTGTCTATCTCAGGCTGCCAAATTGCTCTGTGACTCTGGGACTATGATTGGGCCCAGGAAGTAGGAGTCAGCAACTCTGAGGCAAAAAAAAATTAGACACTGAGTGTTTGGGTGGAATGCCAGGTCCTCAAAAGAATGCTTCTTTGTCTGCATGCCATATATGCCAAAGCAAAACACATTTATCAGCATCTTAAAACTGCAAGAGAGAGTCTAAAAAGTTTAAGCAACAGAACAGGGGTAAGTAGAAACTCATTGTTCATGACCAAACACACAATGTCTTTGCTAGTCTCTTTCCTTAGAGAGCAGGTTTTATTGTCTTCCCTTACCAAACATAAATGTGTATAAGGGCTTGGTAAACGTTTCGTGCCCTCCAACTATGCCTTCCCATGGCGATTTTCAAGACTTAATTGTCATGAAGGAGGTGCTGATGGAAAAGTGGCTCAATTGCTTGGCTTTGAGCAGCTCTTCNTGTCAAGACATGAAGAGTGAGTTCCGGGTACTATGTGGTGAGCATAACTTCAGGAATATCCTGAGTCACCCTCTGTTACACTGTTTTTCCTCCCACAGGGCTTAATTAACACCGAAAACTGAATTCATGTGAATGTGGTTTTTTTTTTTCTCTCTCCTTTATTCCACAGATGGATGGACAAAACGATGGGTGCAATCTAAACATCAGTCAGATTATGGTAAATTCCAGCTTACTGCAGGGAAATTTTATCAAGATAGAGAAAGAGATAAAGGTAAATGCTAGAATTCCGGAATGTGTTGATGGACTGGGAAAAGTATGACTTTCACCCAGTTGTTTNTATCCATGAAAGGCAATTCATTTCTCTTACCTAAAAAATAAAATAGAATAAAAGAGTAAATGGAGCTGAACATGGTAGTGAATGCCTGTAATCCCTGTACTCAGGAGGTTGAGGCAGGAGGATAGCCATGGATTTGTAGCCAGTTGTTCCAGGACATCCTGGATTACAGAGTAAGATCCAGTCACAAACATACACACACACACACACACACACACACACACAAAATAAATAAACAGTAAGTAAAAAAGGATGGACTCTCCACAAAATTTATTACATACTATAACTGAGTAATGAACATTTTAAGCTAACCCTTTATATATTATCCCATTCATCTTCCTAACATTTTCATGAAGTTGTTATTATGTCTTCCCATTCATCTTCCTAATATTTTCATGTAGTCGTTATTATTGTCTTCCCAGTTTTGCAGAGGAGCCGCAAAGACCGTTTTTTTCTTTTTTCTTTTTTCTTTTTTTTTTTTGTAGTTGCCCGAGGCTGTATCACACAGCTGAGAGGAACAGCAGCCGAGCTCTGACTCTGGCTCTGACTCCAGGGACTGTGTCCATCACCACTAATGTGTGCTGTTTCCCCAAACTCCTAGGATTTTACAAGTAGCCTTCTGCAGTAGAAACCCAAGAAAGCACTGCAAAGCACCCGAATGCCGCTCCTTCTAGAGCAGCTTTGTGTGGTGGAGAGGAGAGCAGACGGATCTGGGACTGACTGACTAGCTATCTAACTGGAGCATGTCTTTTTGCTTCTGGGACTGTTGATTTGAGATGTGGATAACCTTCACCTGCCATGCTCTCTAGACAGAGCTTTTGTAAGGGCCAAATAATGCTGTGGTGGAAGGGTGAGCTCCGAGGACAGGGACTGTGGGCACGGGTTCTTGGTCTGAGAAAGCTTTTGTTCTATAAATAGAGTTCATTGATCATCCCCTGGAGTGATTTCCCATCTTCCTCCATCTGGCTACTGTTTTGAATCTCATTTTCATATTTATTAAAGGAGAGAATTATGAACTGGCTTGAGCATTTTAAAAAATCACATTTAAATCCTCTCTGGAAAACTGTTTTTAGAGGACAGAGAACTGGAGACTGAGCATCTCATGAGACACCTGGGTCTTGGNACTCCAGTACAGGCAGTCTGCGCAGCCACACATCTCCTTACAGTTCGGCTTCTCGGTTGATCCTCTTGCATACCGTACTCTGTGGTCCATTAGACCCTGGTTGTCTGGGAGGACACTAGGGTCACAGTGAGACAGAGAAGGAGGTTGGTTTGGTTTATACAGCAGGGTGTGGTAAGGCAGAGTCTCAAAGTGTGGTCTTCTGCCATCTGTCCTTTCCTTCCTTTCTGGCTCTTCTCNCCCCTTAGAGGCCTTAAAAGAAGTAGGAATACTCTTCAAAATGCAGACAGCTCCCAGCATGATGTCAGGTGTGAAAGTGTTTACCACAGAGAGTGGTGAACAAGAAATGCTTGAGACCTTTTCTGAATCAGACTCTGTGTTCCTTCCTGTAATTTAGCATTTTTTGTTGTTGTTGATTTTTGTGTGTTTGTTTGTTTGTTTGTTTGTTAGACAGGGTTTCTTTGTGTAACCATGGCTGTCCTGGAACTAGCTCTGTAGACCAGGCTGGCCTCAAACTCTCAGGATCTGCCTACCTCTGTCAGAATGGTGGGATTTAAGGCATGCACCACCACCGCCCAGCTTGTTGATTTTTGAGACCAGATCTTATATAGCTCAAGTTGGGTTTGGACTACCTGTCCTGCTTCCACCTCCCAAGGGTTGGGATTACAGGGGTGTGCTACCACAGTCAGCTTCATTGAACTCTTACACATTGAGAATTCCCACATGTCTGTCATTTATGACTNTGTGATCCTTAGCAAGGAACTTCCTATCTGATTGCTTCAGATGCTTAACCTAGAAAAGCTCTGGGGGCCCTGGCAGCTCTGATATTCACTGGAGGCTGGGGCTCTGCAATTACAGCTAATTGGTGACCACTGTCATGTGAAACAGGTTCAACGACTTCATGACAAAGTGAAGAAACTGGTATAGCTCACCTTCAATTGTTATTGTGAGGGTTAAATACACAAACACATGTGAATGAAGAAGCCATCCATAGAGTTAAATGTTAAGGGCTGGGGAGATGACATTGTGTGAGAGTGCATGCTGAACAAGAATGAAGACCTGAGTTCAAATCCCTAGAACCAGGGCTGGAGATGTGACTCAGCAGTGGCTGGCTGTCCTTCTAGAGGACCCAGGTTTCCAGCACCCATAGAGCACCTTATAACCATCTGTGAACTCCAGTCCCATGGGATCCACTGCCTTCTTCTGTCATCTGCAGGTGCTCCATGCATGTGGTACACAGACATACATTCAGACAAAACACATAAAATAAATAAATAAATAAACCCCTAGGACCCACATAAAAAGTTGGGATAGCTGTGCATTCCTGTAACCCCGGTGTTAGTGTTGGGGCAGAGGCAGGAGGATCACTGGGACTTACTGGCTGCTAGCTTCAGGTTCAGCAGGAGACCCTGTCTCAAAGGAATAAGGTGGAGAGTGATAGAACAGAACACCCGGCATCTTCCTCTGGCCTCTGTGTATTCAGAAGCATGCACACGTGTGCCTGCAACACACACACACACATATACCACACACACCACACACACACCACACACATACACCACACACACCACACACACACCACACACATACACACACAATTTTTACAAAAGATAAATTAGTGATTAAAATAGTGAACAATAGCAACAATTATTATTTTATCTGAGTTAACTCTGGGCTCCTTTCTACTGTAGCACTTGTACACAGCAGGGCCTTGACTTAGAAAGCTGTGGAATGATGCTGAAATGTCTCTAGAAAATAAGTGATAGTGTGATGCAAAAGAATGCATCAATGTGGCTTAAAATTCCAGTTAGGTTACTTCCATGCCAGGAGGCTTCACGTCTCCTCCCCATGACTCAGCCTCCTAACTTATTAAATGGGCACAGTGCCCATTTTTCAGGGCTGCTCAGAGGCTCAGATGAGATAATATTATAATGCTTCTTGCACACCACAGTGTGTGAGAAAACACTAGGGCTTGGTTAAGTCAAGCGCTGGGTCTCTCTAGGTACTTCCGGGGAACTTCAGCCTGAAGCCTTTGCGTTTTCTCTCTCTCACCAGGTCTCCAGACCACTGAAGATGCCAAGTTCTATGCCCTTTCCACCAGGTTTAAGCCATTCAGCAATGTGAATGAGACCTTGGTGGTTCAGTTTTCAGTAAAACACGAGCAAGGCATCGATTGCGGNGGTGGGTATGTGAAGCTCTTTCCTGCCACACTGAACCAGGAGGATATGCACTCAGAGTCCCAGTATTACATCATGTTCGGTAAGCTCCATGGTAGCAGTTTCTCTCAGCCCCGTGGGATTTGGATAAGAACCACTGTGGTGGTTGAAAAGACTCAGACAGACCTGTAACAGACAGTTTGTAATTTGATAGCTACATATCCCTTGTGCAGTAGGACTCTCCAGAGACCTGAAAAAAAAAGGCATCTCTAAACCCAAATGTTAATATAAATAGACCAAAGAGGTGTGGGCATACATGGTATTGGCAAGTCTATATAGTACATGGAGACATAGCCCAGTTCTCAGCAAAGGAGGAGCACAGACCTACAGCAAGGCACTGTGCTCTGCCTCAGAGAAGAGAAAGACAGCCAGGGTCAGAGAAATGACCTTCTGTAAGCATCTGTGAATGTCCAGAGTGTGGCCTTTGTAGCCTACGTATGTAACTAGGCATTCTTGAGGCAATCCAGCTTTTAGCTGACCAACCTTGAACCCAGTTTCAACATTGTTGATATTGAAAAACCAGCAAAAATCAAGCATTCCAGCTTCTGAAGCACAGATGAAGAATGTGGACTAGACCGGATGTTTTTGTACAAAGTCATGAGAGGGTTGTGCTGGACAGCAGGCACCAACATTCCCTTAATTCTCTTTAGACACTTCCTTTCCCTGGCAGCTTCAGCTAGCACTTGCCC
>LZPO01107545.1:770165-784343 GCA_001675575.1 Neotoma lepida
GTAGAAAGTCAAATATATATTAATTTGAAATCATAAAAAAAATTACATTTAAAAATTTATGCATATACATGTTTTACCTGCATGTATGTTTGTCTACCACTTGTGTGTCTGGTGCCACATAATCAGATCTATATGAAATCATCCGGAGAATGTTGGTATCTTGAAGAATAGCCCTGTCAGAAGCATCTGTGACAACAAGCTCAGGCAAGAACAGGATGGAGAAACAGCTGGATGGAGATGGGGCTCAGATCACCATCTCAGAAGCTGTGGAGTGCAAGCTCCAAGCTCCACAGCTTGGAGGCCAGAGAGGACATCTGATCCCCTGGAACTGAGTTACAGATGGTTGTGAGCTGCCGTGTGGGTGCTGGGAATTGAACTGCAGTTCTCTGGAAAAGCAGCCAGTGCTCATAGCTGCTGAACCATCTCTCTAGCCCCATACCATGCTTTTTAAAGACATTTTGTATTGTGATTGCATTCCCTGAATGCCCCCCAAAAGTACTCAGCCTCTAGCCCAGCTGGGATCTCTGGGAAGAGGCAGAAGCAAGTAGGTGAGAAAGATGGAGGAAGGGAGAAGGCAGCCTTCCAAAGATCAGCCCTCTGTTTGAAGGTCAGCTTCTGGCAGGAGTTAGGGAGAGTTGGAGTCAGGGAGGAGTGGAAAGCAGGCAATAGGAGCTCTGCATTGCCTTCATGCCTGGTGCTGCCTGGTCCAGCATCCTTTGTGTACACAAGTGTTCCTCTTCTGTGCAGTTCAGCTTGCCTTCCAAGACACCTTGTCTTTTTCAGTTTATCTAACAACCTCTCAGCAAACTCAACACATATCTACCTTTCTCTGAGTTTATCAGCAAGAATCTTGATCTCTTCCTCATCTTTGCCCTCAAGCCCTTCCGGTTCAGGCCAGCCAGCTTATCTATCTCTATACAGAGGACTCACCTGCCCAGCTGGTTCCTCTGTGGGTTCCAAACCTCCTTCAATCATCAACTTAGGAGCCACCTCTTCACACTTCCTCTCTGCCTCATACTTTTATTTTTAGACAGGATCTCACTACACAGCCTTGGCAAGCCTGGAATTCAAAATGTAGACCAAACTGGCCTGGAACTCACAGAGATCCACCCGCCTCTGCTTCCATGGTGTAGCTTCTTTGAGTCAGATTTCCATCTTTTAGGACCCAGTTTTCAGTAACCTTTGTGCTTCTCTCTGCCATCAGCACATTTTCTGCTTCCTCAGGCATGATCCTACAGTTCCAGGAGGCCCCCTCAGATTCAGCCTGCTCCAGGGCTGGCTGCCTTTCTCTGTCCACTTTCCTCTTGGGGGCACGTGGCCCTCCTGCCCTCCATCTGCTGTGGAGCTTGGAGCTTGCACTCCACAGCTTCTGAGATGGTGATCTGAGCCCCATCCCCATCCAGCAGTTTCTCCACCCTGTTCTTGCCTGAGCTTGTTATCACAGCTGCTTCTGACAGGGCTATTCTTCAAGATACCAACATTCTCCGGATGATTTCATATAGATCTGATTATATTTTTCAAAATAATTGTTTTCAAAAACATAGATGTTTAGCATAAAAACTTTAGAGTTATGTACGTGTTAAGGAAAAAAGCCCAATGTCCTCATTTCCCCAATCCAGAGACAGTTGTACAGTATCTATTGTATTGCCTCTAAGTTTTGTGCTCATTTGTTGATTGATTCGTTTGATTTTGTACATGATACTTTATCATCTTTGATCTCTGACAATGACACTGAAAATTTCCCCCCTTTTCTACATAGAAAACTAAATTTTGTTTAATGTTTTTTGTTTGTATATTTTCTTAAAAATGTGATTTTGTTTTATACGAACATATTTTTATTTGTGACATTATTTAAATTTCATTTTGAATTTCATTTTGTTATTTTCAATCTTTTCTCTGAGCACTGCTTTGTGAGGGTTTTATATTTTTTAATTTATTATAACTTTATATGTGTGTGCGTGATGTGCTTGGGGGGCATGTCACAGTATGTGCATGATTGCCAGCATCCACATAGCCCCTTACAACTATCTATCACTCTAGTTCCAGGGTATCCGATGCCCTCTTCTGACCTCTGATGGCACTGTACATGCATGGTGCACAAACAACCGTGTAGGAAAGACATTCATACACATACATAAAAAATAAATAAGTCTTGCCAGGTGTGGCGGGTGGCACATACCTTTAATTCCAGAACTCCGGAGGCAGAGGCAGGTGGATTTCTGTGAATTAGAGGTCAGTCTGGTCTACATAGTGAGTTCTAGGATAGCCAGGACTATGTAGAGAGACCCTGTCTCAAAAAGACAAAACAAAACCAAACCTCAAAATAAATAAATCTTTAAAAAGAACACTGAGTTGTACTATTGTAAGAGTGACAGATATCCCTATAACAAAAGACAGGTTCAAATGAGAAAAAAAAGATACTTTTTAATTGAAGAGTTACATTATTTATAAGATTGAGCCAGAAGAATTAGGAATTAAGAAACAGTCTGGATTCTATCTCAAAACACTGATAGACAGACAGACAGACAGACAGACAGACAGACAGACAGATCATTCTGAAAAGGAAGCTAAAAAAATTAAAAAAGAAAACTATTTTTGCACTTCAGCTCCATGAACAATGGGCAATCAAGTAGGAATGTGGCTGAACAAAGGGTAATAGATCAAGAGGGACAGCTCAACCCTGCTGTCCAGATTCTCCTTGGCTTCTCATATGTGGTGTAGGATATGGTGTTTAATGTCTTATTATCAGACAAATTATCTGTGGAATATTCTTTTACACTGTGTGAATATAAGTCTCTGTGGTTGGTTTAATAAAGAACTTAACTGACCAATAGCTGAACAGGATAAAGTTAGGGAGGAGAGCCAAACTGAGAATGATGGGAAGAAGAAGGATGGAGTCAGAAGAGTCGCTAGAGACGCAGAGAGAAGCAAGATGGACATGCTGTATTGAGAAAAGGTACCAAGCCATGTGGCAAAGCATAGATAAAAAAAATGGGTTAATTTAAATGTAAGAGTTAGCTAGTAACAAGCCTGAGCTATTGGCAGAGCATTTATAATTAATATTTAGCCCCTGTGTGGTTACTTGGGAGCAGCTTGCAGAACAGAAATTACAATTATCTTTTATAGGAAGGAAGGGAAAAGTTAGGCTAATGTTTCTAGTTTCTATGACCCACTTTGAGAAATTCTTGTTTCAGTGACTGACTTCAAGGGAGAAAGGTGGGGGAGAGGAAGTTGGGAGAAGGTCAAAAAGAAACTTACTTCTGGGGTTCTTCCAATGTCCTTCAGTTTAAATTACATGGCATAACAAAACACTATAATTGGTGGTACTGATTTACAAGCCCCAATACACCCACTTATTATAGCACCTTATTATTATTTTTTTCAAGGCAGGATCTTACTCTGTAGTTCAGGCTTTGAACTTGCAGNAATCCCACTTCAGTCTCCTGAGTGCTGGGAGAAAAGGTGTGAGCCACTATGCTTGCTTTCCTTTTTATATTTACTTACTTATTTTTAATTGTTTATTTATTTATTTATTTATTTATTTTAATTTATTTATTTTTAAAATAGGATTTCTCTATGTGTAGCCCTGCCTGTCCTGGAACTCACTCTGTAGACCAGGCTGGCCTAGAACTCACAGAGATTTGCCTGCCTCTGCCTCTTTGAGTGCTGGGATTAAAGGCATGTGCCNCCACCGTCAGATTATCATCCTCGGTCTTAAAAATGTTGAAATGAGTCTCCCTAAGTTGCCCAGACTGGTCCAGAATTTGCAATGCTTCTGTCTCAACTTCCTGAGAATCNGGAATTACAAGTGTGTGACACTTCACCTAGCTCAAAATACTTTTTTTCTTGATGGCAGTCCTTAACTTCAGATTTCCACCGTGGGTTTAAGGGTGTTCCTTTCTCTCACTAGTTTGGAGGAAAANAGACAGACAGACAGACAAACCAAAACTGTAAGTTTGACTCTGAGTCAAGTATCATATGTTTATATTAATCCAATCACTATTGCTAAAGTATTTGAACTTCAAAGAAAACACATGGTACCATTGTGAAAAAAAGAAAGAATGGAAACCAAGAAATCATGATACATGTCTACTTCCTTTGTATTGAACTAACTTTGAGTTAGTTCATCTTTGTAATGGCGACAATAATACAATAAAGGGGTAATGCAAAGAGTAAATTATATATCAGATATGACTATCCTTCAGGAATTATAAAGATCATTATTCTTGCTTTTGCATGTATTATGCAGCATGACTTCCTGTGTTTATTTGCTAGTATTTGCCCACACGTCTAGTAGGTGCTTTTCTATCTAGCACTCCTCTTGAGTTGTGCTGAGATTAATGAATGGGTGGGATGTCAGGGTCATATGTGAGCTGGGTGTTGGCTTCTATCCAGAGTTCTTAAGTCAGAGCCCAGGTAACTTGTTAATAACTTCTCCAAGTTCCTTGGAGATGGAAGTTTGATCCAATGGTCTGTAACTGAGTCTCAATTTCTTCACTACCTTCAGTTAAATATCCAGGAAGTCAAATTCTCTGGGTTGCAGTGTCTTTGTCTGAAAAATGGAGGCCATAAGAACACCATCTTAAAGCCAGGAGTGGTGGCACATGTCTTTAATCCCAGCACTCGGGAGGCAGAAGCAGGTGGATCTCTGTGAGTTCGAGGCCAGCCTGGTCTACAGAGTAAGTTCCAGGACAGCTAGGGCTGTTACACAGAGAAACCCTGTTTTGGAAAAGAAAAAGAACTCCGTCTTAGAGTTGTGGTAACATTAAATAAGATCATTGATATAAAACCTTAGCCTAGGAAAATATCTCAAGCTCAAATTAAGTTCAAATTTCCTTTTTTAAATTTAATTTTTACCCTGTTTGTTTTTTAAAAATTTTATAAATAATAAAATAATAGTTGTTATAAAAATATTATTTTATGTGGATAAGTATTTTGCCTGCATGTATGTTTTTGCACCATGTGCATACCTAGTACCTGTGGAAACCAGAAGAGGGCAATGGATCCCCTGGAACTGGAGTTACAGACAGCTGTGTGCCGCCATGTGGGTGCTGGGAATCAAACTTGGTTTCTCTGAGAGAGTAGCCCATGCTAGAAAACTCGAAGCCATCCCTCCAGCCCCAGTTCAAATTTCTTTATTGAACATATACTAGTTGGGCGTGGTGGCACATACCTGTACTCCCAGTACTTGGGAGGCAGAGGCAAGAGGATCAGAAGTTCATGGCCAGCCTTGACTACATGAGACCCTATCTGAAAATACCAACCCTGAACAANAAAACAGTAAAAAACACTACTTTCCTTCTATCTTACAACTAAGATGAAAACTCTTTGTCAACTCTAAAGTACATTAATCTTCTGTTTCCTTGGAGAATAACCATTGCNGAAGAATACCCTGTGTCTTCAGAATTTGGACCAGGAACATTTACCAGCAGGACATGGTCTCCTGAGAGAAATTCTGTTCCTTATTGGCAACTGGAGTTGATAATTTTGCTGCATCTCACAGAGGAAGGATTTAGACTCAGACTAAACTGATGACAGTATATATCTGCTGGGCTTCCTGGAATAGGAATAAGCTGTAAGCTTCTAAGGACTCTATGAATTCTGTAAAATAGCCTCATTTTACAAATAGGAAAATGGGAAGTAAGAAATGAATTGACTTGATGTAGGTAACAAAGCTCATCAAGAGATGTTAGACAGGTCAGGTAGCAGGGTGCTTGCCTGGTACATGTGAAATCCTCAGCAATGAGGAGAGAGAAGGGAGGCAGCCTAATATAAGAATGTGAAAATAGGCTTTGGGGTCAGATGGACATAAATTAGGGTCCCAGCATGGCCATTTACTAGACCTTGAACTTTGGTCTAGTGACCTGGTTTTTTAAATTTCAATTTCCATATGTGTTGAGTGGGGAATTATAATGTTATCTGCTGCACACTGATGTTGTGAGGTTTAGTGAGCATATGTGAAACCGAGTAACTGGCATGTGATTGGTTCTCCATAGATGGTCAGCTACTTAAGAAGCCAAATGCTAAGAGCCCAGAAAGCTGCCTCCAGGAATCTCTNATCACCACTGAGCTCCTCTAAAGCAGCTCACCACACATTCAACTGCTTATTCTTATAACCCCTTTGGGATTATTCAAAATGACCGTTCCAGTAAGAGAAGCAGGCAGCAAGATATGCAGGAGCGGAGAGACCTGACATCTAGTAGGGGCTCTTCTTTGGTGTGTACATGTGATCTTGAGCCCCGCCTCAGTACTGGGGTTACCCAGGGATGTAATTTATTTAATTCGTTTATTCTTTGCTAATGTTCTCCTTTGTTTAAGGGAAACAATGTTCTTTGCCTCCTGCAGGTGTTGGAGAAATCAATGCAGATGTTAATGCCATCTTGCACTTTCAGAACACTGTGTAACTATGCAGGGTTACAATTTGTGTTTACTATTCTTCCTGACAGTGAAATGGACTCAAAGAGGGACTGAGTTTTGCTCCAGAGTTCAGCTTTTGGGGAACATGGACCTTGGATGAGGCCTGGTTAATAAGTTGCTGCTGCTGAAATAATACTCAAGTATCAGTCCCTGTGCCTGCAGACTCCCCATTCTTGTGAAAAGCAGTGCTCTGCAGATACTCTCCACCCACATCCTGCCAGAAAACAGCTGCTTGGACTGGGCCTGGGAATACAACCCACAGGCAAACACCCCATGCGCTTGCCAATGACCTACAAATGCATTCTGGCTTCTTGAAAATGAGCTGGGTGAATCAGTATTTCTCCCTCAGGAATCTGAATCAGGAACCATGAGGCAATTAGCAGCAATAAAAACCACAGCTAATAGGATTTAAAGAGAGGGACTATGAGGTGGAGTAAGGGTATACATGGGAGGAGATAGAATCTAGGCTATGACAGACTAAAGTGGTCAGGGTTCAGAAATTGTGGGTAAACAGAAGCTCCGAAGTAGAAAAAGACAGTATATGTTTATGCAACGACTGCTAGAGTTCCTTCTGTAACAGCAAATGGTGTTGGCCTCTGAGTACGTAAGAGTGATTCGAGACCAGCCTGGTCTATGGAGCTAGTTCCAAGACAGCCAAGGCTACACAGAGAAACCCCGTCTCAAAAAACAAACAAACAAACAAAAAAGAGTGATTCAGATACAGCATTTGTCTCCTAGCACTTAATTTTGGTGGGGAAGAGAAACCAGGCAAGTAAACAAATAACTGCAAATTGCTAGGGGCTAAGAAGAAAATACAGGACTGAGACAACCTACTAAGAAGGGTCCTAATTAAGAAATAGCCAGGGAAGGCTAGTGAGATGGCTTAACTAGCAAAGGTTCTGCCTACCACACTGGAAAACTCCGAGTTTGAGTTCCATCCTCAGAATCCGCATGGTGAAAGGACAGAACCAACTCCTGACAGTTGTCCTCTACCTCCAGACTCATAACTGTGGTACTTGAGTGCACTCTTCCTAATAAATAAATAAAGTTTAAAAACACTTTTGCCGGGTGGTGGTGGCACNCACCTTTAATCCCAGCACTCAGGAGGCAGAGGCAGGTGGATCTCTGTGAGTTTGAGGCCAGCCTGGGCTACCGAGTGAGTTCCAGGAAAGGCGCCAGAGCTACACAGAGAAACACTGTCTCAAACAAACAAACAAACAAACAAACAAACAAAAAACAAAATAAAAACATTTTTAAAAAGAAATAGCAAAGGAGGGAAGGCCTCTCTGACTGGAAACTAAAATGAGGTCAGAGAATAAGATGGAACCAGCCACATGATGATCAGGGAGAGGAATATTTGAGAGAACATGGAGTGGCTGGAGGCAGAGAAGCTGGGAGGGAACGACANATGCACAGAGCAAAGGAAAGAAGAGAGGTGAGTTTGGAGGGGTCACNAGGAAGTATGTCACACAGGATCGTGAGGACTTTGGTAAGAAATTGAGAGTTTAGTTAGGGTATAGTGAGAAGCCATCAAAATATTTGAGATTGGTCAGTGACCTGACCCAATATGGTGTGGTAAATAATCTTAAAGGCTGAGGAACTGGGCCAGCATGATACTGGGCTCTGTGGATAAAGGTGCTGAGGAAGGCTGGTGACTTGAGTTCCATCCTTAGGACCAATGTAAAAGTGGAAGAACCAGCTCCATGAAGTTGTCCTCTGATGTAAAGATACACACACACACACACACACACACACACACACACACACACGATAGCAGGGCCCACCCCACATCATGTACACATACATACAATAACAATACATTTTAAAAGTATTTAAAGGCTAAGGACTCAGTCAGGGAGGAGACCTAAGTTCTAAGTTCTATCATTTATCAAATCTGTGACCCTGAATAAATTTTTTTAATCTTTCTGTGCTCTACAAAATTGAGATAGATTTGAGTTTTACTTCATGGAGTTGTAGAAATTTTAAAAAAGAAAAGAAGAAAAGGCTCTTTCTCTCTCCACACACACACACACACACACACACACACACACACACATATATACAGAGAGAGAGAGAGAGAGAGAGAGCAAGCTCGAACTAGTTTTTGGCACATATCAGATACCTAAGGACTATACAGTACTATTATTATTTATTATTATTGTTACAGAGTCTTGGTTTGTAGCTAAGGTTGGCCTCATACTCAATCCTACTGCCTCAGCCTTCTGAGTGCTGGGATTACAGGCATATGCTTCCATGCTGGTTAAGCACATGAATTTTTTTCTTCTTTGAGACAGAGTTTCTCTGTGTGGTCCTGGCTGTCCTCGAACACTGTACACCAGGCTGGTTTCGAACTCATAGAGATCCACCTGCCTCTGTCTCCAGAGTGCTGAGATTAAAGGCACGTGCCGGCCAGCATGTTAGCTATTATACAGAGAATGGATGTGTGGGAAATGAAAAGGGGGGGCGCCCGAGGGGAGGCCAGTTATACAGAGAATGAGTATTCTGAAATGATGTGGAATTAAGGGTGGTAGTGAAGGCGGACAGGCATGTCTAATTGGACATAATTTGGAAGTGAAATTTTGATTTTGCAGGAAGGTTGGCTATTGCAGCTGAGGAAAATAGAGGAATGAAGAACAACTTACAGGGTTCTGGCTAAAGCAAGGAAGTGAATGGCTGACATTTACTTTGAGGGGGGGATCCTGGGAGGAGCAGGTCTGTAGAGAAATAAGAGTTCTATATTAGACATTTTAAACTTGAGAGTCCATGAGAAATACATGTGGATGTTAGCACACAATTGCTTATAAGTTTTGAAGCCAGGAAAGTCTGAGATGAAGGTATGAATTTTGAAGTCATCGNCAAGTCAGCATTTGAAAACAGAAGTAGTTGAGACTGTGAAGACAGAGGGAAGTGAAGGGAGCCATGAAGAGGCCCGAGGAATGGTAAATTTTAGGGTGAGTCAATAGGAAAGGGGAATAAGAAGAAGCTGTGAAAGAAGAGAAAGTGAGAGGCGGCAGCTATCAGAAACAGAAGTGGAGAGTGTTTCAAGAAAATCTGAGCCGTCAGCTGATGTAGCAAAGGAACCAAACATTGAGGAGTAGGTTCATTCATACGGAGGGGCTAAGTAAGAAGCACAATTAACAGGCGCTTTCTCTGTGTGCTTCCCCACACTGTGGTATGAGCTGATCTGCTCCACCACACTGTCCCCCACTATAACAAACTGAGACCGTGAAACGCTGGGCCAATATAAATCCTCCCAATCTTAAAAATAAACAAACAAGGCACCAGTGGGTAAAGGTGCTTGTCACCAAGTCTGCTGTTCTCAGCCAGATCCTAGGACCCACAAGTGGAAGAAGAGAACCAGTTCAAAAGGATTGGGTACTAGGATGAGTTAGAGGTGTTTCTTTTGACAGTACATGTGTTAAAAGTTGAACAATGCAAAGAAAACAGACATAACTCCTACCATCAGATGGCACACAGATTTGTAGAGCATTCAATACACTTTTTGCAGAGATTTGAATTTGGGGACAATGCTAACTTTTACATATTCAAAGTGAAAACTAAATCAACAAGAATGGGTTTCTTAAGACAGGGATGGTGGCACTCAAAAGACAGAAAAAGCAGACAGCTCTCTGTGAGTTAGAGGGCAGCCTAGTCTACATAGTAAATTTGGGGCCAGCCAGGGCTACATAGTGAGACCTTGTCAAAAAAGAATATGTATCTTGAAACTGAATATCAACAGAAACAAATGAATTTAACTACATTTAAATTCGTGATACAATGGCTTTGAAAGGAAGGAAGACCAATCCATGTATATTTTTTTAATGCAGTACTTTCAATATATACACATCTGTACTCTAAAAACAAACAAACAAACAAAAACCTGCAAAGGAGTCCTGAACCCTCTTTAGTGAGTTATTTTGGTAATGGAATCAATGTAGCAATTCTGAAACTATTTTGTGTGCTACAACATTGAGTAAACAAAGAAAGACATTGGTGTTACTGGGAGTCAAAGTTGTCACTGTGGGAAAAGAGAGATGCAAATAAAAAAAAACTCTAAGGGGCTTAGAATTAGAAGTACCAGTAATGAATTCATGATTAAACACAGTTAACTAAATTAAATTGCCGTTTCAACCCCCTTAGCTTTGTTTATTAAAAGGGCCTAGAAGCAATTATACACTCAGTAGCAGCGAGCATATCTGGTGCCCAGATCTTAGTTTCTAAACATCCATTCTTACTTACCATACAGGAAGTTCTTGGGAGAAATGGCTGATGCTGACTTCTAGAACTAGGCAGTGAAAGAACAAGATGAACCTGGGACAATTAAGAATCAAGGAGATGCTGAGATCAAAAGGATACAGAAGGCAGCTTGAAGGATTTCTCACTGCTCAACATTGGGACAAGTTAAATAATAAAAAAATGCAGCAAAAGTGATAGGTTATAACCTAGTAAATAAAAGAAGAATCTACATGTTTATACTGATGACAATATATAAACATATAAATACATGAGAAAAGGGATAGGAGGCATGGTGCTATGTACTTGTAACCCCAGCACTCTTGGAGATGCAGGCTGGAGGGCTAAGAGTTGAAGGTTATCCTTGGTACATTTGAAGCCAGCATGGGCCACATGATCCCGAGGGTCTGGGAGAGAGGAGACTATCTTACTTATAGTAAAATGCCACCTAAAAATTGTAAATGAAATGACAAAGTTATAGTTTCTGTTACCATGTGGTAGGCCAATTGCAGCACTTCAAAATCAACCATATTCGGGCAGTGTTACGGACTTCTCCCCCTTTCAAAAGAAAATACCAATCTAATCACACAAAAGCATGAGACAAACTCCAAAAGGGTTTTCTGACACCGGGCAAGTATTGGGGTGTGGTAGTGCTTGCCTATAACCTCAGCATTTGGGAGACAGAGACAGAATTGAAAGCTCAAGGTATCAGTGTCTCAAAGACACAAAAGTTAATAAAATTAAAAAATGTGAATATCATGAATAATAATGGAAGACCTACTCTAGCTTGAAGAAGACTTAGGAGTCACATGGTTTAAACGCAATGCATGATGCGGGTTGGGCACTAGACCAGACACTAGGTGAGGTTAGGACTGCTAATAGAACATTAGTGGGCCAATTAGTAAACTTTGAATAAGTGTTCTAGTTTGTCTTTCTGTTGCTGTGACAAAACACTAACCAAGAAGCGATGTGGGGGAGGAAAGGATTTACTTCAGCTTACAGGTCACAGTCCATTACTGAGAGAACTCAGAGCAGGGGTGCAAGACAGGAACTGGAAGCAGAGACCACGAAGGAGATATGCTTTTTGGCTCACTTTTCTATTGTTTGCTCAGCTAACTTTCAAAAACTTAAAAACAAGTTAAATGTTTTCTTATTCCAAGAGGGAAAAATCAGGCACAATCAGATCAAAGCAAACCCAAAATGCAACAGTGAAAATTACTTAGTGTCTGACATCTGGGACTCGAGATTTTCTGGGCTACAAAGATCTTGGGCAGTCCCAGTTCTTCAGCTCTGACACTAGCAGCCTACATAGCTTGTCTGGTAGGCTCAGACTTGCTCCATTCCATGCCTGCTGCTATCCTGCTATCCTGGGGGTGGGGGGGTGGGGGAGGGTCATCTCATGGTCTTTCAGGGACTCTGACACTTCCACATGGTGTCAGGCTCCAGCTTCTCTCCATTACCCCCACCCCCCAAGTCCAGGGGTTTCCACTGCAACTGAGGATGCACCTTAACCAGTGGCCTCTCCTGGCCTCTTTCACTGAGATTTAGACCCTGTCACACAGTACCAGGCCTCAACTGCTCTCCATTACTCCTTCATGCTTTCAAAGTGAGTACCATGTGGTAAAGTCTTACATATTATTTGCCAAGTTCTACTGCAAGCTTGATATGCAGTCTTGGTTCCTGACTGGACCTGAGCTTCTGTATAACCCTGAGAAACTACTTCCTAGAAGATTTCACTTCAGTGATGCTTGTCTCTTATTAATCAGCCCCAGCTAACTAACAGCCATTGTCCCTTTAAAGCAAAGGTTTCACTTCCATTTTTTTTTTTTTTTTTTAAGATACAGCCTGTCTATGTAGCCTCAGCTGGAACTCACAGAGATCTGCCTGCCCCTGTCTTCTGCTGGGATTATAGACTTGCACCACCATACTCAACTGCTTCCACAGATTCTTAATTCAAATATATCACATGAACATCCATGATAAAATCTTTGAGGAAGTCTCAGACATTCCCCTGAAATTTCACAAACCAGACCTCCGTCATCTGCTTTTCCCTTGACATTCTTATTTTCCATAGCTTTTGTAGCCCAAAGCTCCGAAAATCCTTCCACAATCTTCCTCCAAAACAACGTGGTTGGGTCCATCACAACAAGATCCCACTCTCTAGAACCAATTTTTGTCCTTGTTTGATTTCTTTTGCTGTGATAAATGCCATGATGATCAAAAAGCAACTTGGGGGAGGAAAGGATTTACTTCAGTTTATAGGTCACAGTCCCTTGCTGAAGGAAATCAGGGCGGAGTGCAAGGCAGGAACTTGAAGCAGAAATAGATGCAGAGATCACCAAGGAAAGATGTTTAACTGGCTTGCTCAGCTGCCTTTCTTATGCAGCCCAAGCTCATCTCCTCAGAGATATGAGCACGGTGGGCTGCCTCCCCCTACATCAATCGGCAATAAAGGAAACACACCATAGACTTACCCACAGGCCAATCTGATGGAGGCAATTCCCCAACAGAGATTCCCTCTTGCCAGGTATGTTTAGGCTTATGTTGAGTTGATGAAAACTAGCCAGTACAATAAGGCTATGCATAATCAGTACAATAAGGCTGTACATAATTATAACAATTTAAAATTTCCTGAATTTGATCATAATTTTAGGTGGTTCTATAGATATGTGAAAGAATGTCTTTGTTCTTAGAAAATATAAACTGAAAAAAAAAAAAGACAAATAGGAATGAGGACATAGTTCAGTTGGTAGAGTGTTTGCTTAGCATGCCCAAAGCTCCGTGATAGATCTTCAGCACTGCATTAAGCAGGCATGGTGTGTACTGGGCATCCCAACATTCTGGAGATGGAGGCAGGAGGATCAGCACTTCAAAGCCATCCTCAGCTACCTAGCCAGTTCAAGGCCACTCTGGACTACAGTAGACACTGCCTGGAAAAAACAAAAACAAAAACACAATAAAAAAGAGAATACCCACTGAGGGCTGGAGAGCTACTCAGCAGTAGAATGCTTGCCAGCAAGCACAAAGCCCTGGGTTCAAGCCCCAGCACCACACAAACAAAGAGAAAAAAGTAGCCATGAGGGGAAGCAAAGAGCGAGAGTCAATGGTCATACAATGGTAAAATAGCTCTCTAAAGGTAGGAGATATTATCTGTATGTCATGGCACACCATTACCTCTATGATCCCAGATACAGAGAGGCTGATGCAGGAGAATCACAGTTTTAAAGCCATAGAAAACATATCAAGATCCTGCCCCCCTCCACAAGACAGAAGATATGTAGCTACTAAAACAAGTTTGATCACTATGAAAATCAGGTTGTTCTCAGACCTCCTTTCTTTCCTCCCTTTTTCTGTCTCCCCTCTTTTCGCCTCCTCCTCTTCTTCATGTACTGTCTCTGTGTGTGCATGTTTGGTTACCCATGTGTTTACTTGTGCAAGTACATTGTGGGACTCTCCTGCCTCTGCTTTCTGGCATTGAGATTACAGCTGCACATCACTGTGCCCGGCTTTCATGTAGGTTCTGAACTG
>LZPO01107545.1:802246-827393 GCA_001675575.1 Neotoma lepida
CTTTGTATCAAACCCAGAGCCTTATGAATGCTGCTGCTGGGAATAAAGGTGTGCACTACACCTGGCCTAGGAAATTCTGTCTTAGTTAAGGGTTACTATTGCTATGATGAAACACTATGACCTAAAACCAGTTGGGGAGGAAGGGGTTTATTTGGTTTACACTTCTACATCAATGAAGGAAATGTCCACCAATGAAGGAAGTCAGGACAGGAACTCAGAACAGGGAGGATCCTGAAGGCAGGAGCTCATGCAGAGGCCATTTAGGAGTGATGCTTATTGGCTTGCTCAGCCTGCTTTCTGATAGAACCCAGGACCACCTGTCCAAGAGTGACCCCACCCACAGTGGATGCTCCCTCCCATCAATACTCATTAAGAAAATGCCCTACAGGCATGCCTGCAGCCAGGTTTTATGGAGGCATTTTCTCAGTTGAGGTTCCCTCCTCTGAGATGACTGTAGCTTGTATCAAATTGATATAAAACTAGCTAGCACACTTTTTGAAGCTTGCCTTGAGTCCTAGTACCCTGGAGGCAGAGGCAGGCAGAACTCTAGAGTTGGGGCCCGCCTGGATTACATAGTTCCAGGGACAGCCTAGCCAAGCATACACAGAGATGCTGTTTAAAAAAAACAAAACAAAAATTTTTTAAACTGTCCATTTCTTTTTCTAATGTCTATATCCCTACTAATACTACTCTTAGCTCCTTTTGCTTTTTGCTATTTGATAGAAGTGGTACTTCAGTTAATAGTTCATTTTTCAAATGGGGGAGGTAACTTATGTAAGACAAGAAGAAATGGTAGATCTAAGTTTTTGTTGTTGTTGGGTGGGTGGTTTGGTTGTTGTTTTGCCCCTAACTGTGGCTCTGTACCAAGGTTGGCCTTGAACTCTAGATCTTTGTTGCCTTAGCCTCCCAGATGCCGAAAGAATAGGCACACGCAATTCCTGACTGAGATCTAAGATTGGAACTAAGATGCATGAAACTAAAAGGTGTTTCATTGTACTTTTTTTTGTGTTCTAGATGTATATCATGTCTGATGCATGTCTTTAAAAAAAAAACTTTTTCAGTTTATGCTTTATTGTTTTAGTTGGGTAGTAAGTTTCCTTTCTTTTTTTCTTTTTGAGACAGAGTCTTACTATGTAGCTCTTGCTGGTCTAGAATTTGCTGTGTAGATCAGGCTGGCCTCAAACTCACAGAGATCTGTCTGTCTTTGCCTCCTGTTGTTGGGACTAAAAGTGCCCAGCCCAGTAGTAAGTTTCTTGAGGAACGAAGCTGTGACTTGCAGATCTTAAGTGTTTTTGTTGGTATCTGGATACGGTTGTGGGTGTATTTGTACACTCCATTATGAGTTTTTAATTTTTATCAAAATATGNTATAATTAATATCTTAAATACTTATTATTCAGATTAAATTGAAGTTTTCTTATCTTGGTATATGGAGATATTTTTGAAGGTGTAGGGCTCTGTGTGCTTGTTGGGTCCAGTGTGCTACCACTANCCAGGGTCCAGCTTTGTTGTTTGTTGTTTGTTTGACAGGTTCTCACTGTGAAGTGTTGGCTGGCCCTGAGCTTATTCTGTAGACCAGGATGGCCTCCAACTTAGAGTCTCCTGTCTTTGCCTCCTGGGTACAGAGATTAATAGAGGTGTGTGTCTCCATGTCCAGCCAGGATTTAATTTTTATAATAATTTTTTAAAAAGTATTTTTTGTGTGTTCATGTTTGATGCCTGTGTATCTCAATTTTGGGGAATTGGTTCTCTCCTACTATGTGCTTCTAGGAATCAAATTCAGGTCCTCAGGCTTGCAACAAGCACTTTAAACCAGAAAGACTTGTAAATTGTTNCTTAAAAAACAAACCAAAACCTACTGTATGACTGGAGAATCATGTGTTTGAGACTAGCCTTGGCTGCATAGTATATTCTAGGCCAGGCTTAGAAGCATAGTGAGACTCTGTCTTAAAAAAAATGAAACAAAACAAAGACTGAATGTGTTAGTGTACATCTGTAATTTTAAGTGCTGAGTGTGGTGGCAGAAGAATGATCAGGATTTCAGGGTCATTCTTGGTTACATGGCAAGTTCATAGTTAGTCTGGGTTATATGAAAAACTCTGTCTTAAGCCAAAACCCAAACCACAAACAAACAACAGAAATTTCAAATGAAACCCAGAAGCCCCAAATGCAGTAAGTAGTATAAGAATGCTTTGTTTATTTGAGAAAGGTTTCCTTGTGTTTTCTAGACTGACCTGGATTTTGTAATCTTCCTACTTCGGCTTTTAGAATGTTGGGATATGTAGTTTNGTTGTTGGCTTTTTAATTTTAAGAATGATACAATTTTGTTATAGAAAATTTGGAAATTGAAGGGGAACATCTCCCATAAATTCAATTTCTGATATTTATCTATTCATTTATTTTGAGATTTGACCTCTCTTTGTAGTCCAAGGTGGTCTTGGAGTTCCTGTGTCAGTCTCCTGCTGGTATTATAGGTGTTTGTCATTTTGGGTTTATTTTTAATTTCATAAACCAGAATGTGTAGTTGGGCGGTGGTGGCTCATGCCTTTAATCCCAGCACTTGAGAGACAGAGGCAGGCAGATCTCTGTGAGTTTGAGACCAGCCTGATCTACAAAGTGAGTTTCAGGACAGCAAGGACTACACAAAGAATCCTATAGGGCTGAAAACAAAACCACTGCATGTACTAGTAAACATATCAATTTATTGCTTTAGTTTAACAATTATGACAATAAATACAGGGTAGAGTTTGAGAATTACAACCTGTTTTCACAATCAGAAAAGGAATATTTTATTCAACGTGACAGATTTGAGTTTATATTATAGGAAAGGTGCAATGATGATTTTTTTTCCTTTTTTTTAACCTATTTTTTATATTGAGTATATCTAGTATACTCAGGAAATCTCTGCTTACTCGAGAGACAACTAGTCATTGTTAAAATGGTTCAGAATGCTCAGCACTTGGGAAGGATTTGGTTTAGTTAAAATTAAGAGGAGTTGGGTTTGTCCAATAGTCTCTCAGGGACAATTAAGAGTGCATTCCTTTATTTTCATTTGTTTACGANCTAATGTTAGTAACAGGCTCATATATTGTCTCCAGTCACCTCATTTTAAATGTTCATTAGGGCATTTTGCTTGCATTCCAAAGAAATATAAAAACTTCTTTGTGAATTTGGGTTTTAATAAATTTGTAACTCTGGAAACAAAAGCAGAAAAAATAGTTTTGCAGAGATTCTAATTTTTTTTTGAGAATTGGTAGAAAATAATAAAAGAAAAGGAAATGTTAATTAGACAAACCCATATGATAGAATTTCATTTTAAAGCATTTTAATTCTCACTAACAAAATGTGCTTTCATTAAAAATTATTTTTAGGGGCCAATGGGATGGTTCAGTGTGGGTAAAGGCCTTTGCTGCTAGGTCTGATAATCTTGGGTTTGATTCCCAGGACCCACATGGTGGAAGGACAGACTGACTGCTGCAAATTGTATTCTGACTTCCACATCTCTGAAATGGCGTGTGTGCTGACACAGTCTCACACAATGGTAATAATAATAAAAAAAACCAAATTATCTTAATTATTTGAAGCTTTAAATAGTCTGAAGAACTTTATAATTTGGATGCATAAGTGGAAAATTAAATTCAGAAAAGTGATTTTAGTTAAACATATACAGGAGAAAAGCTGGAAGAAAAAACACTTAAGATTTTATAATAGCATTAATTATAGCTTTTTAATTACCACACCTTTAATAGTGAGCATGTATTTCTTCTGTTAGCAACTGATTTAGCATTTTTATATGATGCTTTTGAAATTTTACTCCTTTAAATTGACGTCAACAAAGTAAAACTATATTCTAAGATTGTACCTGCACTTAGGTTTCTTTTCTTTTCTGTCTCTCCCCATCCTCTTGCTGGCCCCTGTTTATTCTATGTTGACCCAGAACTTGTGTTGTAGCTGAGGATAACCTTGAGCTTCTGATCCTACTGCCTCCACCTCTCAGTTGTGGGATCTTGTGCTATTATACCTGTTTTTATGACATAATGGATTCACACTACCAACTGCGTCACATCCTGGTGTCCTTAGTATAAGAATTAAATTTCTTTTTAAATGCTGGAGATTAAACCCAGGGCCTGAGCGTTCTAGACAAATGCACTAACACTGAACCACATCTCCTACCCTTTAGATTTCTTTAAAAAATTTTAAATTAAATTAACCTAGTTTACCCAGTTATGTTTGTGTGTGTTACTGTAACTCCAGCTCAGGGCCTTGCACATACTAGGCATACACTGTCACATCTGGTGGATTTAATTTTAGATAGTCTAATCTTTGTGTTTAGAGAAATTGATCAGAGGAATGATGATAATTATAATTGGTTTGGAGAATTCAGTTAGAAGAGTAATTTATAATTTTGTGTTCTTTATAATTTACAAGGTATTTTATGCTCTTTGATTTGATCTTTATAATAACCGATGAACCAGGCTATTATCATCACTTCACATTGGAGGATACTGAGGCTCATCATGTGGAATGTAAGTTTTATCTTCAGAAATAAACGGGAACATGAATCTAGGTCTGAAAAAAAATACAATTCTAGTTTACTACCTGCTCTAGGCCCTTTGTCCATTTCCCAGAGGCAGCTATTTTTGTGTGTATTTTCTATNATGATTTTTCTCTTTCTCTCACTGTATTTTTTTAAAAAATATTTTGATACACTGCTATTTTACAACTTTACTGTTAATTTTAGTTTATCTGATCTAGGAAGTTCTGTGATAGTGCACATTTAAAACATTTCAGGGTAATCCTTGTGTGAATATTCTCAGTTTAATTATCTTAGCCTAATGATGGGCATGTTTGTAGTTTTAGTCTTTTATTACTAGTAGCATTGCAGCAAATAGTTTACATATTCTTGTATCTTAGTTACATGGATTAGTTTTTGGTGATTGTAATTGTTAGGTCAAATGGTTTAAATTTCTTTTTCATTTTTTTATTAAGAAATTTTTTATTCATTTTACATGCCAACCACATAATCCCCCTCTCTGGTTTAAAATGTTTTTTTAGATTTATTTTTTATATATGAGTGTTTTACTTGCATGTGTGAATGTGGAACATGTGCATAGTGCCTAGTGTCTGTGGGCGTCAAAAGAGGGCATCAGAGCCCCTGGAACTAGAGTTACCAGTAGTTGTGAGCTGCCATGTGGGTGCTGGAAAATCCAACTTAGGTCTAATGCAACAAATGTTCTTTTTTATTTTTTTAAGATTTATATATTTATTATGTATAGAATGTTCTGTCTGCATGTATGCTTGGACACCAGAAGAGGGCACCAGATCTCATTATAGATGGTTGTGAGCCACCATGTGGGTGCAGGTGGTGGGAATTGAACTCAGGACCTTTGGAAGAACAGCCAGCAGCCAGTGCTGTTAACCTCTGGGCCATCTCTCCAGCCCCAACAGCAAATGCTCTTAACACTGAGCCATCTCTTCCCTCCCTCAAAGGGCATATTTATGCTATATCTTGCTAACACTGTTTAAGAATGCTATTTCTTCCATAGCTTTATCAATATAGTATTGATAACACTTGATACATAATAAATATATAAATCTTAAGTAAATATAAATAATTTAATTTTAATTTTAAATTTTAATAACTTAATTAAATAAATATATAATAATTTATATAAATATAAATAAATAAATATATAAATCTTAAAAAAAATAAAAAAGAACATTTGTTGCATTAGACCTAAGTTTGATTTCCCAGCACCCACATGGCAGCTCACAACTACTGGTAACTCTAGTTCCAGGGGCTCTGATGCCCTCTTTTGACGCCCACAGACACTAGGCACTATGCACATGTTCCACATTCACACATGCAAGTAAAACACTCATATATAAAAAATAAATCTAAAAAAACATTTAAACCAGAGAGGGGGATTATGTGGTTGGCATGTAAAATGAATAAAAAATTTCTTAATAAAAAAATGAAAAAAAAATTTATATTAGACTTTTTAAATCAGTGTCAGTTTGACATAAAAATTAGATTTCACCATTTCAGTTTGTCATTTCTTTAATTAGGTGTAAGGTTGAAATTATTATTATTATTATTATTATTATTATTATTATTATTATTGGTAAGCTATTTAAGTTTTGTGTGTTTAAAATTCATAGTCTTTCTCTCAGAGCTTTTGCCAGATCTAGATTTTTTTTTTCTTTCATTGCTGGATATTGAACTCAAGGCCTTATGTGTGCTAGGCAAGTGCTGTACCACTGAACTTTATTTCTATCCCAAATCTATATCTTTTTAAAAAAATTAATGTGTCTAAGTGTTTTTGCTGCCTATGTGTATATGTGTGTTTGTGTGTGTGTGTGTGTGTGTGTGTGCATGTGTGCCCTAAGCCCATGGAGGTCAGATAAGGGTGTAGGATTCCCTAGAACTGAAATCACAGATGGTTATGATCCACTATGTCGGTGTTGGGAACTGAATCTCAGTCCTCTGTAAGAGCAACAAGTGCACTTAACTGCTGAGCCTTCTTTCTAGCCCTAAATGTAGATTTTTTTTTTTGAGATTTTTGAAATCTTCTTTATGTAGATCAGGCCAGCTTGGAACTCACAGATTTGCCTGCCCTGCCTCCCGAGGGCTGAGATTAAAGGAGTGCACCATCACACTCAGAAGCAGAGACAGAATAATATATAACATTTCTAACAGTATCTCTACTCTGCCCCCTAAACAGCTCTGTGATCTTGGACATTCTGTTTAATCTCTAGCTCAGTTGTTTATTTGTATAGTAGAAATAAACTGTTGACCATTTATGCATGTTGTGACTACAAAATGAACTGATGAATGAAAAAAAAGATATAAATGTATTAGGGTTCTCTAGAGCAGTGGTTCTCAACCTTTGGGTTGCAACCCCTTTGCAGGGGTTCCATATCAGATATCCTGCATATCAGATATTTACATTATGATTCACAACAGTAGCAAATTACAGTTATGAAGTAGCAACGAAATAATTTTATGGTTGGGGGAGTCACTACAATATGAGGAACTGTTTTAAAGGGTCACAGCATTAGGAAGGTTGAGAACCATATATATATATATATTAAATATGCATACACGCACATGTACACAGACACAGACACAGAAAAAGGGGATTTATTAGAATTGCTTATAGACTATGGTCCAGCTAATCCAACAATGGCTGTCTGCCAATGGAAGGCCCCCAAGAATCCAGTAGTTGTTCAGTCCACAAGGTTGGATGTCTCAGCTGGTTTTCAGTATGTGCTGGAATCCCAAGCTCTAATGCCGGTGAGGGAATGGACTTGCTAGTGAGAGCAAGAGCAATCGGGCAAGGAGAGAGCCAGCTTCCTTCTTCCATATCCTTTATATTGGTTGTCAGCAGAAGGTGTGGTCCAGATTAAAGGTGCATCTTCCCACCATGAAAGGATCTGGATTAGAAGTGGGTCTTCCCACTTCAAGTGACTTAATTAATAATAATAATAATAATAATAATAATAATCCCTCACAGGTGTGCCCAGTCATTTGGGTTTTAATTAATTCTAGATATAGTCAAGTTGACAATCAAGACTAGCCATCATAGCTGGGCGGTGGTGTGGCACACACCTTTAATCCCAGCACTCAGGAGGCAGAGGCAGGTGGATCTCTGTGAGTTTGAGGCCAGCCAAGGCTACACATAAAAAACCCTGTCTGGGCAGGGGAGTNGGGGGATGGGAGGGAAGCATAGCCATCACAACACATGTAGCTTTCAGTAAATTTTTTCTTTTGACTTCCTGTAGTTTTCTGTTTAAGATACCTTGTATAGTGCTCTGTGATTTTCTGTTATATAAACAGAGACTTTGAGACTTTTGTACAAAAAATAGGAGCCAAGTAGAATAAATTTATCTTTATTATATAAATAATGCTTTCAAATGAAAGGTTGGGGCTTTTTTTGAAACCCATTTTGAGGCTAAGGATAAACTAGAGTGTTTTGTTTAATTGATAGTGATTGTTGTTTGTTGTGGAATATTTAACTATGCAAAGTTGTGTTATATTTGTTTAACTATGTAAAGATGTGTTGCATTTGTTTGTGTTGCAGAATATTTGTTTAATTATGTAAAGATGTGTTGCTGTTTTACCTTGCCTGCCTAATCAGGTGATTGGTCTAATAAAAAGCTGAATGGCCAATAGCGAGGGAGGAGGTATAGGTGGGACTTCTGGGCAGGGAGAGTAAATAGAAAGAGGAATTTAGGCTGGGGGTGGTGAGGAGGAGAAATGACTACTTCACTCATTGAAATTGAAACATACAGAAAAATAGCAAAAAGATTGACCTGTCCACAGTTTTTCTGCTATTAATTTTTATTCCAAGCTTGACTTGAAATCTTGATCCTCTTACCCCAGCCTCTTGAGGCCTGGTGTATAGGTATGCACCACCATACACAGTCTGATTAGAAGGATTTAAGTTTTGTGTATATATTTTTGTTACAAAGACCATTTATAGTTTATTAAAGTATAGTTATCATTGGAAATTGGAGATTGAAGTATTTCAGTTTGCATCTTCTCTGTAGTTCATGTTGCTCTTGTTCTTATCTGTTCTCTACATTCTGTTCTTTCATTTTTCTCCTTGGCATACTTTTATGCATGGCCTTGTGGGTGGATTCTGGACCATCTGGTACTAGGACAGTTTAAAACTGATTCTGTTGACTCTGCTTTGAGCCATACTTCCTGAAATGTCCTGGTATGTCTTTGTGCTTGGCACTTGTTTTCTTTTATATCCTTATTGCTTTCATGACTAATTTTTCCCTAACACATGAATTTTGTATCACGTATTCGTGGATTAAGGTGGGCAAGACTTATATTCTTGTAGGCCTTTTTCCCCAAATCCCTATAATAAAAACTTCACACCTGTAAGTTCAAGGCCAGTGTGGTCTACAGAGTGAGTTCCAGGACAGCCAGGGCAACACAGAGAAACCCTGTCTTGAAAAACCAAAAAACTAAAACTTCACAAACTTTGTTGTTTTGAGATAGTCTTTAAAGGGGGGGGGTTGTTTGAAATTGTGACTAAAAACATCAAAATCATGATCCTCCTGCCTCAGCATCCCAAGTGATGAATTAGTAACTGTGGTGGTTTGAAAGAAAATGGCCCCCAAAGGGGTTGGCACTGTTAGGCTATGTGGCCTTGTTGAAGAAAGTGTGTCACTGTGGGGGCGGGCATTGAGGTTTCATATGCTCAGGATACCATCCAGTGTGTTAGTCGAATTCCTGTTGCCTCTGAGTCAAGATGTAGGACTCAGCTCCAGGAACACATCTATCTGTCTGTGTGCCACCATGCTCCCCATCCTGATGATAATGGACTGAACCTCTGAAACTGTAAGTTAGCCCCAATTAAATGTTTTTATTTATAAGAGTTGCCGTGGTCATGGTGTCTCTTTAAAGCAATAAAAAAAAAACTAGGTCACATTAATTTTCCTTTTTTAGAAACAAGGCCTCTTGTAGCCCAGGCTTATCTTGAACTTTCAAGGATGACCTTAAACTCCTGATCCTCTGATCCTCCTTACCTCCTAAGGGCTAGCTAGCATCACAGGTGTGTGCCACCATTCCTTTTCTGCTTGTACTTTTGAAGTCTTAAAAATCCTCTGCCAGATACAAGATTATAAAGATCTATCCCCAACACACCCTTTATATTTTTTTGTTTTTTGTTTTGTTTTGTTTTTTTAAAAGACAGGTTTTGCCTCAGGCTGTCTTGGAACTCAATAACTATGTAGACCAGTATGGTCTCAAACTCACAGAGATCCCTCTGGTTCTGACTCCTGAGTGTTGGGATTAAAGGCACGAGCCACCACACCTGGCCAGGAGGGTGATTTTTTTTTTTTGGAAGATTTTCAGGTCTTATATGGTTCCTTGATTGATGCATTTTTTTTTAGCTAATTAAAAAAGTTTTTTTTTATATTTGTGTGTGTATATGTGTGTGTGTATGTATGTGTAGATGTTGGTCAAAGGACAACTTATTGGAGTAGGTTTTCTCTTTCCATCATATAGACTCTAGGGATTGAACTCAGGTTGTTAGGTTTAGGGATAAGCACCCTTACCCACTGAGCCGTCTCTTTGGTCCTTTTAGTTAATTTTAATATAGGATGTGAAGGATCCAATTTCATCCTTTTGGTTGTTGGTATCTTTTGCTTGTGGTGCCGTATCTCAGCACCANTTGTCAAATAATCTTGATGTCATTGTCAAAAGTCAGTTAATCATAGATGAATGGCTTTATTCAGAATTCAGAGTTCTGTTCATCTCTGTTTGTCTACCCATGTACAATGTAATGTTGTCTTGAGAAATAATTGTTTTGTAGTGAATTTTGAAATTGAGATGTGTTAGACTTCTAACTTCTCTTTTTCTTATTCAGGAATATTTTGGCTATTCTGAATTCACTGAAACTGCATGAACTTTAGGTAGAATCAGCTTTACAAAATGTTGACTGGGCTTCTCCTAGGAATTGCATTGAATCTGTAGATGAATTTGAAGAGTTTTGCCATCTTAACAATGTTAACACTTCTAATCCATTAACATATGATGTTTTCATATATATATATATTTATTCCATATATATATGAAATATGTGTGTGTGTGTGTGTGTGTGTGTGTGTGTGTATTTTTTTGAGACAGGGTTTCTTTGTATGGCTTTGACTGTCCTGGAACTCTGTAGATCAAGCTGGCCTTGAACTCAGAGATCTGCCTGTCTCTGCCTTCTAAGTGCTGGGATTAAAGGCGTGTGCCACCACTGCCTGGCGATCTCTTTTATATATTGATTTTTATATCTTACAACCTTGATAACTTTGTTTTAATGCATTCTTTAATTCTTTGCTTATAAAGATCTTGTTCTCTGTGAATAGGGATAATTTTACATCACTTAGTCTGGATGCCATTTATTTCTTGTTTTTGTCTATAGTCCCTGGCTAGCCCCTCCATTATAATAATGAAAAGACGTGGCAAGAACAGACATGATGTGCCAGTCTTTGGGGAAAATTATGTATGTATATAATACAGTCTCATACTCGCAGACCTACAGAGAGAAACTGAAAACTATATACATATTTTTCAGACTGTGTAGTAATTTACTTATTGTGTAATATTAATTCAAGATGTGTTAAATTTGTTTATGCTGTGGAATATTTGTTTAATGATGCAAAGATGTGTTGAATTCTTTTATGTTGTGTTTGTTTAGCTCTGTGAAGCTGTGTTACTTTGCCTGTCTAAAACACCTGATTGGTCTAATAAAGAGTTGAATGACCAATAGCGAGGCAGGAGAAAGGATANGCAGAGCTGATAGGTAGAGAGAATAAATAAGAGGAGAAATCTGGGAGAAAAAGATCAAGGAGCAAGAGAAGAAGGGGGAAAACACCAGGGGCCAGCTACCCAGCTACACAGCAAGGCACAGAGAAAGAAGTAAAGAAAGAAATACAGAAATAGAAAAAGATAAAAGCCCAGGGGCAAAGGATAGATAGGATAATTTAAGAGAAGCAGGCTAGAAATAAGCCAAGCTGATGGGGATGTCTTTCTGTACACTGTGAATATGGGTTGCTCTGAGTGGTTGATAAATAAAATGCTGATTGGCCAGTAGACAGGCAGGAAATATAACGGGATAAGCAGACAAGGAGAATTCTGGGAAGAGGAAGGCTGAGTCAGGAGATGCCAGCCAGCTGCCCAAGGAGTAACATGTAATGGGACGCAGGTAAAGTCACGGAACACATGGTGACATATAGATTAATAGAAATGGGCTGAGTTTAAGTGTAAGAGCTAGTCAGTAATAAGCCTGAGCTAATGGCCAAGCAGTTATAATTAATATAAGCCTCTGAGTAATTATTTTATAAGCGCCTTGGGACCATGGGGCCTGGCGGGACCCGGACAAAACATTCTCCTACACCAAGCTAAGGCTGGACATTTATAAGAAAGAAATAAGTCTCTGTGTGTATTTATTTGGGAATTGGGTGGCAGGCCCCCAAAAAGCAAAGAGTAAAAGACTTGTCTTTTTGAAAGGAAGGTGTACTTCTGAATCTGTAAAGAATCAGGACAGTTAAATGGAATTATCACTTGTCTTTGAAATGGTGTCAATTGTTTAAGTTCTTAATATACTTAAGTTCTACTAGCAGATACCTTAGCTAGGAGTTAGTATACAGTGAAAGTATACTAAGTCCATCCTGGTTTACATTAATGTATTTCAGTGTAATGATGAATAATAGTTCATTTTTTTAAAATGAGAAATCTGAGACAAATAGTAATGAGCTGAATGAGCTGCTAGGACAACCAAATGAATCAAGACTCTACTGGGCAATCCATGGACATAATAGGAAGCACTGTGATGCTTGGAATGGGGAAAACCGGAGTGTGTATCCTGATTCTCTGACAAGTGACTCTAACTGCAATTAACAAGGCAATTCCACGTAGTTTATCTGGTAATCAAGAGAAGTTTATTTCTGGGGTCGATTTCAGGATCCAGGAGAGATGAGGTGCAGTNCAGCCTCCAGGACCACAAGGGATCAAGTAGCAGCAAGCACGTATACACCTCGAGTCTTAAGGGGCCCCCTCTCAGCCACACCCCAGGGACAGATCATAGACAGGTGTGGCAGTTACCTGCTGCCACACTAGGAGCAATGTTTCAAGGTCAAAGCTGGAACAGCTACCCTTGACAAGTGACCTCTGAAATTAGTGGCACACATCTTTAATCCCCAGCACTCGAGAGGCAGTGGCAGGTGGATCTCTGAATTCGAGGCCAGCCTGGGCTACAGAGAGAGTTTCAAGACAACCAGGCTTGTTACACAGAGAAACACTGTCTCAAAAAATCAAACCAAACCAACCAACCAACCAAACAAACAAAACTTTTTTTAGAGAAGCAGAAACTACAGGATATGTGTAAATGTTTGATATATACATAATATATCTTAAATATATATTGATTTCTACACAGTATATACTTCACACTGTGCTCATGTATTTCTACCCATGCTCTTCCTTTCCCTCACCCCTTAGTATGTACTGTCAAATCTTTTTTAAACCATATCCTNCTTTTTCTGTCTTCACCGACATTCAGATCCTCAACTGGATCATTTAAAATTATGCCCTAAGTTACTTCCTATGTTCTTCCTATCTTTACATAAACACATGTACATACANAAATAATCACTCTTGAATTTGTCTCCCTTTGTATCCTTATTTCTTTAACTTATACCATGTCTGCTATGTCAGATAGATGGGCCCTTTATAAATTGTCCTCTACAAAATGTTACACTGTTATTTCTTGTTCATTACTTCTCTCTCTCTCTCTCTGTGCGTGTGTGCGTGTGTGTGTGTGTGTGTGTGTGTGTGTGTGTGTGTGTGTGTTTGAGACATGGTCTTGCTATATAGGTTGGACTGGCCACAACTAGCTACACAGGGATGTGCACCATGTCTATACTTCTTCCTATTTGTACAGATGTGGCTGAGCTTTGTTAATTGCATGCATACATGTTATCTCTAAGTAGATTCACCCTCTTTTTTTCTTTCCATAATTTTAAGTTCCTGCTTTCCTGTCATTCCTTAAACCTCTTAGATGCCCTTCTTTGTCCTGAACATCTTCCATATTCCTGTACAGGCAAACCTGAGCTTTTGAGCATTGATACTCTTAAGCTGCCTTTCAGATGAGCTATTATGTTCCTCAGTTGAACAAGGAACCCTTTGAACTGGGGTGTGAAATGAGTGGCACTGCCTGCATATAAGCAATTCAAATCTGATGACATCAGATCATCATCAGTACACCAGTTTGTGTACCCCAGGTTGTTTGTTGTGGTGCTGTGGTCACAATTATGCCTTTTTACATACTAGGCAAGTGCTTTCCTATTGTATTGCATCCCTTCCCCTTTATTGATTACTTTATTGAAGTAGATTTTGAATTGATTTTTAAGTACTGTGGATACTTGGGTAGAGGATGAGTATTTTGAAGAGTGCTTTAAACTGACTTTTGTTATGTATTGGGTTTCTGGGTAGAATTATGCATGAACAAAAANCTTAGAATCTTGTTTTCCTGAATTTTTGTAATTCTTGTGACTGTGTTTATTCATTCTCCTCGTCTCCAAAGAAGAAAAAAAAAATCTTCCTGAAATGATGTTTTTATCTTTTTGTCTTTGTTTCTCAAATATCTTTTGAGTGAATCCCAAATGTATCACAAAAATTATTGAATAAAATATAATTGCTATTTATTGTTTATTTTAGTTGTCAAGTGGGAATCCTGTATATGAAAAATACTATAGACAGGTAAGATTTTGTTACATTTGTATTCTGAATTAAGCATAAACTGTGCTCTCAATTATGATTATATGCATGTAGATGAGCAGTCACTGGTACGTTTGATGTGTCCTGATTCGACTTTGTGGGCTTTAGCCTCTAACATTGAGGATTTGATATTGCTTTTGTCTTGAGAGGTCCTGCTGGGTGGTCTCTGCTGGCATTTTATATATAATCCTACCTCAGTTTTCTGAGTGCTGAGATTACAGGCACACATCAAACACTAGATATTAGCTCTCAGAAAAATGAAAGGGAACTTAATTATCCTGATATCTGTGTTTAAAAAATCTGTAGAACATTAGATATATTCATTCAGATATAAATATCATAATTAATATATAAGCCAAATAGAAATAACTTTTATGTGTCATTTGTTTATTTGTTTATTTGGTGGTTTGGTTCTTGCTCCATGTCTGGCTGGGCTGGCATTCACTCTGTAGTCCAGTTTTGTGTTGGACTTGTCAGAGTCCTCCTGCTTCAGCCTCTAGTGCTGAGATTTTGGTGTGTACCATTACACCTGCCTTAGGTTGCTTTAAAAACATAATACAGTATAAGTTTTACAGACTGAAAACATGGCTCACACACACATTAAGTGAGCATGGGGCTGAGGATATAGCTCTTTGGTAGATTACATACAAAGCCCTACGTTTAATTCCCAGCACCAAAGAACAAACCAGCCAACCAAACAAAACATGTATCAAGGATTTTGTTAGTTAGTCAGGGAAACATTCAGATATAAAATTAAGAATACAAAAACCAAGTGTGATAATATTTGTTAATCCTAGCACTTAGTGGAAGAAGCAAGAGGATGAAGAGTTCAAGATCATTCTGGGTTACATAATGAATTTGAAGCCAGTGTGAGCTATGTAATACCCAATCTCAAAAAACATGGAAAATGAAAATGAGAATATGAATTGTAGTGATTAATACTCAACCAGAAAATAAAACTCATTTGCATTTGTGTGGACAGGAATCATTTGCATTGCTAACAGTGTTCTGTAATTTAACTTTTCATTCAACAGAGTTTAAAAGCTGTATTAAAAAGCTAATCATGAATACATATTTTAGATCAGATAATGTCCTGATGTTGTAGATGGTTTCAATTGCTCATTTCTTTCTTTGTCCTTGTTTTTTTAATTTCTTGAGACAATTTCATGCACCCCATGCTGGCCTTGAACTTAGTAAGTAGCAGAGTATGATCTTGAACTCCCAATCATTTCTGCCTCTACCTTCCAAGTGCTAACATTACAGATGTTTGCCAACCATGTCCAACTTCNTTTCTGTGTATTTGATTGCTTTCACCGAAAATTTGCATAACTATAGAAAAGACTGGTCTCATTTGGCTTGGCTGGCTGTCATTTTAAGCAAATACCAATTAGCCAATATAGAGATCCCTTTGGTTTTGACTTTCAAATCTAGGATTTTATACTACTTAGCAGCTTCTAAATCTAATTCTTAAAAATTTGTAGAGTCTGATTGTATTTTTTATTTTAAATTGTATATATACGTCTTAAGAGTGTGGTTCTTTTTTTCTTAAATAACTTATTTAATTTTATTTTATGTGCATTGGTATGAAGGTGTCAGGTCTCCTGGAACTGGAGTTATAGACAGTTGTGAGCTGCCTGTGGTGTGGGAATTGAACCCAGGTCCTCTGGAAGAGCAGCCAGTGCTCTTAACCACTGAGCCATCTCTCCAGCATAAGAGTGTGGTTTTTAAGAACCTATGTTGCTCAGGCTGGTCTTGGACCTCAGGGCTCGAGTCATCCTCCTGTCTCATCCTCATAAGTAGCTAGGGTTACAGGTATATGTNACCACGCTCAATTTGATTTTATGCTTTTTTTTTTTCGAGACAGGGTTGTTCTGTGTAGCTTTGGCGGCGCCTTTCCTGAAACTCACTTGGTAGCCCAGGCTGGCCTCGAACTCACAGAGATCCGCCTGCCTCTGCCTTCTGAGTGCTGGTATTAAAAGTGTGCGCCATCACCGCCCGGCCTGCTTTTTTTTTTTTTTTTTTTTTTAATTTGTCTTTTTGAGATGAGCTTTCAGGCTGGACTCAAACTCATGATGTAGTTGAGAATAGCTTTGTACTTGTGGTCCTCCTGCCTTTGCTCTCAAGTGCTGAGGTTATAGTGGGCAACCATGCCAGTGTTGATTATATTTTTTGTTTTGTCTTAGAGACAGGGTCTTGCTATGTAGCCTTAAACTCTAAATCCCCCTTCCTCAGCCTCCCCTGTGCTGGGATTGTAGGCATGTACCACCATGCCTGTAATCTCTTTTGGGTGGGGTAGGAACAAGGTCATTGTAGCCCAAGCTGGCCCCAGGCTTGCTGTGTAGCAGAAGCTGGCCTTGAACTGTTGATCCTCCTACCTGTATGTCCTAAGTGCTAGTGTTACAGGCGCTTACCACTATGCCTGGCTTCATGCCTGCTTTTTGATTGAATTTTTAAACTTTTCTTATTTGTTCTTCTGGCTTTAGGCTAGTATCTAAACCTTGGAAATTCTTTCTACCATATTTTCCAGTTGTATATATGAATTAGAATTGTTTTCCCCAGATATGCTNAAGTTCTTAGCTAAAGCCTTTATTTACTACCAGTGATGGTGGAATTTTATAAAACCCGATAGTAGGCCGGTTCTCTCTCTCTCTCTCTCTCTCTCTCTCTCTCTCTCTCTGTGTGTGTTGTGAACATACATTTGTGTGCATATGGAAGTTAAAGTGTCTTTACTCAGGTGCCTTCCACCTTTTGTTTGAGACAAGGTTTCTCTTGCTAGCCTGTGTCTTTGGCCAAATAGTCTAAGCTAGTGGCTATTGAGCTCCTGGNATCTACCTGTTTCTGACTTCTATTTCACCATTGTTGGAATTGTAGGTTACCACCTTACCCAGTCTTTTACTTGAGTTCTGAGGATCCAGACTCAAGTCCTCATGCCTTAAAGCATTTTGGACATCGGAACTAGGGTGTTCAAATTCAGGTCCTAATGCTTGTAAGATAAGTGCTGTACTGACAGTGCCATCTCTTTCCCCCACCCATACTCAGTCATTCTAGGAGAGATTTATATAGATGTCGACTCCATATCAATCAAGTCACTATTCTTTACAGATCATTTGTTCTTTCAGAATAAAAGAGAATTGTTCTTAAATATGGTCTTGTGTTGTACACTTGATTAATTTAATTACATCCTTTTAAAAAGCCAATGAAATTCTTGAATCTTTCTGATTATATTGTCATAAAAAGTAGTCTTTCAATAAAAAAATTATTGTTTTGATATTCTGATGGGTCAAAGAAATCAAGTCCTATTGGAAAGTGTTTTTTACTCAGTTTACTATAGTGGAGCCTACTAATTAAGTATTGAGATAGCCTAAGAAGAAAAAGAATACTTTTTTTTTTTACATTTTGAACTTGGGGTATACCTTACTGGTATACTGCTTGTTTAACATGCACAAAGCCCTGGGTTCTGTCCCAAGGCAAGCACTGGGAGGTGGGGGTGAAGGTGATGAATGATATCCTTAAGGTTTCCCTAGGCAGTTGTAGTAGTACACACCTGTGATCCTAGAACTTGGGACGTTGAGGCAGGAGGGTCATTCAGGGTCATCTTCAGTTACATTGGAGTTTGATACATACATAAAACATATTATTATGAGAAATCCACGGAGTCTGCTTAAAGGGTAAAGGAATTTATTAGGAAGGAAGACTCACTACAGCACAGGAGATTTATCATAGGGTCCTGGAAGTCTGAGGTAGAATCCAACACTGTTCTTCCGCCAAGGTCCCTCTCAGCATCCAAGCCCACAAGGGAGAGAAGAGAGGGCTTATGTGTATCTCAGGTCTTAAGGGTGGCCCTGAGCCATGCCCCAGGGGCAGGTACTTCAAGTTTATAGGTAAGTAAGACAGTTACCTGCTACACCTCTAGGGGCGGTGCTTCAAGGTCATAGATAGAACGGGTATCCACTACATACTAGCTCAATAAAAGGAATAGAACTTAAACCATAGGTCATGATGTCTGTAATCTCATCACTCAGGAGGCTGAGGCAGGAAAGTCATGAATTTGGGGCTAGCCTGAGTTACACAGTGAGACTCTGTAAAAAAGGGTTGGGCATGGTGGTGAAACTGTGATCCCAGCACTTGGGAAGTGGAAATGGGGGTAGGAGGGTGTCAGGAATTTAAGGCCAGCCTGGGCTACATGAGGCCTTGACTCTTGAAGCAAATAAATGAATGAATGAATGAATGAATCATAGGGGAGAGGACTTGTGAGATGACTGCATAGGTAAAGGTACTGATAACCCAAGTTCAATCCCCAAAATTCATGGTGGGAGGAAAAAAATGTACTCTCAAAAGTTTTTCTCTGACCTCTACACACATGTCATGCCCCTGCTCCCGTCACACACACACAGAAATAATTTAAAATTTCTCTTGATTTATAAAAAGCACCCCCCCAACCCTCAAAATAACAGAAAAAGAAGGGAAAAGAAGGAAAAAAATAATGTGAGGCAAGAGGCTCACTTGAGCCAGGTAGTTCAGAGTTAATTGGGCAACATAGCAAGATCTGATCTTTTAAAAAATAAAAATAAAATAATGCCAGTAGAGGACTGGGTAACACAGCTCAGGGTATACTCATCGGGTGGGGTGTCTGCGTGTGGGAAAAGCTCAACTTCTAACGCCCAAAACACAAAACCCATAACATTCTAAGTAATAAGCACCTTAAATTTTAAACAATTTGTCCAGTCCTTTGTGATCTTTTCTGATTGTCTTGTGTCTGAAGTTTGTTTTGGTGTAGTAGATCAGCTTCCGGGCTGAGAGGAGGCTCAAAGCCTTGTTCAGTTTACTAGTTCTTGAGGTGATGTTAGTTTCCCAGAAGTCTTTTTCTTCCTCTTTTGAGATGGGATCTTTTTTCTTTTTCTTTTTCATTTTTGTTTTTTTGAGACAGAGTTTCTCTGTGTAGCCCTGGCTGGATGTTCTGGAACCCAATCTGTAGATCAGGGTGGCCTTGAACTCTGAGATCTCTCTGTACCTTGAACTCTGAGATCTCGCTGCATCTGTTCTGCCTCTAGAGTGCTGGAATCAAAGGCATGCACAACCACCATGCCCAGCTATTGAGACAGGATTTTATGCAGCCCAGATTGGCCTTGAATCTTGTGGAATGGGAGTGTGTTTTGAACTCTGAGTTTTCTTGCCTCCTCCCAAATGTGGGGATTAAAAGCATATGCTGGGACTGGAGAGATGGATCCGTGGTTAAGAACACAGGCTGCTCTTTTCCAGAGGACCTGGGTTCAGTTTCTACCACCCCTGTGGTGGCTGAAAACAATCTATAACTCCAGCTCTAGGGGATCCAATATCCTCTTCTGGCCTCTGGGCATTGAGCACATATATAGTACACAGACCTATGGACAGGCAAAACACCACACACATAATTTTTAAAAAGGCATGTGCCAATTTGTCTCCTTTTATTCCTTTTCTTTTACTGTACTGAGAATTGAATATAAGGCTTCATATATGCTGAGTAAGCGCTCTACCACTGAGCTGTATTCTCAGCCTAGAAGTCTATATTTTTTAAGTGTTGAAATTTAAAGTCCTTTGTGAAGCTATGGAATCCGTTNAAGACAACCATTCTAGCTTGTAGTTTATAGCAGAGCCTTTTGCAGGAATCAGAGGACTGTAGAAACTACCTGTAGATGAATGTAAATGGATGTTTTTAATTTGTTACTATGACTGCAAGAATGGAAGATAAGATTCGATATTAGGATACAGTATGTAAATACTTAATGAATTCAATCTATGTTTACTTTGAGTGCATTGATATTTAGGTTATGCTGGGTGTGAATATTCCTTTCCTACCATGGTCAGGAAGTGGGTAAAGAAAAGTAGTTCTGGAGAATTCTAGAGGCGTGTTTCCTGATACTTCTGTACTTCCTTCTTCCCCTCAAACTGAAGGATTAGGCAGTTCTTTGTTTTTTGCTGAGGGCCTGATTTGGCCTGTTCTTGCCCTTGAGAGTTTTTTTTCTTGTCTTCTTTCTGGGACTGTGTGACTACTTCATGTGTTTACAGTAAACGTAGTCTCTTAACTAAACTAGAAAGACAACTAGTTCATGAATATCCTAGTATAATATTTCTTTTCCCATGACTTATAAGATTTACTTTTCATATTTACAAATAGGAATTAAAAACAAGTTTTTTTCTCTTCTCTTGTTTATTGTGACCTCATTCTGTCTTAAAGGATAAGTCCCAATCAGTCAAAATGATGTATTCCCCTTAATGTACTATAGAAAGTTTGTCATGACTTATCAAAGCTGATACTGCCTTGATTTTTTTTTTAAGCATTACAATTTCTAAGAGTAGATATAAAAGCAGAAGTTAACCTAAAAGTATTTGATGAGTCAGATCATACTCAGCTATTCCAGTTACCTCTAGGAAATATTTTTTTCTTACATTGGCTTTTAAATGACAATCATAAGAATGTGGAGTTAGAAGATTGGTGTTCATGTTCTGACTCTCCTCACTTACTTTTCCTGAGCTTGTTTTTTCACTTGTATAATAGACATGATAAACATATTTTGCAAATTGACTCCTTTGTGGATGGTGCCATATTTAGGAGGCTCTGCAGAGGCCTTGCTCTTGTTAGCAGAAGGATTCTGGTTCCAATTCATAGTTTAGAGAGGAGAGATGGAGAAGTGGTATAATTTTGATTTTGTGTTTTATTGTCCGCTCTCTATTTCTGTCTTTTCAGGTTGATACAAGCAATACTGGAAGGGTGTTGGCTTCAGATGCTGCTGCATTCCTGAAAAAATCAGGGCTTCCAGACTTGATTCTCGGAAAGGTAGGATGTGCTTATTATAACTAGATTATAATGAATATGGAGAAGCATAGTAGAACTGCAGATACATTCAGAAGGATACAAGTTAGAACTGAGTCATAGGAACTGTTGTAGTAATGGGACAGGGGTTGTGGTGTAGCGAATTATCCTTTTGAAAATTAAGGTGATGCCAGCTGCAGCACTTGGGAGAATGGCCCTTACACCACACCTGGGCAACACAGTAGAGCTAGCCATGAATGTGTAGGTAGGGGAGAACAGACCCTGAGGATGTAAAAGTGGGAGAAGTGGCCCCACACCTTATTCACCCCTGCAATGGGTGAACTAGTGAGGGCAATGCAGGAAAGCTCACCCTGGTGGTGAGGACAAGGGAGAGCTGGCAGACTGATCAATCCTGCAACTACCCAGGCCTAGAAACAGGCTTATGACTTGGCTCACTCCAACATCCACCGCATTTGTGATCTGCTGGAGCATGTGAAGGGACCAGTCCTGTAGATCCAAAGCTACAGGATCTCCATGAGACAGAGTAACAACAGGATAGCCAAGAGTCTCAGTGAGGGCACAGCATTGATAGTGTAGCAAAAACCATAGGCCTCCAACTAGACCAATGACTCTTGGCGGTGAACACTTGCAAGTAAAGATATATGGACAAAAGGGTTTACTGTGTGACTCACTGTGTCACACTGCAGCTTCCATGACAAGAGTGATTGGTTTTTTTTTTCTCTTAAATTTTATTTTATTTTATTTTGGGGGGAGGTTGCAAGGAGAGAAGGCCGATATGAACTGACAGGGAAATGAATGGGATGGAGGTGCATGATGTGAAANACACAAAGAATAAATAAGGAAATTAAAAATAAGAAATTAAGGTGTTGAGCATTTTAGAAATACCACTTTTGACTAGGATGAAGTGAGAAAATAATTGTACATTTGAGTATTGTGGAGAGGTACAGAGCAGAGTAGGAACCTTGCTACCCACCCAAACAATTGGACCTATCCTTTTTTCCTCAATAAAGATGCCTCTGTTTAATGTACAAAGCAGAGTGAGGGATTAGAAAGAGCAGAGGTGAAAAGCCCCTCTCTTGCCAAATTGTTATGCATGATATTGATATGTAATAAAAATCTTAAAAAAAATACTAATAGTTTCAAATTCATAGATAAATATTGACCCTCCATAGGAAAAAATTCATCTTAATAAGACTCAAAATCAGGGTAGTATGTTTCAGTAGACAGCATTTGACTCACAGTTAAACCCCAGGCTNGTGAACAGGGNATGTGACTAGAAGNTGGAACTTGGGTTTAATTTTTCCTTCATTCCTTCAGTGTTCTTAAGCCAGATCTCCTATCCTGGGCCTTCATGTCTTTGTGAAAGAGTTGCATTGAATAATTTCTAATGATTCTTAGATTTGTTTACACAGATCATGAAGTAATAAATTACAGGGATTTAATTTATCTTTTAAATAATTTTTATTAAAGTATATGGAGAGATTGATTCTTTTTTCCTCTTATTTCAGATTTGGGATTTAGCTGACACAGATGGCAAAGGTGTCTTGAACAAACAAGTAAGATTGAGAGATTCATATGAGGTTTTTTTTTTTCTAATTTGAAATAAAAAGTAGCAGATTTTTTATTTTTAAGCTCAAAATTAGTTTTTAAGACCATGTGTCCTAACATTGAAAGTATTTTTAACTACTGAATATTTAGCTATCTGAATGCTAAAGTTTGGTGACATTGTTTTGCTGAAGATTTTATATAATATATATATATATATCTCCTACAGACACACTTTGTTCTTTGTTTCGTATTAATTAAATTTCTTGAATATACTAGATCATAAGTAAACATTGGTTTTATTAGTAAGTGTTACTATAGATAAGCCCAGACCTTTGAAAGGAGTCTTTGGGCTAATCAAACCTGAATTCTTGTGTAGGTTTTATTTCTTACATGTCAACCAAAAAGTGGTGCACAGGATGGAAGTATACTCTAGTCTATAAATATGTGGAACTGGTTAATGTGGTGATATTTTATTTGTCTTCCCTAATAAAATTTATCTGAGGGTCAGAGGAATTAGGAGCAAGCCACCACTCACCAACGCTGCCTCTACTTCCCAGGATTGAACCGGAGGAAAGAGCGAGCCTTCCGGTCTAACCTGGCTTTTTCCTCCCAAGCTACATCACTTCCTGTCTTGTCTGCATGGATCTTCAGAACTCTAAGGTTGATGCTGGGATTAAAGGCGTGTGCCACCACCTCCTACTGCTAGTTCCCCATGTGACCTTGGAGTCACAGAGAACCAAATGGATTAAGGGCNTGTGCTAACTTGCATGGCTATTGTTTTCTATTAGTGGCTGGCAGCCCCGTTTTTCCTCTGACCCTCAGATAAATTTTATTAGGGAAGACAAATAAGATATCACCACATTTCCCCTTTTTGTCTAAATAAAAAAATAAAAAATAAAAAACACTGACCCTCAGATAAATTTTATTAGGGAAGACAAATAAAATATCACCACATGTTATAGCTCAAGGTATTGAATACCATGTATATACTTTAATGTTTGGCTTTTTGGAAGTTTGCTATATCCTAATACTCTTGCTTAGCACCACTGTGTAAAGCTCATTTCCCCTATGAGCATAGCTAAGACAAGATAAAAAACAGAAAAGGGATGAGAATAATAATTAATGATAGATTCAAAATACTCAGCCTCTTTTATAGGAAAATTAGGTGTATGGGTGTTTTGCCTGCATGTATGTGCATGTTTGTGTACCACATGTGTGCCTGGTGCCTGCAGGGGTCAGAAGAGGGCTTTGGATCCCCTGGAACTGGAATTACAGACAGTTGTGAACTGCCATGTGGGTGCTAGGAACTAAACCCATGTACTCTGAAAAGCAGTCAGTGCTCTTAATAATTAAATCATCTCTCTAGCCTCAAGAATTCCCAGTCTCCTAATTAGGATTTCAGGGCTAGATTGTAGTAGTCCTCACTGGAGGTTCTGGGTAGGAGGGCCAGTTCAAGACACTGAAGACACAGGGGCACTCAGGTATGGTCCACTCAATCAGCAAGTGTTTGTTAAGAGCCAGGCTTTAGAAGTGCAGAGGTGAATGTGACAGATGTAGTTCCTCTTAGGAATTTGGAGTATAAGAACCTTTTCACTGGTAGTCCTGGACATGGGATGAATTTGAGTTGTCTTTGTTACATCCAGGTTGCTAGATGTATGGGTCTGCCATTGAAGTTTGGGTTTACATCGAAGGCACAGTGTTTTGTTCTGGCTTTTTGAAGAAAGATTTGTGTTGACTCAATGGTTACAGAAATTTAAGCTCACCGTCATTTGGTTGCATTGTTTCTGGGTCTGTGATGAAGCAGAACATCAAAGCAGTAAGGCACAGTGAATAAAAGCTTGCTCACCTCCTTGCTACTGAGAAGGAAAAAGAGAAGGACCTGGGGTCCCAGGATCTCCTTCAAGAGCTCACCCTCAATGACCTACATAGGCCCTACCTCCTAAAGTTTCTTCACCTCCTGGTAGCACCATTAAGTACTACACTTTTAGCATATGAGCTTGGTGTGTGTATAGGGGGGAATTTAAGATCCAAACTATAGCAAAGGCATACTTAAAAAAATGTGTATGTTTAATGTGTGTACATGTTCATGTGTATGTACCCGGGTGCACATGTGGAGATCAGAGGACAGTGTCAGGTGTCAGCCTTCACTTTCCACACTGATTGAAGCGGGATTTCTTTGTAGTTTTTCAGCGGCATATGCTGACTAGCTGGCACATGAGCTTCTGTGGATNCCCTTCCCTCACCTCTCTTCTAGCCATAGCGTGCTAGNATTACAGATGTGTACTACTACATCTAGCTTTGTGTGTGTCCTGGGGATCTGAACCTCAGTCCTCACTCTTACATGGCAAGCACTTATCCACTGAACCATCTCTCCAGCCTCAAAATAATACTGTTTGGATTATCTTTTGAAAGAAAGAAAAGAAAGCAGTACTGAGAATCTGTATGACAAAAATGACACTTGGTGCTTTCCACCTACAGAATAGTTTTATTTCATTGCTCCTAATA
>LZPO01107545.1:863876-877800 GCA_001675575.1 Neotoma lepida
GAAAGAAAGAAAATGATGGATGCTATGTTCAGAAAATTGACAATAAATATGTATCTGGGAAGGATGTGGAAAGTGATTTAATCCTGCCCATGATACTTTTGGCATCATATCAAAGTTAAGACAGATGATTCCCTCTATCCTCCCTATAAGCTGAGCCTGNAAAAATAGAAGTAAATTGTGGACTCGGGTTTTCTTAACTGACTGCTCTTGCATTTGACCACTTCATGTTACGTTTCTGTAGTTACCCACTATGGACGTCTAAAAGCCTAGCTTGAGCCTTACTTTGCTTGATGAGTCCAATGTGAAGGTACACAGAATCAAAACTGTCAGTCTTTCAAATGCTAGGAGTTCTATCCCTTCCTGTCTGTAGTGTTGGTACTGTGGATCTCAGGACATGCAAGCATGTGGGAGTGAGTAGGGCAGAGAGATAGTCTAAATAAAGGATTATTAGGATAATTTCTTTCCCCTTTTCTAGAAATTACTTCTTTATTCATATAATATATTGGAGGCTGCTTGGGAAGCTGAATATATCATTTTTAATTGTGGTACAGAGCCTTGAATTGTTTTTAAAGTATGTTAAGAAGAATGCTTTGAGGGCTGAGGAAATGGCTTATCAGGTAATATAGAAACAAGTGTATTAGGGGGCATTATAAATGTTGGGTGAGTGTGGTGGTCTGCCTGTAATCTCTGTATGGGAGGCAGAGGAGTATCCCCTGAGCAAGCTGCTAGCTAGACTAGCCAAATCGGCAAGATCTAGGTGCAAGTGAGAGACTGTGCCTCTATACGTAAGATGGAAAGTGATCAGGGAAGACACATCTACCTTGCCTATCCTCCCCCATGCACACATGTCTTTCCGCTCATATACATAGGAAAACACACATATTTTTGGGGGGTGGTGTTTTGTTTCGTTTTTTTCAGACAGGTTTCTCTTGTGTATCCCTGGCTGGCCTCTAACTCAGAGATCCACCTGCCTCTGCTTTCCAAGTGCTAGGATTAAAAGTGTACACCACCACCACCTGGCATCACATAAAATTTTTTTTAATGTTTTATATTGGTTATTTATTACCTTTAGAAAAAATATATATTTTTTTTAATGGAAGGAAGACTGTAAGAAATACAGCCAATCAGTTTTCAAGCATCTGAATGTATGTTTAAATGTTTTTAAAACGAGTATAGTTAGAGGTTAAGAGCTATTTCAAGACAACAGAGTAACAATTTAGTAACAATTATAATTAAGTTAATTTTCATACATTGTCTGGCAAGTACTATCTTGACCATAAAAGAAATTATTAAAGGGACCAGAATTTTAATGGTTAGATAAACATGAATTAGAAGTGAAATTTTATTGATCTCTGAGCTAAGAAATGATTTCTAAAGATTCTCATATTTTATTTTGGAGACTGGTCTTCAGCATATGTTTAGAGATATCTCTATTGCTCCCCTCCCCAAATAAATTATAAGCAGCAGTTTGTACTCTTCAGTCCTCCTTCCATTTTACTCACACATAGATGCTTGCTGCTAAAAGCCCCAAATCTTTGTGATCTCTCTTCCTTTTTCACCAAGTGAGCTTCCTTTGCTCTGCCATTCTCCTGTCTCCACTACTTTAAGTCAGCTCACTGCCTTCTTACAGCTCTCTCTTCCTTGTGCACACTTGATCTTCTGAACAGGCACTGTGAGGAACAGGAGTTAACAGCAGTGCAGAGGGTTGAGCAGACACTGTCAGTAACAAGATTTAAAAGAGCAGCAGAAAGAATTGAAATGATGCACATTCACATTCAAGTCTGCAGTGGCACTCTCCGACACTATATAATGTTCTCTATTTTGTTATCTGCTGCCTGAACTGGAGCTGAAGTGTTGTTGACCTTGTGTGGAATGTCTGAGGATTTGGGGGATGGAGCTTGGGTGGGAGCAGGCGCTAGATTTTCATGTGACTTATCTCTGAAATACTGCAGCAGGACTGAAAACACTCATCTGCTCACATAAGGAGGGGGAGAAAATTTCCAAGATTGATCTAACGTAATTTGTGCTATATTTTCTGATTTTTCTCCCTTGTGATTTTCTGTTTTTCAATTTCACCTAATTTGATAAGGTTGGAGGTAGGGGTGGCCTCTGCGTAGTAAATACACTGAGGGATGGAAGGAAGGCTGCAACAGTGATTCGAATGGTAAGGGACTGTTCAAAATCTCCACCACATCGTGACCCACATTGCAACCCATCTGACAAACAGTTAGTGAGCTCCTTGGCCATCTCAGGTAGTTAAAAGTAGCANTGTACAAATAGCTTTCTTTGAGTGCCTTTTTCTTCCATACAAATCATAAGATCATTGTACCTATGTATCCAAAACAGCTGATGTGGTGCTGCATTTCAAAGTCTCACTTCAACAAGATGAGACATATAAATAGGGCATGTAGTTTCTTCCTTCCATATTCGGTATCATTTCCTCACTTTCCTTTATGATAGAGCTAAATGAAAGCTGAGCTTACATTTAGGCTCTGTTAGATACTGAGTTATGTTAGCTCTTTGAAACATGGGAATGACCTGGTAAGGTGAAACTGCCTTACTAGACAAACAGGATTCTTAAATGCTATCTTCCCCTCTCCATATTGCCTTCTTCTCCCCACTCCCGTGTATTGCTGAAGAATTCTGTGGCATTTTACTTCTCATTTTGTAGAAAATAAGAGCAGTACATGTGAGTGGTTTTAGTAAACATGGGAAGTTAAACTTGTTATAGGAAAAGAAATAGCTTTATTTTACAATTTAAATCTTAAGTTTTTTGAGATACATTCGTATGAATCCAGTTCTGTTAAAAAAAAAAAAAACAAACAGGAATTTGGGATGATATTTCAAAGGAGAGCCTTGTGTGTTTGATTTAAGGGGAAGACATAACGCTCCCGTGGACTGTTTTTAAACATAATGTACATGATTTTGTATTCTGACCAATTGGGTTTCATAGGTAGTCCCAACAGACCTTTTTGGAGTAAATGTATTTCATATAGCATGCTACCTGTATATTAACAATCTTTTATATTTTTCTATGTTATTGCATTCTAAAATTGATGCACACTGGTGATTTAAGGGAAATTAACACACAAATGGCTCTTTTTCTTAATATTGTTCACTGTTTCTATCAGCCATTCTTGTTTAATAGGACAGTGACTGTTAAGGGTTAAGCATACAGAGCTGATGCAACTCCTCCTTTTCTTCACCAGCAGTTTTCATTGGACGGTATCACCATAGCAACAGTGAGATCAGTGAAACCTGAGTGTTCCATTGATTAGTTTCTGCTTCTTCTTTTTTTAATCTATCCTTTTTCCACCACATTTTAGTGAGGAAGCAATTTTTTTTTACAAACAGAGCTTATATTGATTTCTATTCCATAAATAATTTAAAGAGGGTAGAAAATTCTGCCCTTCATTTAAAAATTGAATGTTTCAACATGTATTTAAAAAGCGATTCAGGCTTAGGAGGATGGATAGCCATACCAGCTGTAGCTGATGTTCTCAGATACTCTTGCATTGTTTGCTGGTCTTCTAGGGAAAAGAACAATGTGGAACAGGACCTTAAAGAGAAGGAAGACGCAGTTAAGCAGAGGACAAGTGAGGTTCAGGTAAGTGGGCTGTACTGCTTCATTTCTGATGTGGGAATATTCATTGTAAATAAATGTATTTTCTTTTTGATGGGCATGATATTAGGTGGAGGGAATATCTAATATTTGTGTGACATAAATGTCTCTTTTTTAAATGATGATTGTTGCTCTGAATTCTGGCCTTTAAAGATTATACTGCAATGAGAAAGCAGTATTTTTAAGCACATATTTTAGATTTGAAAATATTTTAATGATATTTACCTGCATATTATTCATTAAAGATAATTTTGAATGACTTGTTATAAATAATATTACACCAGATTAAATTGGATCATCATCAAAACCAAATTGCTTTTTCACGAATGTAAGGTTTTTGTCAGCTGGAAGACCTACTCTTTTCAAAGACTATTTCTCATGTCACTGATAGGGTGGGAAGTGATAGAGAGCAATTTAAAATAACATCTTATGAACTGCTTTGTAGCCAAAATACCTGAAACTTTGTCATAAGGAGATTTAATTCATTTTTGCTGTGTTGTATTAGTAATTTTATTTTATAAATAGAGGAGATAATAAAACCTATTTCTGTTTGAGAAATATGACAGAGTGTTTTAAACATTAAAAACAGTACTGAGCAGTGTTTCATGTGGCCATGTTTCTGGGATGCATTTCCTGAGTGCTGTACAGGAGGTTGGATGTGTGGGCACTGGTAGCAGCTGCCAGCTGGAGCTCTTGGATGGGCATTTCCTAATGTGTTCTTTATATGTTAGATTGTCCTACTTGTACTGATGGTTTTAAAAGGTAGGAACTGGGGTTTATTAGACCCATTATTTTGTTTTGATAGAGAAGAACCATACTAGGGTGGGGAAGATGATTCACTAAGGATGGAGGAAGCCAGAGAGACTTGTGGTTGGCAGTTGACTCTGATTGGATGACTGAATTGTATTTTTTGGAATTTTCCTAAAAGTGATGTGAAAGTCAAGAGATTTATTACCAACATTTCTCTTTCTGCTATTGATAATGGGTGGGCTGGTAAGCCGCTTGAGTTTCATTGTTTTGTGTAATTTTAAGCTTCTTGAAAAAAGGCAAACATTAAAACTTATTGCTGGACACAGCTTGGGAACAGAGGATAAAATCTACAAAAGTTTTTTTTTTTCCTTCACTCTGAAGTAGATAATCACTGGCATAGTCATAGACAACTTCTAGATTTAACCAGCTACTGTCCTCAAATACACAGGTTCTTAAGATAGACAATATTTTGTTATTATTANATTTGTAGGGAAAAACAGGGTGGAGATTTAAATTGCCAGTTTAGGAGAGATCTAAAATTTATATTGGTCCTTGAATATCCTCAAATATTTATATTTATAATTATAGAAGTTTTACTGATAAAATTTCTTCATAATGTACCTGCTCATCTTCCTTAATGGTGTTAGTAGAGTAACACTAAGCTTTGTGAGGTCCAAAATATATGATTGGCACATGAGATCTGGACTGGCTTCTGCATAGAGTACTTCTAATATGAGGCATCTCGGAGCTTGCTTAGTGTAGAACAAGCAATGATGGCTGAATATAAATTCACTGAGAAGTGAAAATAAATTCACCTGAGGTTAATGGAAGTTCTGGGTTAGTAGAGTCATCTCTGTGTTGTCAGTGGTAATGAGATGCTAGACCAAGACAAGTGGAATTCATTACCTACTGAGTTAGCTCTGATTTACCCTGTCATAACGAGGTGTGGACTAGGAGTAACAAATCTGTAATTCCAGCTTTCAGTACTTTTTTTCCTTTTTGAAGCAGGGTTTCGTGTAACTCAGGCTGGCATTGAACTCACTGTGTAGTTGAGGATGACCCAGGCCTCCTGATTCTCTTGCTTCCACCTCCCTAGTGCGGAGATTACAAATGTTCACCACCATGGCCTCCTTTCACTCTTACTTTTCTGGTAAAATGCCATTTACTAGAGCTCTTTTAAATAGCAGAATCTAAGGATGTGGACTTGACTACTTCTTCCTGACTCCTCTTTCTAATGGAGATGCTAATGAGAAATGGAAGTAAAGATGTTTTAGCCTGTCATTGAGTATCCTACCTTGTCTCTTTTGAGTGTTGGTGTTTCTCCAGCTAATAAAGTAACATGATTACAAAAATTCATATCTCAAGCATAGAAATTACAAGTTTTCAAACCAAAAGCCTTAAGATTTTACTTAGCTTTATTTTTTGAATGTTCTGCCTGCAAGTATGTATGTGCACTATGTAACACCTGGTGTCTACAGAGATCAGGAGAGGTGTCTGATCCCTCAAACTGGAGTTACAGGCAGTTGTGAGCCACCACCATGTGGTTGCTAGGAAATGAACCTAGGTTCTCTGCAAGAACAGTAAATGCTCTTAACCACTGAACCATCTTTCTAACCCCACCTTGAGTTTTTTTGTTGGTCTTATTTTTGTTTTTGTATTGGTGCTGATGATTGACCTCAAGGCCTCATGCATATTAATCATGTGTTCCCTCACTGAGCTGCACTCCATCCAAGTTTTTGGTTTTGTATTTATATATGCTCTCTACTTTAAAGTAGGATATCGATTTTCTAAGTTTTTGTTTCTTGTATGGTCTAGGAGCTCACACCTTGAAACATTTTCTTTCTTTTCTTCTCCCTGCTCCCTGTCACCCTGGCACTGATGACTGCTCACAATTAGGTCTCTGCTCCTTGAGAGCCAGTTGTACATTTACAGTCAGCCATTTTAGTGTTTATCATTTGAAAGTCAGTCTGTCTAAAATAAGTGTTGTTGGAAAAAAAATTGGCTTCAATTTTGATCTTCCTATTTCTGTCAGTACTTTTCTTATTACTGACTTACCTCCAATATATATGGGCTGAGGAGAGGTATCAGTGGGTATCAGTGCTTGCTGTATAAGCATGAAGCCCCAAGCTAGAATTCCCAGCACCCACATAAAAACCCAGACATTACTGCATGTGCTTGTAACCCCAGTACAGTAGAAGGGGTTTGCTGACCACCAGCCTAACTCCAGGTTGAGTGAGAGACCCTGTCTCAGAGGATTAAGATGGAGAGTGATGGAACTAGACATCTGAATCCTTCTCTGGCCTTTGCAGACCTGCATGGGCACTAGTAAACATACCCATACATGTGTACACACACCACAAATATGCAAATAAATATAGTATCAAATATATGTGTGCTCACACACACACATTCCAGACTTCCATCTTGTATTATGAGTTTCTTGATCTTAGAAATTCTGCTTTGGATCATATATGTCTTCCACTATATTTAGAAATACATTGCTAGATATTTAAGGAAGCTGTTCAAATAAATATATAAATAATATAAATACAAAATAAATGAAAATAAACTTTGTTCTTATGCATGAAATTAAAAATAGGACAGAATGCACCCAGAACCCACTGGCAGGAAGGATTGGGAGGGTAGTAAGTATTTATAAAGTCCCACTTTTATTTGACTTGGTTCATAGCAATGTCACATAAAAGGAAGCTCCTGGATATTCATATTTCATTAGTTAAGAGTTAGTAACTCAGGCTAGAGAGATGGTGTAGCAGTTAAGAGCACTTGTTGTTGTTCCAGAGGACTTAGGTTCAATTCCCAACAACCACGTGGTGGCTCACAGCCATCTGTATCTCCAGTGCCAGAGGATCCTATGCTTTCTTCTGGCCTCTGTAGGTACCACTCACTCATGTGGTGCACATACATAGACATACGTAGAGGCAAATCACTTATACACATAAAGTAAAATCTAAGCCGAGCAGTGGTGGCTCATGCCCTTAATCTCAGCTCTTGGGAGGCAGAGACAGGCAGATCTCTGTGAGTTTGAGGCCAGTGTGGTCTACAGAGCAAGTTCCAGGCCAGCCAAAGACAGCTAAGGCTACACAGAGAAATCCTGTCTTGAAAAACATAGATAGACAGACAGACAGACAGACAGTAAAATCTAAAAGAATTTAAACTCGGAAAACGAGTTAGTAACTTAGAGTAATTATCCAGTTTTTCATTTTAATTCACTTATTTGGCTTTTTTACTCTGAGGAAAAAAGTTTAGTAGTTGTATAAACAAGTTTTATTATAAATTCAGTGGGAGTTTCTTGTATTATGTGTTTTTGTTGTTGTTGTTTGTTTGAGGACCCCACTATGCAATCCAGAATAGCTGTAATTTGCTATGTAGCCCAGACTAGTCTTGAACTCAAGATCCCCCTGCCTACACCTCCCAGATGCTAGAATTGCAGGCATATGTCAGTGGTCTTATTTTCACTCAATGTTGTTCTTTAATGAAATAGACAAACCTTTCCATGTTGCTAATATTTCATAGGTTTAATTGTTAAATTACTTCTTTAGTAGTACATCGGACTCAGGTAACTAAGATGAGTTATTTTAATATCTTAATAGGTCTTACAAGTTTCGTGTGTTTAAATTTTATTTCTACATAGCTCCTCATGGTGTGTGGAGGGGTGGGGATAAGTTTGTCAGTTTAAGTATCTTGAGTAGTTTCTAGAAAACAGAACATTTTTCTTGAAATTTCTTTCTCAATGAAGCTAAGATTCCCAGTTCAGATATTCTTTTATTCCTGAATGAGGCATCTTAGATGAGTCTGGCTGTGATGTTTTCTAAAGTAAACTTCAGCACCATGTCTCACCATTCTTGTTCATTTTGTCCCTGCTATTCTCCATTGCTGCCACCCTTCTTCCCGCTGCAGTCCAAAGCATCTTGAGACCGGTAGAACAGAAGCAGGAGAGCACCTTCCGGAGTCTCCAGTCTTCACTGGATTATCCAAGTGCTAGGAGAACCTGCACTGCCCGATTTAGGGTGTGCTGGGGGTGGAGAGACATGCATTTGTGCCTTCATCTAGTTCCAGGATAAGCAAAGGATAAGCAAATTTGTGCCAAAATAGAATAGCCAAGTAGATCTAGGTACAGATAATAATGTAGAAGTTGTATTGTAGAGGAGGTAGCCTTGTAAGTGAGTTAGTGGTAAAAGTTCTTTCTTATTCATATTAGCATATTAGCATATAACTTTTCGTTTTGACTTTTTAAATCTGTTTACTGAAAGCAAAGATCCTTTTGCTGTGGGTTTGTGTTGGGAATATTTTTTAATACTGTTTTATTTTTTAGTTTTTCTTTGTAAAGATTTTTTTTAAATGAATGTTTGCCTGGATATATATATATATATGTAGACCATGTGCATACCTGGTGCTAGTGAAGAGTGTGTTGAGATTTCTCCAGCTCTGAACAGTAATGAGCTGTGTGGGTGCTGGGAACCAAACCTAAATCTTCTGAAAGAGCAGCAGGTGCTCTTAACTGCTGAGCCATCTCTTATTTTATTTTTAGCTTTTGAGACAAGGTGACACTTTGTAGCCCGTGCTGACCTAGAATTCACTGTAGCTCAGGCTAGTCTTGAATCACAGCAGGCATTTTGCCTCACTCCTGAAAGTGGTGGCATCGCAGGCCTGAGCCACCATGCCTACATTGTGTTGGAATTTTTATAGAGATGGCTGGCTTCTTTTTTCATGCTGAGATATAAACATGGAGAAATACGATTTTTTAATTTATTTTATGTATGTGCATTGGTTTGACTGCTTATATGTCTGTGCGAGGGTGTTAGAAACCCTGCAACTTGAGTTACAGACAGGTGTGATCTGCCATGTGGGTGCTGGGAATTGAACACAGGACCTCTGGAAGAGCAGCCAGTCCTCTTAACCTGTGAGCCATCTCTCCAGCCCCAGAAAGACTGTTTTTTTTTTTTTTTAATGGTTATTGGTTAAGGTTTAAGTATTTCCTAGAGATATTTTATCAGTAAATTTTTCTTTAAGGCCTGTACTTTGTGTTACAGATAGTTTTCATTGCAGCAAAGAAAAAAGAAAAGGCAGTAAGATTGGGTTAACTGGGTGAAAGTATTTGTTCTTACAAGAGAAAGGGTAGGACTGAGCATATATTATATTGGTTTGTTTATTCTCTTTTCTCTTATGAAAGCCTATCTTCTGAGGTTATAATTAAGTTGCTCACTAAAAATACTGTTTTTTTTTAAATAGTTTGGTGTATTAAAGGAATTAACATTGATCCTGTTGTTGGTAATTCTTGCATAAAAAGAAATCAGTAACATAATGTTTTGAAACTAGTATAATCACCAGAGATGTGATACTTTTATTTTAAAAAAAGGGGGCAGAGCTGGAGAGATGGCCTAGTGGTTAAGAACACTATTCTTCAAGAGGACCTGAGTTCAATTCCCAGCACCCACATGGTGGCTGACAACCACCTATAACTCCAGTTCCAAGGGACCTGATGCCCTTCTNTAGCTTCCTTGGGCACCAGACACACATGACATATATGCAGGCAAAACACCTAATACATAAAAATAAAAAAATAAGTTTTTCAGAAAGGCAATCTTGACATTTCTTAATTACAGAAAATAAAATGGGTCACAGGAAATTTGTAAAATACACAGCAGGTAAAATGACTCATCGAATAAAGCCTGGGGACTTGAATTTGATCCCTGGGACCCATATAGTTAAAGACAGACCTGACTCTCACAAGCTGCCTCCTTCCTAACACACACACACACACACACACACACTCAAACACAATTATGAAATGTAACAAATCCTTAAATTTAACATATAGTAAAGCATGAGAAATGAGCAAGTTTTTCTATCAGTGAATCCTTAACATTTACTGTATTTTATATACGCAAATGGTGTCAGATGTATGATCATATTATATACAACTTTCTATTCAGCTTAAAAAAAACTGTCCTGAACACTTTTTTATATGACCTTTTTGGTAAGTAATATTTTCCTTCTTTGGATTTATATTAAAAGACAACATGTATATGATTATAAAGACTAGAGATTATTAGAGAATGTGAAATTCTAGATTTTTGTTTGGGTTGTGGAGAAATTGGACCGATGGGGATAGGTAACACTTTTACCATTTTTTTTAATCCCTGAGTTTTGTTTTATTTTGGTAAGTGGCACGATGTGAATGTGCATATGTAGGGGATGCAGAGAGGAACTAAACTGGTTTTCAGGGTTTTAGACTACCTAGTCATGAGCACAATGGCTGAGTAAGTGCCTATTCCATTTTCTGTTACAAAAAGTCATTTAATAGGGGCTAGAGCTGCAGCTCCGTGCTTAAGAGCATGTTCTTCAGGAGACCCAAGTTCAGTGCTCAGCAACCACATCAGATGGTATACAGCTGCCTGTATACCAGCCCCAGGGCACCTTCACTCATGGCACATCTCTCTGTCTCTCTCTGTCTCTCTGTCTCTGTCTCTGTCTCTCTGTCTCTCTCTCTCTCTCTCACACACACACACAGTTAAAAATAATAANTCTTTGTAAAATTCACTTAATATATTGCACTTAGAGGATATATCAAATATTAAATTGGTAAAAATAAACCTCTAATCTTAACCAAAAGTCTGAGAAGTGATCTGAATAGTTTTTTACTTGTCATCTGTTCTTTAGTTTTTTTTAACCTGTATATGTGACCACTAATAGCACCTACCTCTTGGATGTATATATGGAATGCATGAATGCCATACTGCACCTGTGGAGATCTCTCCTTCCACTGTGTGGGTCCTGAGGATCTTTACCTGCTGAACCATCTTGCCAGCCTAATCGTTTATACATAATCAAAAGTTCTCCTCTACATAAACAGTAGTGGAGGGCTTGCCTAGCATGCATGAGGCCCTGGGTCCAGTCCCTAGTACAGAAAGAAAGAACAGGTTTTAGGTGTGTTGTATAAGCTATATACCTCAGTGAAGCTGTTTAAAATAATTATAACCAATGTTGAAAGCATCATGCTAAGAGAAAGAAGCCAGTTAGGGAAAAAAGTTACATGATTACATTTATGTAAAATACTTAAATTAGACAGATTTGTAGAGATGATAAATAGATTAGTGGTTACCTAGGGCAGAGGAGAATATGAAGTAAGAGAAAGGGAGGTCAGCAGTAAAAAGGGGGTGACTTGCTAGAGAGTACAAGGTTTCTTTGGGAGGTTGGTGGAAATGTTCAGAAATGCCTTTAGTTGATAATTGCACAACTCCCCAAGTAAAGTAAATGGATTAACTGTGTGGCTGTAGGTTATCTCACAAAAGCTACTATAGAAAATAGACTGGAGCCTGCAGTGCTGGCACACGCTGTTAACCCCAGCACTTGGGCGGCAGAGGCAAGGGGATCTCTGAGTTAGAGGCCATCCTGGTCTACAGAGTGAGTTCCAGGACAACCAGGGCTACACAGAGAAACCCTGTCTTGAAAACACACACAAGGAAGGAAGAAAAGAAACTATATATTAGGGGTGGAGGTGGGAGGTGTTGGTTGTAGTGGTCAGAAATTGACACTGTAACAGTAGCAAAATGCCTTGAAAGAGATCAAGTGCTTAGATGCCTGGGCGAAGAGGTAGTAGACCACGGGAAGATGGAGAGGTTGCATGTCTGGCTTGCTCGAGGAGCACAACAGCAGTTAGAACTGAAATAAACCGAGCAAAGGAAGGAACAGTTGGCATGAGTTGGCATTCAGGGTAATGTAGGTTCTTAAGGACTCTGTATAGATGGATTTTTCTTTGGACCTCAAGCTCACAAATAATGACACAGAGACTTATTAATTGGGCTTGTTCCTAAATAGTTGTTATAACTTAAATTAACCCATATTTTTTAGTCTGTGTTCTTTTATGTGGCTCAGTTACCTTTAGTCTGTACCGCCCATCCTGCTTCCTCCATCTCTGGCTGTGACCCGCCTTTCTTCTTCCCAGCATTCTCTCTCTCTGTCCAGAAGTCCCACCTATACCTCCTGCCTAGCTATTGGCTGTTCAGTTTTTTATTACACCAATCACAGCAATACACTTCACACAGTGCACAGATAACCCATGACAACTTTGTTTTCAGTGAGATGAAGACTCTGAAAGGTTTTGAGTGGATAAGTGATAGGATTTGACACAAGGATTTGTTGTATTTTGCTTCACTCTTTGAAGACATTTTTTCCAGTTGTGGTGTTATACATGTAATTCCAGNTCTTTGAAGTCCAAGGCTAGCTGTCCCTTGCTGCATCTAAGTTCAAGCCAACTTGAGATCTGTTCTCAAAAAAGTAAAAAGTTTGTTTTTCTTAATTTTAACTGACACATAGTAATTATACATATGTCTAAGGATGCAGTATAACATTTCAGCCTGTTTAATACAATTAGATGAGGGTAATTGGCAAAACTGTCACTCAGGCATGCATTTTTTTGTGTGTGTTGGTAACTTTGAGAGTGCTAGCCACTTAACTTTGAAATGTTTAATTGCTCTGAACCATAGCTATCCTGCTATGAAACATCAGGATTTATTCCTCCTATGTAGCTGTATATATCAATCCTCAGCCCTTCCTTCCCTACATTCACTCAAGGTCTGACAAATGCTATTCACTACCATATGAGACCACCCTTTTCACTGTTACATACAAATCAGAACATTCGGGGTTTGACATGAGTTGGAGTTGTTCTTTTTATTTTTGGTGCTGGGGTTGAACCAGGGCTTTATGGGGGTTTTGTTATTGATGGTGGCAGTGGTGGTGTTTTTGTTTTTGTTAGTCAAGGTCTTTCTGTGTAGCTCTGGTTGTCCTGGTAGTCACTGTGTAGACCAGGTGTCTTAGTTAGTTAGGGTTTCTATTGCTGTGATGATACACCGTGACCAGGGAGGAAAGGGTTTATTTGGCTTACATTTCCACAGCACTGTTCATCATTGAAGGAAGTCAGGACAGGATCTCAAACAGGGGAGGAACCTCTCCGGAGACAGGAGCTGATGCAGAAGCCATGGAAGAGTGCTGCTTACTGGCTTGCTCCTCATGGTTTGCTCAGTCTGCTTGCTTTCTTCCTTCCTTTCTTTCTTTCTTCCTTCCTTCCTTTCTTTCTCTCTCTGTCTCTCTCTCTCTTTCTTTTTTTTAAGAATTATTTATTTATAATGTGTACAGTGTTCTGCCTGCATGTATGCCTACAGGCCAGAAGAGGGCACCAGATCTCATTATAGATGGTTGTGAGCCACCATGTGGTTGCTGGGAATTGAACTCAGGACCTCTGGAAGAACAGCCAGTGCTCTTAACAGCTGAGCCATCTCTCCAACTCAGGACTATTAGCCCAGGGATGGTCCCACACCATGGGCTGGGCCCTCCCACATCAATAACTAATTAAGAAAATGCCCTACAGCTGGTTATTATGAAGATATTTTCTCAATTGAGGTTCCCTCCTCTCAGATGACTTTAGCTTGTGTCAAGTTGACATAACCAGCACACTAGGCTGGCCTCAAACAGAGCTCTTCCTGCCTCAGCCTCTGGAGTGCTGGGATTAAAGGTGTGTACCACTACACC
>LZPO01107545.1:894985-918382 GCA_001675575.1 Neotoma lepida
AATTATGTGTCTGTGTGTAGGTGTGTGCATGTGAGTGTAGATACCCATGGAGGCCAGAAGACAGCATTGGATCCCTGGAGCTGGAGTTACAGGCAGTTGTGAGCCGCCTACTGTGGGTGCTGGGAACAAAACATGGATCCTCTACAAGAGCAGTCTGTCCTCTTAACCACCGAACAATTTCTCCAACACAATCTTGAGGGGAACTTTTATTTATTCCTTTCTTCCTTGTTGGCTAGCTGATTATGCTAAGAACTGTTATATCTGTTTGGAGAGTCCTTAATAAACACGTGACTTCTGTTCNCTGTCTTTGCAATCCTTTCAGCAAATACCAGCGCCTTCTACTCGACAGACCTTGTGCTTATCCTTGAGGAGAAAATAGTGAATAAAACCAAATTCCTGGCATCATAGAACTTACATGGAAAGATAGGAAGCAAGTGTATGTCAGGTGCTATAAGAACTGTGATTAAGCAGGAGGGGGGGTGGNGTGGTTAAAAGTTGTAACCTGCAGTATAACTGTATTGTTTCTACCTTTACAGACCGTCATAGTAGTGTAGCAGAAAAAAAGATGGTTGAAGTTGTATGCTAGAGTATTTACAAGTTATTTCTGATAATTAGATCACAGATGATTTTTTAATCATGCTTTTAAACATTTTCCCCAATATATTCCCTTTATTCTTGTGGAAGAGAGGGTGTTAGTGAGTTCACCTTTGCATTGAAAGCCTGATCTGCTGCTCATGGCCTCTGTGCTGCCTGCCAACTTCCCCTCCAGGAGTGTCTGAGACTGCTTCCAGCATGTGCCTCCCATGGTCTGAACAGAATCCTTCAGGTTCTGAGCAGGCCTGTGCTTCAATCTGAGAAAGTTTTTGTCGAAGTCTTAATTCTCTAGTTTGGAAAAAAATATTCTATCATTCATCTGGTTATATGTTCTCAGTGTCTTGTAGAAAAACTCTCTAGCAATTACATATTCTTCATGTAGAAATATCTTGTTTTTTTAATTAATATTTTTTAAATCATGCTTTACAATATTTCAGTCCTGACCTAAGTCAGCGCTGTTGCTATAAGTCCTGTAACTTGTAAGAAGGCTGTGAGGGAAAGGACAGGGAAAAGGCATGACACTAACATCAGGAGAGTGAGCCTGCAGTGTCTTTTGCTGCCCTTCAGCATTATCAAGAGAGTGGGGCTTGCTCTGCTTTAGCAGCCACACAGGAGGAGGAGAAGGAAAGCAGCCTGACACCACACCTCTGCTGAAAGTCTGCCTGGTTACGGGCTCAGAGACAGTNTGGTAATGAGACGGCTCTTCTCCAGTTAACTTGCAGTTTCCTATGATCAACTTTCAGTGTCCCCTTCAAAATCAGAGTTGTGATAAACATGGAAAGGGCTGTTTTCTAGATGTCTACCTCTCTCCTTTCCCACATCCGCTTCACTATCGCTGCTTTACTGCCTTGGTAGCAAAGCAAACAAAAATAAGGCNCCATGGGGAGCATTGGCTGCTCTTCAGAGGACCCAGGTTCAGTTTCCAACATTCACGTGACAGCTCACAGCCATCTGTAACTGCAGTTAGGGGATCTGATACTCTCTTCTGGCTTCCAAAGACACCAGGCACACACATAGTNTATATACATACATGCACACAAAACGCACACATAAAAACATCTTTAAAAGGAACTTAGGTACCTTGTCTTTTTAGCATATGTGGTTCCCCAGCCCATTCCCATTCACAGGGCACTTCCCTCTCTTTTTTTTATTTTTTTTTTAATTTATTTATTTTCATTTATGTGCATTGGTGTTTTGCCTGTGTTTATGTTTGTGTGAGTATGCCAGATTCCCTTGAACTGGAGTCACAGACAGTTGTGGGCTGCCTTGTGGGTGCTGGGAATTGAACCTGGGTCTTTTGGAAGACCAGCCAGTGCTCCTAACCGCTAAACTATCTCTCCAGCCCACTTCCCTTTCTTAATAAACTGTTTCTTTTCATTTTATTTTATTTACTCATTTTAATTTTTGAGACAGGGTTTCTCTGTGTAGCCCTGGCCATCCTGGAACTCACTCTGTAGACCAGGCTGGCCTTGAACTCACAGAGATCTGCCTGCTTCTGCCTCCCGAGTGCTGGGATTAAAGGTGTGTGTCACCACAACTGGCCATTTCTTTTTATTTTTAACCACAGGGTCTTAGTGCAAATCTGCCCTGGAAACTTGAACAGGTGTGCCTCCCCTCCCCCAAAATACACACACAGATCTCTGCCTGTGACAGTTGGCTTGGACAGGGGGGAAAATATGTGACAAATTCAAACTAATTATGCCACAAACTACTTATCAATTACAGCTAACTATGGAACAAAGTAGAATACAGTTAATGCTGTAGAGAATGAAGAACTCACTTCTTGCTTTGGAAAAACCCTGGGCTAGTCTAAGGTTGGTGGAAGAATAGCATTTGAAGTGAGACTTGAGTGATGTGTGAAATGTGTGGCTAATGGCCCTTTAAACTTCTTGATACCATTATTAGAGATAATTTGGCTAAGCACGGTGTCACATGACTGTGATCTTGGCACTTGAGAAGCTGACAGAAAAAAGTTGAATGCCATCCTGGGCTGTACTTTCCTCAAAACAAGCAAACAACAATAAAATGAAGTTCATAGGTGTTTGACATGTGTTCCAGAACTTAGACACCTTACATTCAAGTACCACCTAGTTTTGCTCTTGGGTCATTTACAGCTGATTTATACAAAAGAGTACACCATACAGGACTTTGAGTGCATACCTGCTCTGTATAGACATCAGTTGTAAACTTAGGAATTATTGTTCTGAATGTTACAAGAAGGACACGAAATGTGGTGTCTTACACGGATTTTCTTTACTCCTTTTAGCCACAGACCCTTTTGCTTCTGTTTTTGGAAATGAATCATTTGGAGATGGATTTGCTGACTTCAGCACATTGTCAAAGGTAATTTGCAGTGATTAATAGGAAGGAACATCGTGTTCCATCAAATGAGTGACCTTACAGTTAGAACCCCTCACAAATGTGGATGTGACTGCAGTCAGTCCATAGCAGGGCTGATTTCAGATGGATATGACAGATGAGCTGTAAAGTAATCGAATTTCTATACGTAGGAGGCAGTGGTATGGGTGGTTACATTTTCTTCTGAAAGGTCTGCTTGGTGGTATAATTAGAGTTGTCTGTCTGTTTGAATGTTTTTTTCCAGTTGAATTACATTTTTTTCCCTCTGTGCTATCTATCAGTAGCCATTCTTTCTATCCCCTGTATACTGACTATTTGATTTTATCCTTTGAAGTTATTAACGTCTACACCAAGATAAACTGCATAAACTCCTGTACTAGGTATCTGCTACCTATTGTCCAGCATAACTGTAGTATTGATTTAGGCTAAGAGAAAAAAATTTGAGATGATTTGAAGATATGCCAAATTGTCTGTCCCCAAGGAACATTTGGCAGTGTCCAGAGACATTGGTGGCTCTCAGAACTCGGTGGAAGATGTGGCTCNTCTCTAGTGAGTGTATCCTCCAGTACACTGAAGAGCCAACACCCCCTGAATGTAGTTATTCCATCCCAAAAAGTTAATGGTGCACCAGTTGAAAAACATGGGCCTAGCCCAGTGGTGGTAGCCCACACCTTTAATCCCAGCACTCAGGAGGCAGAGGCAGGCCTACAGAACAAGTTTTAGGACAGCTAGGGCTGCATGGAAAAACCCTGTCTTGAAAAAAGGAAAAAAAGGGGGGAAAAAAAGCATAGCATTGGCCTAAATAAATCATAGTCTGATTTGTTACAGGAAAGCCAATCTTTCATAATCCCCATATATTTTAAAGTCAGGGTTTCAGACCCACATTAAGACTTAACATTGCTCGGGATCAGTTTGCTTTTTAAATTACAGACTCTCAGCCTGTCTTCATAGTTTTTCTAGAAGCCATTTACTTTAATTTTTACTGTCTCTCCTATATTTAAGTGCACTGAGAAGCATAGAATCAGCCATTTCTTTTGTTTTGTTTTCAGCTCAGACAGTCTATTTGGACCTCAAGAAGTTTTGTATTGACTAATGCTTACTTAATAAATCTTCAGTCTAGAGTTGGCTTGTTTTGATATGTCTCTTGCTCTTGATAAGTAATGATATGAGAATATCTACTCATACAGATCAGTTTTTAATCCTATTTGTTCTTGAATGTAAAGGGTAAAATGTCACTTCTAAGGATTGAAATAAAACTGCTGATACTTAAATCATTCATCTGAACACTATATGACCATATGTATATCAAGCTATATAAATAAACATTTCTTTTTGAACAAAGGTCAACAGTGAAGATCCTTTTAATCCTACTACATCAAGTTCTGCCAGCAGTGTGGTCATTCCAAAACCTGTGTTAGAGGAGACATCCACCAAGAGTGAGGATGTTCCTCCAGCACTGCCGCCCAAGACTGGAACTCCAACAAGACCCTGCCCACCACCTCCTGGTATGAGAGTTATTGCCTTTCCTAGATCAACTTTATGCCTTTTCCCTCTCTAGAAAGTTTTGTGTGGGCCTTTCTTCCATTGTTATGTATTATATAAAGGCTGTAAACAAGAGCCAAGCACTTAGCATAAGCTTGCTGCTAACCTCTTGCAGCTAGGCATGTGCCCCTCCTCTCCCCATTTCAGATAAAGTACGGGTGAAATCTTGTTTTTTTGGAAACCCATTGATTATCATTTGAATAGCAGTTTACTATACTCTGGTTTTTAAATTAATTTTCTTGAGAGAAAACTAATATGAAGTCTCTGTAAATCCTTTATTTTTTTGTTTATTTTTATTTAGAAAAAGGCAAGGAAGGGGCAGGCAAGAGTGGTAAAAAGAACTGCTTGCCCTTTAAAACTCTTTTAGTTTATAATAGACATTTGTTTGTTTTGTTTTGAGATAGGATCTGACTAAGTAGCCTTGGCTGGCCTGGAACTTGCTATGTAGACCAGGCTGGCCTTGAACTCAAAACTCTCGAAGATCCACCTGCCTTGCCTCCTGAGTGCTAGGTTTAAAGATGTACACCATCACACCTGGCTCTAAAAGTCTGATTTTAAAATTCTTTGTCTAGTCTAGGAACAAATTGTAGTTGGATTTTTTATTTTGTTTTTAATCTGTTTTGTGTTTAGCACTACACCAAGGAAAGGTTTGTTTTTAATGAAGAATGAAGTATCTATGAAGGAATTCCCCTGAGTATGGGTACTGCTGCCAAGCTGCTCTGTGAGAGAACAGAGAATGTTGTTAGGCACACAGTTTTTTATCCCTAGATCATTCCTGGGTAACATTTCAGCCCCAAAAGTTAGATGATCACTTTTTTATTTTTGTTAAATAATCATTCTGCCTTTCCATAATGTTACGTGATACAGATTGCACATACAGTTGCTAGTGTATAAGTATCTGTTCAAAACTTAAAGTGATTTTCATCTTTTAAAGAGAGTCACCCATGCATACATTGTTAGAAGTAAGTTGGTCAGAGTCTATATTTTTTGAAAGTAATATTTTGTTCATTTACTTTTTCACACCTGTGTGAGTATACTCTTAAAACCCAAAATGCCTTAATTTAGTGTCTTAATTCAAGCTGAGAACACGGCTAGTAAGATGAGTTAATAGGGCACAAGTACTTGCTTCATGAGCCTGGTGACCTGTATTCAATGCCCAGAATCTGCAACGGTTCAGAGACAGAACTGACTTCATAAAGTTGCTCTGACAACACACAGCATACATACATGCACTGTGGCACACATGTTCACTCACACACACACACACACACACACCATATACAGCATTCACAATGATAATAAAGCTGAAAACATTGAAGTGTACATCATTGTAGGAAGAGCAAAGGGAAAGAATGGTTTGTTGAAGAAAAGGTCACTGATTAGGGGCCTTAAATTCATACTCTGGTTAGCCCTAGCCTCAGTTTGGGAACCCCACCCCACACCCTAGTTTTAGGAATTAAATCTAAGGTCTCACAAATGCTAGGTGAGCACTCTACCACTGAGTTATATTCCTAGCCCTTGAATATTTTGTTTTTTGGACAGTGCCCCATATAGCCCAGCCTGGTCTCAAAACTGAATTCCTCATCCTCTTACTTCCTACCTCCACTTTCCAAGTGCTTGTATTAACCCTAGGCTTGGTTTTGTTTTCTTTTGTTTGGGGTTTTTGTTAGTTTGTTTGGATTTTTTTAGTGGTACTATAGAGCAAACCTAGGGCTTCATAAGCTACAACTGGAGCCATTACTTTGTGATCTTAAGTGTATTATTTCCTGTATCTAAGCCTCAGGGCTTTAGTTGTTATATGGTAGCTGTAACTTAGATCTTGCATGCCTTCAGAGGACTTTCCGGGGGCATGTGTAGTAGTATTTGATACAAGAATCTTTTGTAAACTACATTTATGAAAAGAATCAATTATGACTATCAGNGTACTGCACTATAGGAAGAACATATTTGAAGAAACTTAAACTTCTCTTTTTTTCAAGAATATTTGAAAAACTTAAACTCTTTTTTTCAAGAAGTGTTTCATTTTAAGTAAAACTTTAAAATTAGAGAAAGCCGGGCATGATGGTGCACACCTTTAGTACTAGCACTAGGGAGGTAGAGGCAGGCGGATCTCTGAGTTTCGCAGCCTGCCTGGTCTACAGAACAAGTTCCAGGACAGCCAGGGCTACACAAAGAAACCCTGTCTCAAGAAAAACAAACAAACAAACAAACAAATAAATAAATAAATAAATAAATGAAGTAACTTGCTTTAATGGTATTGAAACAATGGGTGATGAATTAGCAGAACAGCATACTGTTATTTGTTCAAAGATTAGTTTTGTCAACAGTACATATGTAGGCTGTGGACTTCCAAGTGTTGGTCATTCTCAGCTTCAAGTTTTATAGATGGCAAAAAAAAAAGTGAGGTTAATCTTACATTTTATGCTACTAGGCATTGTGTGTATGTAAGTATATCAGAGAGAAGACAGAAGAAATTTGCCACATTTCAAAGTCACTTATCTTTGCTGCCACTGGTGAGGCTGAGGCTTTAGCAGCAGAGGCCAGCCTGTGTTTATTCTTTATCCGTTTTCCTTGTTTGTCATTATCTTCTTTAGGAGCGTGCTTCTTTAAATGGAGAAAGACTTAATCTTTGGACAAAATCATGATTCTTGGCCCATTTTCCTTTTTTTGTTTTTGGACTTTGTCCATTTAGCTGCACTTGAATGTATTTGAGAGAGAAGTGTGAAAGCTTTGAGGACAGTTGGTGTGGCCATTTAAGGCAATATTGAGAATGTGCCTTGGACTTTTACTCTGTCCACCACCACCTGCAGTTCTTTAATGCTCCCTGTGAACATGTTCTTGTGTGCTTGTGTTTGCTGTATCTGCTGGTTAATTGTAATGATTTTGATCCAGGGAAAAGACCCATCAACAAATTGGATTCTTCTGATCCCTTTAAACTGAATGATCCATTTCAGCCTTTCCCAGGCAATGATAGTCCCAAAGAAAAAGATCCTGATATGTTTTGTGATCCATTCACTTCTACCACCACTACCAATAAAGAGGCTGACCCAAGCAATTTTGCTAACTTCAGTGCTGTAAGTACTGTGAATGGGCTGTTTGGGGGAAAATCTTTCCATTTATAGTTTGAAGAGTTGTCAAAGATTTCTTGGTAGTCTTCCAAATTTGCATCATTTTACCAACATATTAAAAATTATCTTTTATTCTTCCCCCAAGCAAAATCTGTTTGGTTTGGTGTTGCTGGTTCTTAGATGATTCCGTTACTCAGCTGATTTTAGTTGTCTTGGTTCTTCTAAACAAGTTGTTTTATAAACCCATCTTGGTAATACAAATTTAAGTAAAATCTCGACAGTTATTATTTGGCAAATGGTTATGCATGATGGTGATTTAAAAGTTTGCTGTCTGCCTGTGTATAATGCCAGTAACAAGCTTGTGTATTTGTAACTGCGTATGTGTGTTTGTGTACAAAGCTTTAGCAGTTTCTAGAGACTGGTTGGCAGTTTCTGTGAGAGGACAGCGCAGGAGTTCTTTGACTACAAAGCAGAACTCTGTAGTCACTATATTCACGTAGTGNTTTGCATGGTTTGTTGTTGTTCTTTTTTACTCTTCTGTGAACCCAGTTACTCAGTCATGCTGAGCTTTGCTCTACCATTAACGCCTTGTCAATTTTATGAAATAAATTGTTGTTAAGATAGAAGAATTCTTTAGGAAACTTGGAGAAACGCTGAGAATAGCTTGGGCAAGACCTTTATGATCATAGAAATGGAGCAACCAGTCGTGGAGGCATCATATATTTCATCATTGTGCAGATAAAACATATTTTTAAAAAATGAAATTCTTAGATTAGCATTAGTAGTAACAGTTTCATTTTTCCAGATTTTTTTTTCAGNCAAAATGACATTCATTACCACTGCCTATTCTGTAAGAGGAATTTCCCTGTTTATCATCTTTTATCCTTGACTTTGGAGATTTGAAATTGAGTGGCTAAATGCCCCTGGCCACAGCTTGCCTAATGTTTTCCTCCTCTGAATACCATTTGGGTCTTTTCAGTAGTTATTTTATCTCTGTTACTACTCTGCTTACTTAGAAAGGAGATGGGCAGGAGTCTGTATGGAACTAAGGCAGATGCATTACTCACCTTTTGAGTCTGTACTCTTAGGTTTCAGGGGTATCCCCTAAGTGTGNAGGAACAAGATAGAAATCCTTATTTTTAATATTGAAAAGAAATGGCAACTCAGAATTATCTTCCATGTCAGGTGGAATTTGGGTTGTTTCAAGCAGAGAAAACTGAAAAATTGGCTTTCTTAGGAGATTGTAATCCTTGATGTAAAATAACATTCTGGCAGTTTGTGATGTTCAGTATGTTAAATATGGTTCTGCAAGTCAAAACCTGGTTGGAATGAGTCTTAATAACAGAGGTATTTTGCTTATTTCATACTCACAATCTCAGTGCAGTACAGCACAAAGTAGCTTACAATAAAGTCCTCCATTTTCATTGTGAGAGATTTGGTAAGCATAGCAAGAGTCACATGCACACTGTCAAAAGCCTTCCAGTTTGTTTCACNTCTTTTGATAGGCCTCTTCATGTGGCAAGACTGAATCCAAGTAGAATTTTGTATCTAGTTTCTATTGAAGTTGAAATTTGATTGTAATTACAAATATTTTTTCCAATCTTATCATCATCAGTATTAAGGTTTTACTTAAACTGGGTCATTTTAGTTATATAAAACTTGGTTAAAAGCTCTTAAAGATTATCAGAATCTTCAAACTATTTTTTAAAAAATAATTTGGTTCACATACTATTTAATCTGTCTAATATTCTTATATATAGCAGAATTTGCTTGTTTTTGCTTTATAGTTTTGGGATGTCCTAAAAGGCCAGGTATGGCAGCTTCCTATTACCAGTGGCTTTAATCTTAAGGATACATCAGTTAAGCATGCTGCCATATGGTTGTAACCCCACCATTCAGGACACAGGCAGGAGGAGGATCACAAGTTTGAGGCCAACTTGAGCCACCTAGTGAGATTCTAACTTTCAAAAAAGAAAGGAAGAAAGTAAAAAAAAAATTACTGTGTGNCAAATGATCACTAAAGTTAAAATAGCAAGCATTTTACATTAAATTGAAAGACTACACCACTCCTGTTTTTAAATCTCCTAGTCTACCCTAAGTATTTCTCCTGTTTTGAGACAGAATATCATTCATTATACATCCCAGATGGGCTTCTAATTTGCAGTCCTCCTGCCTCAGTTTCCATATGCTAGGATTGAGGCATGTGCCACCATGCCTGTAATTTCTACTTCTTAAAGTAGACGCCTTGAACATTTTATAGACTTTATTGTATTTTTATAGACTTTTCTTCCCATAGATTGCATTAAAATTTTAAACTCAACCAGAGCTCACTAAGCAGTAAAACATATTTTCAGAAAAACAAAGAGGAAGTAACATTCCTCCCAGAGTCCTCTGAGTAAAACAAGTAGTTAATGTTCTTTTATAGATTCTTAATTCATTTTTCTCATTTGTTCATCTCTTGGTCTTTTAAATGGCAGTATCCCTCTGAAGAAGATATGATTGAATGGGCAAAGAGGGAAAGTGAGAGAGAAGAAGAGCAAAGACTTGCCAGACTCAATCAGCAGGAACAAGAAGACTTGGAACTGGCCATTGCACTTAGCAAATCAGAGATCTCAGAAGCATGAAGAGTTATTTGTCTGCAGCACAGTGCTCTTGTTGTATACTGAACTATTCACCATGTGCATCAAACTACCTATGAGCATGGGATACAGAAATTTGAGATTCCTATAAATGTGACAAAAGTGTAGCTTGTTTTTTCGGGGGAAAAAAAGCTATTTCAAATATGTCTTTTATTTTTTTTTCCCAAAAGCAGTACCCTAATTAGACAGCTTCACCTAGACCCCTGTTGTGGTGTGCATTTACAGTGAGCTTTTGCCTGCTTATACTATTCTCTGTAAAGCTAGAGCACCAAGCTTCTGCATTCTAGAACCTAGCAGATAGAGTTTCTCGCTGTGCTGCCCTTGTTCTGTAGTTCCTGTGATGGCGACTAGTTCTGAAAGTGTGCAAGTATTCTCCCTGAGCTGAGTGGTTGAAGGAGAGGAAGGGAAAGAGCATCCTGTTTCTTTTGATCAGTACAGATTAGCCAGTTAACAGTGCATTATATGTACTTCTGGAGAAAATACAATTTGTTATTTAGAGATGGGAACATACTCTGTGAAGATCAGCTCCACTACTGAGAACTAGATGAATTAAGTTCAACCAATATTGCTCCAGGCTCAAGTAATTCCTAAATAAAAGCATTAAAGCCTTGTGTGTGAAACACATTTTTAAAACAATTTTTCTAACAGATATCTCACCGCGTATTTCCTAGTTTAAAAAAAAAAAACCCAATTACTTACAAATAAAATTTGTAAGGAAATGTTCACTTTAAGTGCTAGTGAGGAAAACTTGTAACTTAAAATATTACCTGTCGNTTTAAGCCTGAACCCATCTGCCTTTGCAGCTTAGTTCAGAAGTGTCCTGAGCTAGAATTGGAAAGTACTTTGGTTTTTCATTATATGTTTTGTTTCTTTAGTGGGGCCCGGCTATTTGCAGTGATACAAATGGAAGAAGTAATGTGCATCCTCTTGCTTTTGTCCATCTTTGTAGTTTAAATTACTTCATTTACTTGCTTTATTTTTTTTCCACCTATAAAATTGACAAGCTACCCCCCCAAAAAAATTNCTGTTTTTAATTGAGAGAAAAATAAACAGACTTGCCAAATTATCAGAGCCCTGCTTTGGTAAAAAGCTCATTTTCTGCTAGACTGGCCTGACAGACAGCTGGATTTGAAATGGACTGTGAAGTAGACTATAAATTGTATCTTTTTTTTTTTAACATGAATTACTCATTTAGTGTTTTCAATACCAAGATAAAGAAAAATGCACCTACTAACTAATTTAAATTCTCTAGGGTCACCAAGTTAAGATGGTATTGAACTGTGTTAACCAGAGTAACTTACTGCCTGGCCTATAAATAAATTCCACAGTGTCTAATCAGTCCATCTTGAAATGGTGCTTTTTTTTTCTTTCCACACACTATTGAATGGCNGGAATTTAAAACAAACTTAAACCACTTTCTTGCACTGCTAACTTTTTTCTACTTTTGTAAATAAATATTTCAGCATAAAAGTCATACATACGACATAAGGGCTGAATCATAATCACAAGGCTTTAATTGTGATAACTAATCCAATGGCCTAAGTATTTGCTGCAAACAGTGACTGAGAAGGTCATGTTGGGAGTTGTGATAGGTGGAGTTTTCTGTTTTTNCCCCTTCCTCTCACTCTTCAGGAGAAAGGTAAGTTGACTTGAATAACCTTCTTTTGCACTGAAAAAAGTGAAAAATGTTTGAAATGCTTTAAAAATTTTTAATTAAACACTCTGGAAATATTAAATATCTGTAACTTATAAACAGCAACTTTTGATGTGTAGTAAGTGTGCCCTAATCTTCAGTGCACTTAGCTGGGTCATAGAGACTCCTCCTTGGTTAAGATGTGTATATTCAGGGGGCCAATATCATACTAAAGTGTGTGTATATATTATATAAACATATCTATATCTCCATGCTTGATTGTATAAGATGAATGTCTTAAGAGTCATTTGTGATGTTTTATGGTGTTGACCCTGGCTCCAAAGCCTGCGCTTGAAACAAAAACAAAGTTTTAACCATCTTTTACCTGTTTGTTCAGCTTTATTTGAGCTCTCTTCATAGAATTTTTCTCATGTTTCAGACTTATAAATTACAGTTGTAATTATGAGAATAATAAACTTTAAGAAATAAAAAGTGTACTATATCATTTTGCATTGAAGCTTTGCACTGTTCTTTGCTCGAGGAGGGGCAGGTGTGCCATCAGCATACGTTATCCTGTATAAAGTGTTTTGGACAGTATTATATAGAATAAATAAATGTTGACTATCTCTTTTTGTTATTTTGTCCTGTTTTGTGAAAGGAAGTTAGGAAATGGATCTGCGTAGAGATGGAGCCTGAAATCCTGGCTGTGTCTCTGGTGTTGAGTAAGAACCTGTGCCTTGTATAGGAAGCTCCTGTCCTCAAGTCCCTGTTCTNNCATTTTTGAGAAAGTTACTTTCAGAAAATTCTTTAAGCCAAACATAGTGGTACATGTCTTTAATCCAGGAAGCAGAAGCAAAGAGACATCTGAGTTCTCCCAAGCCTAATCATACGGCTAGTTCCAAGTCAGCCTGAGCTAATAGCAAGACCCCTTTTAAAAAACAAGCAACAGTGGGGTGGAGAGATGGCTCAGCAGTTAAGAATCCAGACTGCCCTTCCAGAGGTCCTGAGTTCAATTCCCAGCAACCACATGGTGGCTCACAACCATCTGTAATGAGATCTGGTGCCCACCTCAGGTCTGCAGGGATACATGCAGACAGAACACTGTATACATAGTAAATAAATAAATCTTAAAAAAAAAGGCAACAATAACAACAAAAGAAAGCTCTTTAGTCTCTGATTCCCTTTATTTTGTTTTCCTCATTAATGAGTTAGACAGTTGACTGGTTTTCTTTTTTTTAGATGGAGGTCTTGCTGTGTCAGGCTAAGCGCCAACTCAATTCTTCTGCCTTATCTTCATGAGTAGTTGGGATTNTAGGCATGTAATACCCCACCCAGCTTGATACCTTTTTAATAGTAGTTATTTTAAGGAAATAAATGCACCACCACCACCCTGGGCCCTTGTGCTTGCCAGGCCAGCACTTCACCCCCTGAGCTCTTCTCGCAGCCTCACATAGTAGCCTNCGTGGCATGTATGAACCGCTCGCTATGCCAAGCATTTTGTGTGTGTGCTTGTGTTTCTTGTCTAGTTTTCATGGTAGGGCTAGGTAGGGACAGTTTTTATCCCATTTTGGAAATGGGGGACCTACTCANAAAGTTAAAGCAGNATACTTTTACATAGCTAACAAGTAGATGAACCAGGAATTGAGCCCTGATCTCTTGATTCCAACGTCGTAATTTGCATACCTTGCTTCATTTTGTGTGAAAAAAAATGCTTATAGAAAATGGTAGGAACAGGACATGATAAATAATAGCAAGTAATATTTTGAGGTTGTTATCATGATCCTCAGTGTTTAACAAATATTTGTCTACTNGGTCCTCACAACCATAACTGAAAAGTACAGGCACTAGCTCCAATTTTTCAGAAATACCCAAATGAGAACCCAAGAAACTAGCTCCAGAGCTTAACTGCTACTTGTTATTCTTAAATAAAACAGCGTAGAAATGCCAGAATCTGTGCAGTCACTCTTAAAGGAATAAACCCTACTACATTGCACTTAATATCTGAAAACACTCTTCAAAGCCCAGTGTGGTGGTGCACATCCTTAATCCCAGCACTGAAAAGGCAGAGGCGGGTGGATCTCTTGAGTTGGAGGTCAGGCTCGTCTGCATAGACAGTTCCAGGCCAGTCAGAGCTGCATGTTGAGACTGTCAAGGAAGACGAAAAGGAAGGAAGGAAGGAAGCACTGATTCTCTCAGGGCCTAGAGAGATGGCTCGGTGGCTATGAACACCTTGCTGCTGTTGCAGAAGATGAGTTCAGTTCCCCGTACCCACACTGATTCCTCACAACTGCATNTCACTCCAGCTCCAGGGATCCAATGCTCTTTTCTGGCCTCCTCAGGCACCCACATTCATAGGGACAGATACGAACATACACATAATTCAAAATAAATTTTGAATAAAAGCNTTGTTCAGTTAATAGACTTGTTTACAACTTACATGAGTTGCTGACATAATGAGAACTCAAGTAATTATTAACATTACCCCATAAATACATGGCAGGAAGGGCTAGCCTTGTTTTTTATTAAAGAAGTAGAAGTTTAGGCCAGATGGTGGTTTATTCCTAATAAGATCAGCTTTCTGGATACTGAGGAAAATTCTGGGAATTAACAGTCAGCCTGGCTTATAAGTTTGAAGCAAGCTAAGGCTACATAGTGACTCTTTGTCTCAAAAACAGTAGGGNGGGAACCCTAAAACTATAAGGCCAAAGAACTAAAAACAAGCAAAAATGAAGAATAGCCAGTAATGATGGGCTCCAGAGGAAGACATGACTAGGGAACTAAAGAAACTGAGCATGTAGCTCAGTGGACAGAGTGNTTGCCTGGAATTCATGAAGCCCTCAGCTCAATCCCTAGCACCCCATAAACTGGGTAGGATGTTGCATGCCTATAATCCCAAAACTAGGGAGGTAGAGGCAGGACAATCAGAAGTTGAAGGTCATGTTTGGCTATATAAGGAATTAAGTCCAGCCTAGATTCCATAAGCCCCACATCCCAAGTACAAGGTAGGTAAAAAGTGTTAAAGTTTCAGGTAGCTCAGTACAACTGTACATTGCATTTGTGGGTAAAGAATGAGTTGTCTTAGATTTTTGGGTAAGATCTCCTTGGTAACTGAGGAAATTGCTTTAGGGGGAAAAAGTGTGAAGTCATCCAGGTGAGAAGTTTACCCTAAGTGTTAATGGCTGAATCCTAAAAGGAGATTAACAAATCAGGACTGTCAGGCCATGGTGGTGCATGCCTTTAATCCCAGCACTAGGGAGGCAGAGGCAGGCAGATCTCTGAGTTCGAGGCCGGTCTGGTCTACAAAGCAAGTTCCGGGACAGCCAGCGCTACACAAAGCAACCTTGTCTTGGGGGNCGGGGTACAAAACTTGTAGGATCTGAGTAGATGTTGGTGAGAGGAAATTTAGCAACCCTCAGGATGGCCTGGAAGGCATATTAAATAGTTAGACCCTACCCTCAGTTTGTGATTTAGTAGGTCAAGTGTAGCATCCAAGGCCACACAGTGTTTGACATGTATTTGAAAAGGTTGAGTCTCTAAGAGCCTTCACGTAGGGGGCATTTATTACTTTAGTGAATTCAGTCTTGAAGGTCAAACCTTTAGGAACCTGATTTCATCAGTAAATGAGACAGCACCTATTAATCAGTTTCCAGGGACTGATGTAAGGGCTGGAATATCATTTTCCCATTAACATTGTCACTGGGCTTTGCCCACAGTAGATTGAATATGAGCCCTTCCCTCCTGGTGTACAAGCCTGTCTTGATCTCAGCTACCTGGGCCATGGGCATGGTTTTCTAGATGANTATGTTTATTGAGCTGACGTCTGGTTTGGCTGGTTGGGTGGCTGTATGTCTCTTTGGAGTAACTGCATACCTTTGCTTTTGATTCATTGTGTGTAAATCTTTCAGTGTGTTAAAGAGCATAGTTTTAAATCTCAGGAAATAGAATTTGTTACTGAATATGACAAAATGAAAGCTACTGATTTTTAAAATCATCTCAAATTCAGGTCCTAATGTTATATATGCCCTGCATGAATGGTATAAAAATTATTTTGGACCAGGGATGGTAGTATGATGCCTATCATCTGAACTGTAGAGACTGAGGCAGAGGATTGTTTGTGTCCAGAAACTTGTAGCCAGCCCAAGCAACTGTAAGACCCTATGTCAGTTAACCAATTCCAGTCTGTTTCCTGGGTCTGTAGCTCAGGGTAAGTCTCTTGGCCTGACCTCAGTGGAAATAACATCTTCCTCTTGGGATTGTTGGATTAATGGTTATTGATACCAAGTCTTAATTCCTATTATATTGCAGATACTAAGAGCTGTCACGCCCATTTTTAAGAAGATAGAAAAGGGAGTCAGCAAGGTGGCTCAGTGTGTAAAGGCACTTACTGCCAAGCATGTATTCAGTCCTCAGGATGCACTTCGTGAAGAGAATTGACTACCACAAGTTACCTCACACACCAAAAATGAGAAGGATTACTTAAAGAAGATAGAGAAGGTAATGATACATTTTAAGAACATGTTGATCTTTGAATAAAAGGGACAAAACTGTTTCCTTTAAAGTCATTTATATAGAACACTTTATTTTCTTATTCTGGATGNAATTATCANGAAGGAGGTGCACAGAACACAGTTACCACAACTGCTTTGTTGGTGTTTGCTCATCTGCATAACAACACTTGTAGTATGTGTTGTTACTGTCCTAAGTTTAGTGATGAGAAAACAAGGACAGGGCGGTTAATTAACTGGTCTGAAGCCAAGGTTTCAGCCTAGGCATTGGCTCTAGAGCAAGTGGGGGATGGGAATGATAAAACTATATTCTACCTCAGGGCTATTACAAGATAAAAAATGAGATGAGCTTGGGAAAGTGGTTCCTAAGTATGTACATCCTAAGAGTTTGCATGGCAAGCAGGCAGGCAGGAGTAACGTGCAGCCTGACTGTTCAGCCCTACCTCTAACATCCTCCTGACATATATGCTATTGGGGCAAACTACTCCTCTCTGCCCACCTGTCTCAGTTATTAAAGCTGAGATATGGGAGGCTGGAGAGATGGACCGTTTGGTAGTTAAGAGCAGTTGTTATTCCTGTAGAGGACTCTGGTTCAATCCCCAGTACCCTCATGGCAGGCNGCTCACAACAGTCTGTAATTCTAGTTCCAGGGCATTGGACATGCTCTTATGGCCTCTGTGGGCACTGCACAAATGTGGTATGCTTAGTACATGNAGCAGAACACCCAGACACAAAAATAAATCTTTAGAAAAACCTGAGACGTAAAGGACACAGGTGATAGAGCTGTTTTGAAGATTGAGTTAAAGAGTTCAATGCCAAATACAGTTCTCAGTAGACACTGCAAAGTGGGAAATGCCCAGAAGTTTAANACTTGGGTTGAACCCAAGCTCCTGACTCAATTTCAGAAGCATTTCCAAATTTCAGAGTNGAGGTAGGGGCACTGACTGTGTTGCCCAGGCAGGTCTTGTTTTCCACAGTGGAGTTGGTATGTATGTATAGGCACTCCCTATAGTGCCTGCTACTGATAGCAACTTACTGTATACTGGTTTCCTCATTCACTCAACTGTGTATGACAGTGGCACTAGGTTCCAGGAAAGACAGATGGGGGTGTTTCCTCTGTACCCTCAAGATTCTGAAGAATGGACTGGACATGAAATCCCAGCACTTGGGAGGCTGGGGCAGGAAGATTGTTCAAGGGCAGCCTAGGTTACAGAGTGAGATCCTGTCTCAACAAAACAAAAAGAGGAGGGAAGGAAGAAGAGGAAATATGAAGGACGAGACTGGTTTTGTGGATAACTATTAAAAGCATGGAGTGTTGGGCTGGTAAGATGGCTCAGTGGGTAAAAGCACTTGCCACCAAGACTGACTTGAATTGAGTCCCTAGAACCCACATGAGGGAAAGAGAGCCAGCCTAAAAGTTGTCTCTGAACTCCAAATAAATGCATGCACAGAAGCAAATGTTTAAAAAATTTTAATTAAAAATATGTAGTTCTAAATACTTGAGAAAAGTAGACAAAAATGTAGCCTCTGGACAGGGAGAGACTTCCAAGGAGAGCCTAGAAGGCTTCCTGGAGGAAGTGATGTTGGCTGTGAGCCCCAGGGGCTGGGTGGGACTTTAATCCTCTGTCAATAGACTGGTCTCAGCCTGTAGGAGATTAAGGTCCTTATTCCCAAGGTTTTTTTTGCCTGAGTCCAGGAGTCCCTGGCTGTCTTCAGTGCTCAATACTGCCAAGTTGAACCAGGCTCTGTGAACCTAGGGGTTTCTAAAGCCTGTGGGTTCACACGAGCTGAAATTTCAAGGTCTGGACACACTAGTTCTGTGGTATGGTGTGATAGGCAACATTCTCAGGCTCTTTTGATCTCCCTGGACTCAAGGTGTGTGCTCAGAGAAAGAGGAATGTCACCTCTCCTCTGCCAAGCAGGGATGAGTGAGTGAGTACCCAGATGCTATACTTGGGGTAGCTTTGCCCAAACAGGGCCATAGACCACAGGCAGAGTGGAACCATGTGGCAGAAAGATGAGAGAGACATGGTTTGGCTCTACAGCGTGGTCTCCAGAAGTTAACCCCTCTGTCCTTAAGTTCTGCCAACTGCAAAATGGAGGTATGTGGTATTTAGTAAGCTGAAGATAAGATTTTGTGTAAAACATGTGACTCAGAGGTTGGCATATTGAAAACACCTGACTCAGTCACGATGTATTGGACAGNAGGCTTGTATTGCACAAGCCCCTGGGATGCAGACCCAGCCCAAAAGGAGATGGGAGCTCTAGGCGCCCACGCTCTTACAAGAAAGCCTCCTGGAGGTCCTGAATCCAAGGGTTTTCAAGCTGCTCCTCTGCCTGTTGTCTTTGTCTGAGCACCCACAGTTGCCNGCTGGACTTCACTGGNAGGTGCCAAAGCCTATTCTTCCTGTTAATGGCAATGTAAAAATGCTGAAAATGCACATGACCCACGGAGAAAGGCTGTGGCATATTGGTCCCTGTCCCACCCCCCCACCGAATCGTGCTGATCTGTAAACTGGTCCCTGGTCTGGCNTGCAGCCTTCTCATCCCTCCTAGCTCCCTGCAACCTCCTTCCATTCGTGCTCAGTGTCTGTCTCTTGACCCAGTTGGAAGCGGTTAGCCCTGGAAAAACCGGTGAGGGGGTTGGTTGGTAGAGCCACCTTTGTCTGGTAGAACTCTGATAAGGCCATTGCTATCTATCAGCATGGGGGCGAAGCTGTTAAGCCTGCCGCTAGCCCAGTGTGTGATCCAGGACCAACTTGGCCGTCTCAGTGCCCAAGGATGGGTCTCAACCAGTTCTAGATCCCTGCCTGGTTCTGGATGGAGTGGATGCGCCCTTGTCCCCCAGGCCTGCTGCAGGGACGTTTGGAGGGGAGGTGCCCGCCAGGGCGGGGAGGAACTGGGACCGCCCCGCGTGAGGCGTCCAGGTACTGCCACCATGGGAGAGTCCCTGGGCAGCCGTCACCGTGAGGTGACGCCAGCGCCCCTGTCCCAGCCATCCTGCGCCCATGGCCTTCCTGACCACCTGGAAGAGGGCAGCATCCAGGAAAAGAGACTGCAGGTACAGGACGGCTCCGCGGGCGGGAACTCTGTGCCGGCAGGAGGGTCGGCGAGGGAGCCGGTTGGAGACAGAGTCACTGCTGAGCTTGGGGATAACTGCCGCCCTAGGGCAGCCCAGGGCCTCCTGCATTCCCACACGCTCCCTGCTCACCTATACTTGTCCTGGGACGATTGGGGTTGAAGGATAAAGGGATATAGCCTCACTCCACCTAAACCTAGCTGCTAGTGTCACTGGGCCAGCCCTTGGGGCTTGCAGGGAGGAGGGCAATGAGCAGGGAGGGGGGCAATGAGAGCCCAGTGCTGCTCCCCCCGACTCCCCACCCACGCAAATGCATCATCCTTTTGGGTAGAGAAGAGGATCCTGATCCTCAGCCTCAGTTCGGAAAAATGTGCACCAAAGCTCCCCTTGCAGGGATGTGTCATTGATCTCTTCTGGATGTCACTTCCTCAACTTGCCCCATATCCTGGCTGAGTTGGTGCCTTCAGGTGTGTTTGCTATCAGAAGGAACAGTCCTGGTCTCCTCACAAGTCCTTCATACTTACATAGCTGCTGCTCACACTGCTGTCCCTGGGAGAGGGCAATGCAGCTGCCTCCATCAGACTGTCCTAAGCACCCCTAACTTGACAAGCCGCTATCCTAACTCCATATCTTCACCCCAAACCTGTTCCTCATCCTGTGACCCCATCTCAGTGAATGGCACAGTCATTCAGCCAGTTGCCCAAGCCTGAAACCTGGGAGTCATCACTGACACCTCCCTCTTCATCCCTTCCCTCGGCTCCACATCCTGCTGATTTTATCTCCAGGATGTCTTTGCTAGACTGTTGCAGCAGCCCCTAGCTCTCCCAGTGTCTGCAGTCCCCCTCTGCACACATCCTTTCTAAAAGTACAAACTAGATGCATGGCAGTTTTCTACTTTAAAACTCTTCAAGAGCTAGGCATACAGCTTGCCTAGCATGCAGGAAGACCAGGAGTTCAAGGGCCAGTACCTAGTGAGTTCAAGTTCGAAACTGGTTACATAAGTCCCTGTCTCAAACGAAAGCAAGCACTCACAGAACAGCCCATGGCTGCTTATCACCTGGAGACTGAGGTGCTCAGATCTGCCTGGAAGACAGTCTCTCCACTCTTCCACACTATAAAACTCAGCTGAGGTGTCCTCTTTTTAAAAATCCCATCTGAGTCACCATCTTTTCTAAATTAATTTATATCATATTATTTATTGGGGAGTTAGGCATGCACACGCCACAGTCCACATGTGGAGGGCAGAGGACAACTTTCGAGAGTCAGCTCTCTTCCNCCATGTGGGTCCCAGAACTCAGGACAGCTTGGCTGCAGGCCCTGAGTCTTCAGGTCCAGGGCACTTGTGCCTTTTTCTCTCTTTTATGGCTCTCATTCAGTCTTTCAGTACACTCTGTGGATCACTTGCCTTGTATTAAGCTTGGTATGAGGCATTGTGGCCACAGCTTGAGTTCAGACACAGAAGCCTCTGCTCTTNGAGACCAAATTCTAGTAAAAGACACCAACATAAACAGAAGTAGACAAAGGGACATCGGAAACAGGTGCTGGGTAAAGTTTACAATAAGATGATGGGATGCGCAGTAAAAATGCGCAGAGCCTTCCAGTATGAGAACAGTTCGTGTCAAAGCCCAAAGTATATCTGAGGGAGCAGAAAGGGGCCAGGATTAAAGATCTGAGTAGGCTGGCCAGAACAAAGGAACTGAGAAGGCCTCCCACTGTGAATTGGAAAGCACCCAAAGGCTCCAGGCAGGATCTTCACTTGGTCTAAAGGTGACCATGCTACCCTAAAGAGAAATGATATCTCAACTATAGGTCCTGGCATCTGCTCCTTATACAAGAGAGTGGGGTGGGGAGACAGGGTTCAGCAAAATTGGGGCTCAATGTATTTTGGTTCTGATGATGATACAATGAATGATTTCCGAGGAAGATAAGATGCCCTGACTGACATAATGAAGCCTGGTTGTGTCTGGGTAGATTTCTCCCTGTCTAGGACCTACCAATGAGAATTCAGCTGTTCTCTGTTCTGTGAGCAACAGGGAGCCTCCCAAGTGGTGTATGTGTGTATATTTCTAGTGTCATTGTGTGAAGGGACCAGAAGCAGGGAAACCAGAAGGGAGGTGGATTGATGANTTAGGAGAGGGATGCTGGGGGAGAGATTAGGAGAATGGTGGGACTGGGAGAGAGAAACTAAGCAAAAAGAGCAAAGACTTGGTAAAGCAACAGACCAGAGAGTCACCGAGATAAGGGGTGGGGCTCTGATCAAGTAGCTGCCTCTGTGTAAGTGGCCTGCATTCCCATGCCTTCACACTTCAGCTGTTGCTTGCAGACATCATTGGNGTGTGCCTGGTGTTGAGTAAATGCAAGTTCACTTCCTTCTTGGTGGGANTGTTAGGAAATCTTCCATCCTGGTTCTTTTCCTTGAACAAAAGATATTTAAAAACTGTCAGGGGTCAGAAGTCCCCACAGGACTGTTGGGGAAATGAATGGGACTGTCTCTGGAGCCTGTACACCTTAGTAGGAGCATCACTACCTACCTGGCCTGAAGTTGACTCCTTAGCCCAGCCATCCACAGCCCCCNGGTATAGTGTGTGCTGGAGAGAGTATCCNTGCTCTTGGTGTGAGCCTGAGCCAGAGGAGCCCTCAAAGCCTTAGGCTGCAAGGGTCTAATCTAATCCTTGGGCAGTGCTGGGGGAGGGTGGGGAGGCCACTGCTGAGTTTTTACTCATTATTCTCAGAACCTTCAAGTTGAGNTACTCCTAGCCTTGTGTTTTAAAACCTCAAGTTTCTATAATGTTGACTGTTTTTATTCTGGGATTCTGACCTCCCACGATTGCTGGGTATGAGAGTCTGAGAGGGGAGATGCTTCATGTGCACCTCAGTCTCTAGTGATAGGTCATGAAGAAACTTCCGAGTAAGACTTGTCCAGCCTTCTGAGTACAGGAGGACAGAAACATGGGACAGTTGGGGCACTTTTTAAGATCAGGGAGAAATGGGTTATTGGGGTCACAGCTTGAGATCTGCCAGTACCCCATTTCCTGAAAGATCTTCAGCCTTGCTTCTCTGGACCATTGTCACCTCCCTTTCAATGGCCANCTCCACTGTCACCTAATGCTCACCTGATTCNTCNTGCAGCTCTGGCTGCCAAGCCTTCAGACAGCACCAGAAAGCAGTGCACCCAGAGGCTGCACAGGCTTCTGGGAACTCTGATTTTGAGATAGCAAGCATGACTTTGGAAAGGGTGTTAGACCTCTTTTGCTTGCTTATTTGGTTGCCCTGAGTTTTCTTTTTGCTTTTGAGACAGGGTCTCATTGTGTAGCTCTCCCNGGATGCCCTTGAACTCTCAGCAAATCCTCCTGGGCCCTCTGAGTTCTGGGACTGCAGTTGGGTGACACCACACAGCTGCTAAGCCTCTCTGTTTCTACATCTGTCAAATGGGGTGATGTCCTTGTTCAGCTCGTGTTTAGGCGATCGTGTAGTGAGACTTTATGACTATAGTTTCTGACATTCCTAGGAGAAACAGTCTCACAGCAAACTCCCTGATCTTCTGCCTTTTACAGTCTTTCTGTCCCTCTTCTGAGGTATTCCCTGAGGTAGAGAGTATTTTGAAGATGTATGTACTGGGACTGGGCTCCACACTCTTTATTTTGATCCTTTGTGGTTTTCTGTAGTGGTCTCCACCTGTTGCAAAGAGAAGTTTCCTTGATGAGGACAAATGTAGAATATAGTTAGGGATTATGCTGGTTAAATGGTGGTTATAGGTTCTCCAAGATCCATGACTAGTCCTGGGTAGTTGATAACAGCAGTAGACATGCCAGTGTGGATGGGGAAAGCCCAGGAGGCCTCAACCCTACCTAGAAAACTACAGGTAACTAAGAGAACTGGAGAAATAGTCTTCCCCAGGGAAGAGCACACCAATTAGTTATCCAATACCAGATGGTCAGCCCTGAAAACATACATACAAGTAACAATTATACAGACTGAC
>LZPO01107545.1:923709-935608 GCA_001675575.1 Neotoma lepida
TGGGGCTGAGTAGGTGACCTGAGCTGAGCAATGATGAGTTGAAGCGAGGCCAGGACTCCTGAGAATCAGGAATGGCTTGTGGGGGCTCCCTGGTGATGGTGGGCCTGATCAGGGTTCTGACTCACTGGATGCCTGGCTCTGGCTCCAGCCTCAGGACCACTGTGAGGAAAGAATTCTGACTCTACTGCTGACCTTGCAGGACTGAGTTTTCACCTGTAAAATTGGGAGAGGAGCAGAATCCAGAATCCAACCCCAGGCACTGGCACTGCTCCCGTGGTGTGTGCTAGGCCCTCTTCATCTTTATATACAAACATTCTTACTGCTCACAATGAAGTAGATATTATTTCCATTCTACCTCTATAGAAACTGGGGTTCACAGAGTAGTTACAAGTGAAAGTTAAGATTATCCTTGTGCACTTACCACCACTTGTGGCTTGTAAGAAGCCTTTACATGAGTCAGCCATTGCTAAGCTAATCCCCTCAGAGGGAGCTCTTACCTTCTTGGACCCAGTGTTCACAGCCAGGCACCCACAAACACAGAGACACAGTAATGATCTGACCAGGCCCTACCCTGAGAGATGTTCCCGACAGTCACACACAAACTTCTCTTCCTGCTCCTTCCCCCACCTCACACAGACAGTGTCACCCAGGGAGGCTAGGGCTGGTCAAAGAGATGAGGGCCCAGGACCCAGCCAGGGACTTCCTGGGAGAGGTGGCATCTGAATTGATACAAGTTCTTAATAAAATCTACTAAACAGAATCAGAACTAATGGAGATTAAAGCATCAGAACTTATCCAAGAAGACCCTGAAATTTTTACATTAGCAATCTGTTGTGTCTACCCACCCCCTTGTGTGTGTGTGTGTGCGCACACGTGTGTGTGTGTACGCGTGTGTGTGCATGCCTGTTTGTCTATGTGTCTCTGTCTTGTATGACCTTGTTGGCCTGGAAGTACCTAAGTAGCTGAGGGTGACCTTAAACTCCTGATCCTCCTGCCTCTACCTCTCAAATGTTGAATTACACATGTGCACCTTCATGACTGGCTCTGTCTTTTCCTTTGAAAAGCAACCTCTCAATGAGAGAAGCTTCTGGCTCCATCCCTGGTTACACGGATGAATTGTGTGACCAGGAAGGAAAGAGAGTGTGTTCCAGGCAAAAGGAACAGCATGTGCCAGTGCCTGGAGACATGACCGTGCAGGGTGTNTGGCAGGGTTTCAGCCTCATCATCTAGGACTTGTCTCTGCACTCTNGTTGGTCTCTCCAGAGTCACAAACCCCAGCTATCCGTGTGTCCTCACTCAGTCCCATGCATTTGTCCATGTTGGTTCCTCATCTAGCACACCTGCTCCCTACTTCATTAATAATACACCTGTCAAGGCTCAGCTCTGTTTCCTATCTGCTCCAGACAGACCCTCANATACACACGTACTCACCCTTATCTGGATTCCTTATATAACATAATAANATATATGCTGATAGATGTCATTATGATCAGCTTCTCATAGTCAACTATATTTTCAAGCCCATATATGAGGCTACCAGAGCTGGGGTGATTTTGACACAGCAGCTTCTGGCNTCTGCTCACACAGGGCAGNGTAAGAACTCACAGCCCGGGAGATGACTCGGCAGTTAGGAGCACTGACTGCTCTTGCAGAGGACCTGGGTTCAATTCCCAGCACCCACATGGCAGCTCACCACTGTCTATAACTCCAGCTCCAGGAGTTCCTGACACCTTTATACAGATACACATGCAGGCAAAACACCAATGCACATAAAATAAGTAATTCAAAACAAAACAAAACTCACAGCCTTTCCAGGCAGCCTATTTTGATGTGAGCAGCAATCCCCCCAAGACAGGTCTCCCTGCTCCTAATGTGAACCTGCCTGGCTCCTCTGGGATCCGGTCCAAGCCCTTCCCACCACGGCTACATCTGAAGGCTTGCCCTCCCTTGCTTCCTCTTGTGACATCCTGGAGCTCAGGGCCAATCGGGGCAGTTGNAATCCCTCCTCCTGTCCCTTGCCTTTGTAAAGGGACAGCTCTAATCTAATGGCAGCCACATGTTATGATGAGTCACAGTTAAGAGCATCTGGGGCCCAGAGACGGTGGCCCGTTAACTCTTAATGGGCCAGGGCTTTCTGCTAGGAGATCATGTAGGCTTCTTCGGAGCCTGCAAACCCANCTCAGNTATAGTGGGCATCTGGTAACTGACCTCTCACTCTAAGAGTGAGAGGGGAGGAAACGGAAGGGAGAAGGGACTGAGTATGAGCTTTGGAGTTAGGAGGGCTGAGTTGCAGTTTCTGCTTGCCACTTACTGGAGTGGCTCAACGCACACGCAGATCACATGGACTCAGCTGCCCCAGTTTCCACATCTGGACAATGGCAATTGTAGGGATTGTTTGAGAGGGCGAGTGTGAGCTGCCTGCTAGCGGTGAGCGCTAACCCGCGTGATTTCCTGCCTTCTTTTCTTTTGCAAAACATTGCCCCCCCACCTGCACCCCCCGCCCACCCCTGTTGGANAAGACAAGTGGTTAGAATGAATGAATGTCCACGTCTAACTGCGGAGGCTAGGCTTTCTCTGCTCAGATGGCTGGGCAATGCGGCTGAACCGCGAGAGCTCAGGTGCGGCGCGCGGCGGGCCGAGAGCTGTGGCCTAGGGAAGGCGGAGAATTTCCCGGCCCCATGGGTGGAGGTGGCCGCAGCTATGGTAGATGTCGTCTGCGCCAATGCTCTGAGGCCCCAGCCGCGCCGACCTTCAGCGCCGGGATCTCACCTGGCCAGCGCCGGGGGTGGGGTGGGGTGGGGGCGGGCGCTGCGCAGCGCGGGCGCGGCCATGGCCCCACTGCGCGGGTGGGCAGCCCGAGACCAGCCCGGCCCCGTCGCCTTCCCCGCCCCCGGCGCGCCCCTCCCCGGCCGCCGCGTCGCGGGGATCCGGCCGCAGCACCTGGGCCGCGCCTGGTGTCAGGCGCGCGCAGCGATGACCACGGCCGGTGGCCCGGACGCCCTGCCCGCGGGGTGAGTGGCCGAGGCAGCCTCGGGGCGCGGGCCATGCGGGGTGGATGCTGCGGGGCCTCCCAGGAGAAGCCCCAGGACCGCACTGCGGCTCTAGCCGCTGGGCAGCCAGTTCCTCGCTGCCTCCCGGGGACTGTTTCCTCTAGGTCCCAACTTTCTCTCCCTCCTTGTTGGAGTGTGCACCCGTGGGATGGGCCTTGTTACGATCAGCCCTCCTTACAGATGAGGAACTGAAGGCATAGTTCTTAAGTGACTTGTCTTTGATTATCCAGGAGGTAAGAGTGGGGAGTGGAATTTGAACACAGCTCTGTCTGGTGGCATCCCCTTTAGGGTTATTTGGGGCGTTTGAAGGGCTCTAAGTGTGCTGGGGCCAGGATAGTGGGTGTAGCAGGAACCTTGGTTGTCAAGGTGGGTACTGTCACTATCAACATGGCTGTCTTGGCCAGCCCCACCCCCACCCTGCCGAAGTCACTGTCGACCCCCTACATTGTCCCCAGCTCTACCAGCTGCTGTCTGCAGACAACCAGCAGCTCGGCTGTTCCTGGGTCTCAGTGCTTGGGGCTAGTTGCTGGTCTCCCTGGTGGCTGGGAGGTTGCTGGGCAGATCCTGCTCAGGTGANCTGGGAGGGGTGCGTGCCCTCCCTACCTGGAGATCAGAACAGGGACAATATTTGCCAAGGGCCTGAGGCCTGACAGGTGAACAGGGAGGAGAGGAGCCTGATGCCACCGACCAGCTGGAAGCCTCCCCAGGGCCTGTGAGTGTAGCATGGGTCTGAGAGCTTGGAAGGTCGGTGCTGGGGAACACCGTGGCCTGGAGGAGGGCTACCCGTTAAGTTTTCCCTTAATCATTTTCTGTTGTATAACTTTGGTCAAGGCTTTCACCTCCCTGACTTCTGGTCCCTCCTTTGGAAAACACCAAGAGGCTGGGCTAGCTGTGCCCTCCCTCCCTGCTGAGGGTTGAAAGCCTCACATCTGGAGCTTGGCAGGGGAGGTTTCCTGTGCAGCCCTGTCGAGCACCACTCTCCAGTACTAGAACAGTGGTTTTTCAGGAGGTAGACACAGAGCAAGGCTTCTATCCACAAATCCCAGATTTCCCAGCTGAAAGCCACGCTCATTCCTCTTGCTGACACACCCACATCTGTGCGTGAGTTCCTGGAATGACCCTGGGCTCCTCCAACCCTGCTCTAAGCTTCCAGGAAGCATACATCTCCAGCACAAACAGAATGACTGCCTTCTTGTAAGGCTGTGAGGGTTCACTCTTGGAGGCCACACAGGCTCATCTGTCCATCCATTCCCTGCCCTAGTCAGTGTTATCCTTACGGNGTTTGAGCAGAGGAGGGCCAAAGCATCTCCCACCTCCACCGTAGACACTCAGTCACTCAGCAAACACTCAGCTCTTGTCTAGGTCTAACTCTGGAAAAATGGTCAAGCCTCAGATTTCTACCATATAACAATAATTTCTTGGCAGTGGGGATGTGATGGGTTGAGACAGGGTCTCATGTAGTCCAAGCTACCCTTGCATTCTCTAGCTGAGAATGACCCCAGAGCTCCTGATGTCCCCATCTCTACCTCCCACCAGGTAGGACTACAGGCATCTGCCACCATGCCCAGCTAAAAAGTTGTGAAATGTTTTTAAGGCTTCAGAAGATGTGATAAATAATTTTAAAAGACAATTTTATTTTTTAATTGCATACACGCAGAGAGACAGATAAACAGACAGACAGACACACACACACACACACACACACATATATATGTATGTATATATATATGGAGTTCAAAAGAGGGCATCAGATCCCCTGTAGCTGGAGTTATAGGCAATTATGAGCCACTGATGTGGATCCAGGGAACCAAACTCTGGTCCTCTGTGGGAGTGGCACACATTCTTAACCACTAAGCCATCTTTCTAGCCCCTATGGTAAATAATTAAATGAACCTCCATGTTCTTGCCACCCTGTGTTGCCAGATGTTAACCCTATGCCCACATACTTTATTTTCTATTTAAGAGAGAAGTCTTGTTAGAGTTGCAAAGTCCTCATGGAGACTCCCTTCTGCCTTCTCTCTCCAGAGATGATTGCCAGCCTGTATCTTGGGTTTATCATTTCCCATTTTGATTTTCCTGCTGAGTATAAGAAAATCTAAAGACAGCCCAGTTTGGGGATGGGGAGTGGTTCGTTCTTACTTTCAGGTATTCTGTAAATGGAACCACACAGCACGCACCTGTCTGTGGTTTACTTCTCTAAACTTNGGGTTTGTGAGGTTTTGCCTCCTTGGTCCCACACCTGGTCCCCTCACCCTGATACCTGCTTCATCACCCTGTGTNCAGACTCCATTTATTTACTTACCCTTGTTAGACATTGAGGTGGTTCCCTGTGTCCTGCTGGTCAAACACAGAATAGTCCTGTCTTTTCACAGAAAAAGTGTGCCTCTGTGGTGCCCCTCGTGGGTGACGGTACGCACTCAACCTTCCCTCCCCCTCCTTTCTTCCTCCTCCCCACCTCTCTTTGTTTCCTTCTGATAGGATCTCACTATGTAGTCCTTGTCTGGCCTCAGACTCTAGATCCTTCTACCTCAGCCTTCCTGAGTGCTGGGGCTGCAGGAATATGCCACCATAACTGGCTTGTTCCGTTACTAAATCAATCCTGTTTGATGAGAAAATGACGACAGTGGAAAAGAATAACCACACGGGGCGGTGATGGTGCACCCCTTTAGGCAGGTGAATCTCTATGAATTCGAGGCCAGCCTGGTCTACAAAGCAAGTTCCGGGACAGCCAGAGCTATTACACAAAGAAACCCTGTCTCAAAAAACAAACAAAAAAGAATAAGCAGTTACAGTTCATGAGTACATCCTAGCTCTATCTTTCTTCATAACCCTGAGATGTGGGTATCATTCGGCCCATTGTATTGACAAGGAAATAAAGGCTTATAAGGTTGAAGAACTTTCTGCTGGCTGAGGTGGAGCTCAGTTGCTATGGTTCTTGTCTAGCATGCACAGCCCTGGGTTTGATCTCCTAGCACCAAATAAAGCTGGGCATGGTGGAGCACACCTGTANTCCCAGCACTTGGTAGGTGAAGGCAGGAGGATCAGAAGTTCAAGCTCATCCTTGGCTACACAGTGAGTTCCAGGCCAGCCTTAGATATAAGAGACCCAGTCGGGGCTCAAAAGACAAAAACACAAAATCTGTACCAAGTGAGTAACTGCTGAGCTACAGCTCAGCCCAAGGCTGTCTCCTTTCAAAGCCCTAAGAGACCATGCCCTGTTAAGTCATGCCATGTAATACCNATTGTATGTAGGTAAAGGCCACAGGAGTGTGGGGCTTTGAATGAAAGCTCTTGACCATATTTGAAACTTAGAAAGGTCAATTCGGAAGTCACAACTCCCCATAGATACACAGTGCACTGTTTGAACTAGAGTCCCGCACCGCCAAAGGTCAGAGCAGAGATTAAAATCCAGGGCTGGCTCCAGTCTGCTCCCTGAGTGATTTTGCTCTCCTGACTGAGGTTAGGGTCAGAAGTTAACTGGGCCTGAGGGTCTCCCAGTCACTTTATCCCCAGCCCTGCCCTTGAGACAAGGTATCAAACCAAGCCCATGACGCAGGGAGGTGGGAAGGGAAGGGGAGTAGAGTGGCCCCAGCTGCCTGGCACCCCTCCTACCCCCCAGCTTGTTTTCACTGTGGCCTCCTGTGTGTGCATGTATGCGGCGTGAGTGCGGATGTGTCTGAAAGGGACAGTCCTTTACCACTGTGCCTAAGACCCTGATGTAGGTATCCATCCATTTCCATCCAGCTCAGCCCATCCCTATCCTTTACCCATGCCTTAAGGTCCTGAAGGCACAGCAGAGAGGCCACCATCACCACAAGGATGTAAGTTGGGCAGAACAAGGTACCCTGGAACAGAAAGGCCTGGATGACAACAGAACAGCCTGTGGAGACTTGGGGCCTCCTTCACAGCCAGGGCAGGGGAAGCCTGGGGAAAGGTCCTGTGCTTTGCTCTTGCAGAAAGCCCCTGGGAGGAGTCTTCCACACTGCAGTGCCTTCACACTTATCTCTCAAATGCAGATAAGAGCTCAGCTGGGAGGAAGACTGAGCAAAATAATAACCACGGCCAATTTAGATAAAGCTTGAGCGGATCTCTTGGTAGAGGGAGTGGATGTCAATGCCATTAATCCCATAGGGCCATTGTCCCCAGTCTTCCTGGGCTCCCTGGCCAGGCCTCATCTCTCCATCCAGCAGGCTTTCTGGAGCCTGTCTTCAGCCTGTCCAGACTGCAGTGCCTGGGAACCACCTTGTGGCATTGCCAGCCCTTTACGCTCTCCGTTCCCTTCATGGACTTCTTTCTCAGCCTTGGTTCAGTTCAGTGCCATCTGGCTGAGATACCTTCCTGAGTGCGCAGGCTGAGTTAGGGTCTCTTCAGTCCATCGCAGCCCTGTTAACTGTGGCTGTCACTGCTCTGCCTGCTAGAGAGCCTTCAGAAGCCTGAGCTCCTCGAGGGCAAGGTTCCAGTCTTGTTCCCAGAGCCCAGACTGAGCATCAGCTAACAGAGAGAGCTCCATAAGTGTGGTGGGAGGGAAGAGAGAGAAAAAATGGATTCAGGGCTATCTCTAGCGTAAGGGAGCGGGGGTCGCTGTAGACCTTCCTCACTTAAGCCAAAGAGGTGCTGGGGCCCCAGGGGAACTATCAGGCTGTGTGTCTTTCTCACTTCTCCTTGGGATGGGGTGAAGGGCAAGGTGTCAGCAGGAATGGGAGGCAGGCTTTTGCTTCTGTGCTTGATGGATGTAAGCCTTGAGGCTCAGGCTTCCTATGGATACCAACATAGGAAGAAACTCAGATTAGAGCCCACTGCTTGGCTCTGTGGNCTTGGCCAAGTCACTCTACCTCTGTGCTTCTGTTTTCTCATCTGCAGTGTGTATAACCCCGTGTCACAAAGCACTTTGAGGGTACAAATTAAGAACGTCATTGAGTACTCGTGGCACTCTGTTTACAGCTTCCTAGTTAATTCACACAGCAAAGATGAATGGGTTGACTCTGGTTGCTAGGTTGGGTCCTGAACACAAAGGAAGACAGACAGACCAGGCTTCATGAGAAGAGAGCCAGCCCGCTTTGGGTGGGGCCTTTTATGACCATGGACAGGAAGTGAGTCTTTGCTCTCAGAGGCATGAGAAGCCATGATGGATTTGAAGTAACATGGTCAGATCTGTGCTTTCAAAAGATATCTATGGCTATTAAGCCAAGGCTGGGTTAGAGGGACTAGTGTTTCCAACAGTCTGCCTTCAGAACCTGGGGGCTGGGTGGGCTACACCAGGCATCCTCTAAGATGCCCTCCTGAACTCCTGGACAGCCGCAGGTCCTCTCTAGTGGTGGGAGCTGGAGTGTGACTGGAAACAAGCAGCCGCTGTAGCCTAGGTCCTTTCAGACTCCGAAACCTCCAATCACTTAAGGCAGGGGAGGGGAGGTTTGGGGCTTGCACTGTGTGAAGACTCAAACACAGCCTCCTTCCTCTCCACTTAAATAGGGGTTCCTGGGGCTCCAGCCTCAGTGAACAGGAGCGGGCCGTGGCTGGAAAGAATCTGCTACTGGAGAGAGTGGCTCCCTAAAAATGACAAACATTGGTTGATTTTCCTGCGTTTTTAAAATTCACATTACTTTTGAGGACCTAGAATCCATAAAGTAAAATAGTGATTTTTTTTTTTACGGCCTCAGGGTGGCAGCACCTGGGAACCTGGCCAAAGTCAATAGAGTCCTTTCTGAAGGGATGGGTCCTCACCCCAAGGTCCCTTTGGGATTACTCAAATGTGAGTTCCCAATAAAAGTACAAAACACAAGGAAACAAGCCACTGTGAGTGACAGGCACCAGAAANAATAAATAGCAGAATTATTTTCTCTGAGAATCTAAAAGGCTAAAATAATATATAATTAGTTGTGTTTACGATGTGTGAAGAAGTTGAAGCTAAAGCTAGAACAATAAGCTGGAATCAGTGGCTGTCTAAAATAATTGATCAGATTTGAAAGAAGAATCTAGTGACATCCCTGGACCTGGAAACCACAATCAACATGAAAAACCCAGCAAGCAGCTAGCAGATCCCACACCTGAAGAGAAACTAGCACAATGNAAGTCCTAAGAGGGAGCAGGGAGCTGTGTGTTCGGGNGATCCCTAAAGGAAGTTCTCAGCGTGTAACCCCAGNACTTGGGAGGCTGGGGCAGGAGGACTGAACAAGTTTGAGGCCAGCTTGGATTGCTAGCTTAGTCTCTTTCTTCCTTTAGGTTTATTTTATCTATATGAATGCCTTGCCANCATGTATGTGTGTGCACCACATGTGTGTCTANTGCCTGCAGAAGTCGGAAGGGGCATCTTATCCATGGAAGTGGAGCTATGGATGGTTGTGAGCCGTCATACAGGTNCTGGGAATTGAACCNTGGTCCTCTGTAAGAGCAACAAGTGCTCTAAACTGCTGAGCCACCTCTCCAGGCCCTATCTTAGTTTCTTTCCCTGTTACTGTGATAAAATAACTCTGATAAAAGCAATTTAAGAAAGAAAGGGATCATTCTGGGCTTACAGTTCCTGGGGGAGGCTGTGTGTCATGCTGGGGAAAGTGTGGTAGCAGGAAGCAGAGAATGACCAGGAAGCAGAGCTGGACTATTAAGCCTAAAGGACTACCCCTAGTGGCCCACTCCCCTTAAGAAAACCCCTAATCACGATCTCCCTAATCAGCACCACCAGCTGGGGACTGAGTGTTCACACAAGAGCCCATAGGCNACATTTCACATTCAAACCACAAAAGCTACATAGTAAGACCCTNTCTTAAAAGACAAACAAGGGCAGGCAAGATGGCTCAGTAGGTAAAGATGCTTGCTGCCAAACCTGATGATCTGAGTTCGATTCCTGTGACACACATGATGAAAGGAGACACCTGACTCCCACAAGTTGTCAGCTGACCTCAACACATGGTGTATCACTCTATCAACTTGGAAAGGGCCTTTATTATTTAAAACACGAGTGCAAAAAACCATCACCAATAAACGAATGCAGAACTTAAGAGGGATGGGAGAAGGACGTCTTACAGGACATGAAATATAGTTTGAAAGGGGCTNAGAGACTGGGTGGGAGGTTGCAGAAGAGGAGAGGGGACTTCCCTGGCAGACTNGGCTTACCATGACAGCGGCTTGGCCCAGAGGCCCACAGACGTGGTGGCAGGTGCTGATGGTGTTTGGTGGTAGAGCCCAGTGAAAGGGGTGGGTCAAAGATGTCTATCAGACTTCTGGCTTGAGAAACTGGGTGGAGATGTGTTACTCACTAAAGTGGCAAGGCTGAGAGGGAACAGGCTGAGGAGAAGCTTTGACTGCTTCTCAGTTTGCCTGGGAAGATCTGCTGACAGGCCTTGGGTNTGTGTAGGATTTGGCCTAAGTGGAGACTTTTTCTCTTCTCTGGGGTTTGAAGATCAGGATTTTCTTCAGCAACATGGCAAGTTTCTATAGGAACCTTCTTTCAAGTGTACACCTTTAACCCCAGCACCCAGGCAGGTGGATCTCTGTGAGTTCCAGGCCATCCTGATCTATGTAAAGGGTTCCAGGATAGCCAGGGCNACATCTTTGCTCATTCAAATCNGGCTCCTGGAGAAGAGGCATTTTCATTTTTCAGAAGGGAAAGTTGAGACCCAGGAAAATCCCAGCCTTGGACTTCATTTGTTATTCTTTCATTCACTTATTCATTCATTCACTCACTCATGAATTTGTTAGGAGCCAGACACTAGGGCTGGGGATACAGAAGGGATAGAAACATGATTCCTGTTTTGTAGAAGCTTGTATTTTAGTGGAGAGAGAAAGAGACAATAATTGAAATATATTGGTAGGATGCTAAGAGCTGTAGGGGAACTTGAGGACCAGAAGAGGGCCAGGTATGTAGGAGATGTCATTGAGAAGGTGATGAGTATGGAAGACTCTGGAATGCTCATACAGAACCATTGCCCTCCATGGCCTATTGTGACAGTGTCAGTTCTAGAGTATAGGCCTGAGGTCAGTAAGAACCTGAAGAAGAAATACCCAGAGAGGGACGAAGTGGGATCAGTGTTGGGCGGTGCCCCTCCGGGGGGGGGGCAGCAAAGCCCAATGGGTCAGAAGGGCCACAAGGGCTCTCTTTACAACTATGAAGGGTAAGAAACCGTCATTCTTANGGCTTCCTTGCTCCCCATCCTCAGCCCTGTCCCCTACCTGCCATTGATTCTCAGATGACACCCTCCTTTCTTCCACCATTGGGGACACTGAGAGGTGGGTCTAAACTGTCCCTGTGTCTCAGCATGGACAGCCCAGAGGAGGCCTGGTTGTCAGGTCAACCGGGCCAGTGAGGCTCTGTCCTGTCCAAAAGAGGCCAAAGACTCTGTCAGTTGCATGTCTGTTTCTTCCCCCAGGTCTCCTGTGAGCAGCCTCCATGAGGCCCTGGACCAGTGCATGACAGCCCTGGACCTCTTCCTCACGAACCAGTTCTCAGAAGCCCTCAGCTACCTCAAACCCAGGTGAGCCTAGGGGGTGCACACATGTGGGTGCACATGAAGGGATGGACGTGGATTAGAGGAGCCCATGAGCACGTTATACTCTGGGTCACGATGACTCCTGAAAAGTCTCATCCAAATGGCCCAGGCACCCATCCCACAGCCTGTGAAGAACCAGATGGCTTCCNCTGTCGTTGGGAGCTGGTGATTTCCTTTTGCTGTTGAATCCCCTGGTGGGTGATTTCCTCTTCCCATTTCAATCCACTCGAAATTGCTCCTTCCAAGAGTCTGAATTCTAGCTGGGCGATGGTGGCACATGCCTTTAATCCCAGCACTCGGGAGGCAGAGGCAGGCGGGTCTCTGTGAGTTCGAGGCCAGCCTGGGCTACCGAGTGAGTTCCAGGAAAGGT
>LZPO01107545.1:940577-951350 GCA_001675575.1 Neotoma lepida
TCTGTCTGTCTGGCCTGGAATTTGCCATATAGACCAGGCTAGCCTTGAACTTACAGAGATCTGCCTGCCTCTATGTTCTGAGTATGCTGGGATTTAAGGTGTGCTCCACATGCCTGGCTGTATCTGTTTTTCTACAGAGGGGAATTGTGAGATTCAGAGAGGCCAAGACACCTACCAGAGTCACTCAACAGGTTGACTGGCACAGCCAAGATTCCAGCCTGTGTCTGAGGGACTCTAAAGTTGAGGTTCAGCACCCCCCATGACAGGTAGCCAGATCCTTTCCACTGGCCACTGTTCCTACTCATGGCACAGATTGGAAGGGATCTGGGAATGGGCAGGACTGGGAGAAAGCCAGCAGCTTTTTGTTCCTCTGATCCTCAAGAATCCTGACCTACAGCAGGTGTATAGTGGTGCATGCCTGTAATCCCAGCACTTGGGAGGTAGAGGGAGATCTGTTTAATGAAGTCTGGGACCCTGCCTCAAAAACAAACAAACAAACAAACAAACAAACAACAAAAACCCTCACTGAAGAGAGTCACCCAGAAGGAAAAGAATCACTCATCCACAGGCTTTGCTTTAACTAGAAAGGAAGATGACTAAAGTCATGTGATCTAACAACAAAACCCTTTATAAACCTTAGCCATCTCTCTCTCCTCTGACATTCCCAGCATTGGCCTTGGTAGTAAGGAGTTTTGTAAATAATTGAAAGGCACTCAGGGAAGGGAACCAAACTGTGCCGGCTTCTGCCATGGCAGGCAAGGTGTTCCCCTGCCAGGCTCAGTGGCCCCAGCCCTCCAGTGTCATCACCCCCTGGTGCTGGGGTAATAGCCAAGTTCCAGGCTGCTGAGGGGTTCCTCCAAGTGCAACAAGGAGNTGGCATTTTTCTAGCTGTCATTGCCCACTGCCTTCTCTATATTGGGCTAAATGTTGCCCCTCAGACCTCGGACACTCTTTAGTCTAAACTTGGGTCCTGTGGAGGCACAGGGGAGCAGGAGGTGAAGGCTTTCTGAGGCTGGCCTGGCTCAGCCCTGTCACATCAGGCCACAGAGATGAGTCACACCAAGCCCTGCCCCACGGTACCCACAGTCTGCAGAGGGAGAGTTAAGCTTGTGTTCGTGGGCTGAGTGTGGTCTGTGCCTTGTCATAGGCGTTTGGTTCCCAAGGAGGAGCCTGAATTCCCAGGGGTCTTGAAGGCTGGAGTAAAAAAGACATCTCAAGCTGGGGGAGCAGCCTGGGCAAGGGCCTGGAAGAGGAAAGTGTGGGGGCTCAGGTTGNCAGGCTTGGTGGCAAGCACCTTCCATGCTGAATCATCTTGCTGGCTCCAAGGCTACAGTCCTGAGTGCTAGGAGGTTCTGCAGGGTGCTGTAGGTCAGGTAAGATGGGGAAGCAGTAGTAACAGGTCTAGATGGTGCTGGGGACAGGCAGGACCAGAGGAAGAGGGCCAGATGGCCAGAGGCAGGTACTGTGTATGGGCAAGAACAGCCTCAGGCCGGCACCAGGACCTGTGTCCCCTCCCCAGGAAGGTCACTTGTGGTTACTCAGCAGGAAGAAGAGGAGCTGGGAACTGGACCAAGATCTTTTGTTTTTTAATTAGCTTTTACACTTTTGGCANTATCTTACCTCTACAATGCATTATTACCACATTGCTCTCCCCATTACTTTCTCTATCTCACGCCCAGTCCCGCTCTCCCNCTTCCTCCTTGAATGGAGGCCATTTGAGATGCCATGAAAAGGTCAAACTTTGGAACTGTGTCTCCTGCAGCCAGCCAGCCAAGTCTGGTGCTCTCAACGCCTACTTTGTCCCACAGAACCAAGGAGAGCATGTACCACTCATTGACGTATGCCACAATCCTGGAGATGCAGGCCATGATGACTTTCGACCCCCAGGACATCCTACTTGCTGGCAACATGATGAAGGAAGCACAGTCGCTATGTCAGAGGTCGGAGCCGTGGGGACAGGGATAGGGTGGTGAGAGGTTCACCCTTCTCTCTCCTTCCTAACCAAGTGCCTGGTGTGTCTGCTAAGTGCTGGTGCTTCTGGCTAAGAAGTCTCGTGTCCTCTAGTGCCGAGAGCTGTAGAGCCTTGTCTGAGCTTGATCACTNGGGAGAAAATGGATTCTGTCTCTGCCACTTCTTAACTCTGTCTTGGGCAGGTCTCTCTCAGTTTTCAATTTTCTTCATTTTTAAAAGAGGTGTGATGACGTTTGAGTCACAGGGTTGCCCTGGGGACCCAGTGGCAGGGCCTGGTGTGTACTTGAGTAAGTTTAGTCCGTGGTCTATGAATGAACTAATTTGTCCCTGAGTGTTTGTGTACTGGTGTTGTCATTGGCCACTGGGCATATATTCACATCTACTCTGGCCCAGGCCTTGGTGATCCAGGACACNTTAGGCCTGGATTGGNGTTGGGATTATGACTTAATTGGTAGAGCACTTGCTTAGCATATGGGGTGCTCTGGGTTTGAATCTCAGCACAGTGGAGAAGGGAGAAAGGATTCCAGCAAGCCAGCCCTGGATTGGGAGAGCTGTGGACCTGAGTCTGGAGAATCCGTGGGAGGTGCCTACAAACCTTCAAATATTTGAAAGTATAGCAAAGGTTGTGTGTGTGTGTGTACAAAGACAAGTGTGACCTAGGCTGGTCCCTCCTTCAGCCTCACTGAGTCACCAGAGGCCCCTTTCCTTCTCCAGGTACCGGAAGAAGTCATCTATGTCGGACTCTTTCAGCAACCTGGTACACCGTCCCACTATTGACCAGTTCACNGAAGGTGTGGCGTCCAAGATGTCTTTTCAAGCATGGGCTCTGGTGGCTCAGAAAGGGCACGGGAGTGTGGAGGGGAGAATGGAGGGAAGGGGAAGGGAGGGGAGGATGGAAGGGAGGGGAGTCTAGAGGAGAGAGAAAGGGAGGAGAGAAAAGTTGTCCATTCTATGTCTCCAAGGGGGCTGTGCTATGGCCTACTGCTGGGGCATAGGTGGCCCTGGCCTGGGGCCTTTGGAGAAGCCCAGCCACCCAACAGCATTATCAGCTAAGCACCTGGGAGCCTGAAAGCTGTGGCTTTTGCTCCTCAGGCCCAGGGCTGTGTAGAAAGCACCCTTGTGACTTCATATGCCCCAGAGGGAATGTGGCTTTATTTGAGCCTCCTGCCTAGGACCCTAGGCTTTGGTTTTTTCCCTGCAGAGGAAATCCACGCAGAAGTCTGTTACGCAGAGTGCCTGCTGCAGAGAGCAGCCCTGACCTTCCTGCAGGTAAGGAAGCTCCCCTCACCCCAGCCCACCCCATACATGTGCAAAGAGCCTTAGAATTCTGGGTCAGTCAACGAGTCCAGGCATGACTTGCCCCCTGAGAAGTGGCAAAGTTTGAGGCTCAGAGTCCCAGACCTGGCCAAGCTGGATGGGGGGGGAGTAGGTGTTTCTCAATCCTTGTCACCACTGCTCCTGTCCAGAGTCATGTGCACACAGGCATTGTCACAGATCTGCTGTGCTTGATTTATGCAGCAAACACTTGCAGCAAATAATATAGCAGGCTTTTGCAGGTCTATAGATCTGTCATCTTGCATGAGCATGTGGTGTGTGCATGTGCATGTGGTGTGTGCATGTGCATGTGGTGTGTGTATGTGTGTGGTGTGGTGTGTGCATGTGCATGNATCACCGAGGTTGATATCAGGTCTCTTCTCACTCTCCACCTTTCAACGTATTTATTTAGTGCATGCATGAGTGTGTTCGTGCATGTGTGCGAGTGTGTGAGTGTGTGCCTGTGATGGGGAGGGGGAAGGCATGCCATAGATGTGTGGAGGTCAAAGAAGAACTTTTTGGGACTTGGTTCTCTCCTTCTACTTTGTTTTTGAGGCAGAGGCCATCATTATATCTGCTGCTGAGCTGTGTACACCAGGCTAGCTGGCCTCAAAGCTTCCCGATGATTCTCTTGTCTCTGCCTCCGTTCTCTGGGAGGGATTACATATGCACTCCACTGCATCTGGCTTTGTACATGGGTTCCAGGGATTGAATTCTGTCCTTAGGCTTATGTGGTGAGCACTTGGCTGTGGGCACCATCTCTCTAGTCCCTGGATATGCCGTGTTTGCATAACTCCCACAACATGAGGTCCTGTCTGATGTGTTTACACTTGTTACTTAACTCTTCACAGGAGAGCAAAGCAGAGGACTCCTCTCCCTAAGGTCACAGGATTAGCAAATAGTGAACTGGGATTTGAATTTGGGTCTGGCCAAGTCAGAGATTGGTCTCCCTACCACAGTGGGAATTATGCACACGGTCACTGCACAGTTTTACTAGAACTCCTTGGTTAACATATGACAGCCATCATCATGCACATGCATGTGTGTGTGTGTATGTGTGTGTGTGTGTGTGTGTGTTGGAGGAGGGTAATGCATTTTAGTGTTGGGTGCTATTTATTTTCTTTAGCTTGTTTTTTGTTTTTTTTTAGACAGAGTCTCATTATGCAGCACTAACTGATCTGGAACTCACTATGTAGACCAAACTGGCATTCAACTCACAGCAATCCAGCTGCCTCTGCCTCCCAAGTGCTGTGATGGAATGCATGTACTACCTGGCTTCCTTAGCTCTTTTTAATTTTAAAAAATATTATTATTGTATTTTATGTGTGTGGGTGTTTTGCCTGCATGCATGTCTGTGTACTAAATGCACACCTGGTGCCCTCAGAGGCCAGAAGAGGGCATTTGGATTCCCTGGAAGTGAAGTTAAAGATGGTTGTGAACCACCATGTGGGTGCTGGGAATTGAATCTAGGCTCTCTGGAAGAGCAGCCAATGAGCCAGTATATCATCCATATAATATTACTTGCATGTAGTTTTCTTTTCTTTCTTTTCTTTTTTGAGACAGGGTTTCTTTGTGTAGCGCTGGCTGTTCTGGAACTCACTCTGTAGACCAGGCTNGCCTCAAACTCAGAGATCCACCTGCCTCTGCCTCTTGAGTGCTGGGATTAAAGGTATGTGCCACCACTGCCTGGCTAGCTCTTTTTTAAAAACTATAATTTAATGACAACANTTTCCCNTTCCCTTTCTTCTAAACCCTCTCATACACCCCTTTCCTTCAAACTCATGATCTCTTTTTTCACTAATTGTTATTGCATGCAATATATATATATATAATATGTATGTAAATACATATATTCCTAAATATAACTTGTTTAGTCTGTATAATGTTACTTGTATGTATGTTTCCAAGGCTGACAGATCGGCACTGGACAACCAATTGGGGTGTTCTTCCCTGGAGAAGACCACCCCTCCCATTCTCAGCTTTCCTCAGTTGCCTATAGTTCTTTGTGTAGGGTTGAGGCTTCATGGGCCTTTCCCTGTCTGCTTTGGTACTCCCATTAGTGGCATCCTTGGTCAGCTTACTGTTGGGTAGTCATGTTGGTGAGACCTTATGGGCGTGGCTTCAGACATCCCAGCAGACACAAGCTCCCAGCAAACTCCCTGATCCTCGGACTCTTAATGATCTTTGCAATGTTCCCTGAGCCTTAGATGTGGGAGTGTTCGGCAGATGTATCAGTTGGGACTGGGTGCCACAACTCTGCGTTTTGATTGGTTGTGGTTTTCTGTAATGGTCTCCATTTTTTGCAAAGACTTTCCTTGATGAGGGGTGAAGACTACACATATATGTGGGTGTAAGGACAAATGTTTATAGATTGTTGTTAGGGATTATGCTGGTTTAGAAAATTAGTGGGTATAGATTCTCCTCCAGTGCTCATGACTTCACTGGCGCTAGTAGTTGGCTACGTTTCCAGTAATAGGCATGGTTTCCCTCTTACTGAGCGGGTCTTAAGTCCAATTAGAGAGCTATTGGTTACCGCCAAGGTATGCATGCCACTAGTGCTTTAGGATTATCATGCTCTGCCATGTCATTGATGTAGTTCATAAGTGTCATAGGCAGGTATCCTTAGTTTTTAAAATCTGTTTGGCTCTCAGGTGATTGGAGCTGGACCAATCCTAATCCTCAGTTTAGGACTCACTGAAACAAGAATGGCATTTTATTTTATTCTCTTTTTACTATATATTATTATTACACATATACCCAGCCTCCTTCCCGGGGGGGCCATCACCTCCCTCATCACCCCCACATTTGTGATCTCCATTTGTGTCTAAACAGCATATTGTTATGCTTTGCTTGGTTTTGTGTCACAAAAGCTCCCAGTTGTGCAGGGCTTGGATTCTCCACCTGTCTTTGTGTGGCTGGATAATATTCTCTTATGTAAACGTGCCTCAGTTTACCTAGCTTCCATGGGTGAGCCTCAGTTGCTTTTGGTTCTTGGTTTCATGGACACTGATGCTGTGGACATTTCTGATAATGCTCTGCAGCCCATGTCCATTCTTTTTCTGAGTGGACACCCAGGATTGGGGCACCAGACAGGCTGGGGATTGCTGGGACTTTAAACAATACNTTACAGTAATTATCTTTACCATTCCAAAAATGAGCAACACTCTTCATCTCACATGGGCCTTCTACCTAGAGGGGGACACTGTTGACTCGTGTGTGTGTGTGTGTGTGTGTGTGTGTGTCTTTGTCTGTGTCTGTCTGAGAAAGGGGATTGTGGCAGCCTGCTCTGTGACCTCTGACCACTCCTGCCTCATCTGTCATAGATCTGGGCACAAGGTGGAGGGGCTGTCAAGGCCCATAGCCTTGTGTGACCCTTCAGCCTACAGTCACCTGCCTTGGACCCAGTTCTCTTCATCTCTCCCCACCACAGGATGAGAACATGGTGAGCTTCATCAAGGGTGGCATCAAAGTTCGAAACAGCTACCAGACTTACAAGTAAGCGGGGCCAGCCTGCAGAGAGCTGGAAGCCTGGGGCTGAGGAGTNTATTACCCATCCTCTCAGACTGCATTGTGGGAGGCCCCAAGTCTAAAACACTGGGAACTCAAACAGATTTCTGTACCCCCAAAACCTCCATTTTCTAGAATAATGTTCTCCTGGTTTTCTGGCTATACTTATATATAAGTTTGGCTTCTTGAATGCCTTGTCTGCTGGGGAAGATGACCCAGAATCTACACAAACAGCCTGCGCTGGTGGGTAGGGAGGCAGACAGACAGAGGACTTCAAGGAACAGCAGCAGAACTATAGATCTGGAAAGGCCCAAATGCTTCTTTTCCTATNAAGTCTTCCTTGACCTTTTTAACATGCAGNGATGGCATGTATGTGCACAGACATAGTCATACACATATACACATAGATGCATGCTCCCTTCTTAGAGTTTCTGTTGCTGGGAAGAGACACCATGACCATGGCAACTCTTCCAAAGGGAAAATATTTAATTGGGGCAACTTACATTTTCAGAGGTTTAGTCCATTATCATCATGGTGTGATATGGTGGGGTGCAGGCAGACATGGTGCTGGAGAAAGAGATAAGGGTCCTACATTTTGACCTGGAGGCAGCAGGAAGTGGTCTGAGACATTGGGCGTGGCTTGAGTATATATGAGACCTCANAGCCCATCCCCCACAGTGACACACTCCCCCAACAAAGCCATACCTACTCTGTCAACAAAGCCACACCTCTTAATAATTCCCCTCCTGCTGAAATCATTTCCATACTATGTCTGGGTCCCTGACNAAAGTCTCTGGGCCAGGGACAAGGTATGCTGATGGCTAAAAGGCTGGAGGCTTAGCCCAGAGCACTGTTACCCAGTACGGTCCCTTACCTACAAGTCTGAAATTAGATAAAGCTCTGCAAGCCCCGCCCTCCCTCCCCTAAGTTATACATCAGAACTTATTTCCCATTACACTATGAGAACACTTGCTGTCTTTACCTCCCCACAGGGTGACTGTTCCCTGCACAAGATACCTAAAGGCTTGTGCTGGAATTGTCCAGGGACAACTAGACAAGTCCTTCCATCCCTCCAGTGTTCTTGCCAGCTTCCAGAATAGTGACTGCAGAACACACACCTGGTCAGGCCACCCCTCTCAACTCCTGAGGCCCCTCTTGCTTACAGAGTGGAGCCCCCCTCCGGCATCTTTGCTGCCAATACTCACATCACTCCGCTGCAGACCCTTAGGTCTGCCCTCAGCTCTTCAAATATGCCAAACTCACCTGTGCCTCACAGCTGTCGGACATGTTGTCTCTGTCAGAACAGTTACCAGGCTAGTTCCAAATCACATGTCTCCTCCCAGGTTCTAGNTCACATGTCACCTCCCAGGTTCTAGCTCACATGTCACCTCCCAGGTTCTAGGTCACACGTCTCCTCCTAGGTTCTAACTCACACATCTCCCAGTTCTAGCTAACATGTCACCTCTCCACTTAAATACCATCTGAGAAACTCTCTTTATCCCCAGACTAAGTCCAGCCCCAGGGTTCTTCTCCTTTCAAGAGATTGGTGGGGACTGTCCCCTAAAGGCTAGAGCTGTGGGGACAGGGTGAGGCTGTTGTGATCTCTGCTGCCCTCTAGTGGCTGATACAGAGAAGCCTGGGGGTGATGCTGTCTAGAAAGCCTCTGTGTTAGGCTGGGGGCTCTGTGCCATTGGTACCTAGGAGAAAGAGGTTTGGATTCCAGTCAAGTGAATATCGAGGAAACATCCTGGGGAACAGGATGTTTGTGTCTGACCAGTGGTTCTCATCTGGGGTGACTGTGTCACCTGTGAGATACTGCTCCAGAGNCATCTTGGTTGTCCCACTGAGGAGAGGCCCCTGTCACACCTAGAGGGAGGAGGGCAGGGGTGTCTTAAACACCCTACCCTGGGAACAGGTTCTCTCCTTTCCCCGGTAAAGAATTATCCAGCCTAAGATGGCAATTGAGGCCGGTGGAGGGTGTTGTACCAACTAGGGACAATGTGGTACCATTTCGGGGTGAGGAACGTGCATCTGTGGTGGTAGACAAGATGGAAATTGGTTGAGTATCAGCTCTCTGGGTCTGTGGAATCTAAATCCACCACTGTTGAGTTCTGAGCCCACTCTGTCAGGGAGGTGGGGGATGGATCCCAGCCTGGCTCCAGCATGTGGCTAAGCAGCACCCTTCCCACAGGGAACTGGATAGCCTCGTCCAGTCCTCCCAATACTGCAAAGGAGAGAGCCACAGGCACTTTGAAGGAGGGGTGAAGCTTGGTGTAGGAGCCTTCAACCTGGTGAGTAGGAGCCCCTCATTTCTTCAGTGCCTGGGCCCTAGATGCAGCTCTCCCCTGCATGTCCTTGTCTCACACAAGGTCACCCCCATGTGCCAGTGTGCCTGGCTGTGTGCTAGGCATGGGACCTAGAGATGATTCTTAANTATTACCAGCCTTAAGGGGCTCAGGCTGAGGTGNCACAGAGGGTGACCCCCTCTAGAGAGTCTACATGTGCATCTTGTGCCTACTTGGTAACTTGAACCCCTGAGTAGGGTAACTATAGCCATAGACATTGACAACCCCAGAAACTAGGACCACTTCTGCCCCAGATGGCTGTCTGTCAAGCACTTCCCAGGGGAAAGGAGAGGCCTGAAAGCAGCTGTAACCCCCAGGGGACAGGGATCTAAGTTCTCTTCAGGGCCACTGGAGAGAGTTCCCAGAGGAGGGAGATAAGCATTGAGTTGACTCTTAGCTCCATCAAGAGTTCCAGGCAGAACGAGCAGCGTGGGCTGGGTTGGAGCGATATAGGTATGCTGAGCCTGCTTGTGGAGGAAGGGGCTGGTCCTCGGAGATGGTGCAAAGACTGGTGTGGCTATGGAAGAGGCGGCCACTCTCTCCTCCCTGGGTAAAGGGCACGCCGTGGGTGGGGTGGTCTGCCTTCCCCTAGAATGCCCTCCACACACCCACTGCCTCTGATCCCACAGACGCTGTCCATGCTTCCCACTAGGATCCTGAGGCTGCTCGAATTTGTCGGGTTTTCAGGAAACAAGGTAACTGCCAAATTTTGGGTACCTGCCATCTGCCCAGTCCAGGGCTGGAGCTGGGCTAGACAGAGTGGGGCTGAGGGACCATGGGGCCTGGTGCCAATCCTGGCTTAGATACCTCTCTCTGTGTATGGCCCTGGGGAGAGTCTAGGCCTCTCTGATCCCCAGCTTTCCCTCAGGGTTTGTGAGGCCACAGATCTCTCCCTGCTTGTTGTCTTGCAGGGTAGAGGACTGTGTCACAAGAGTAGGTGTGAGGGCAGCCCCATAGTGGACCAGAGGCACTCTGTCTTTCCATGACATGTATCAGGGTCCCAGTCTTCCCCACTTGGTCACCTGCTCACTTCAAGGCCTTGAGCTAGTCCCTTTGTCCAAGGTCAGCTTTTGGTGCTCCTACATCTGNGAGTGTGCAGGGAGTGTGCATCAAACCTTGAGAGGAAACAGGGGACTCACTGAGGCCAAGACCTTGCACACAGGCAGGGGTTGGAGGAAGAGACTAAGGAGGCCCCCTTGAGGAGGTCACCAGTGTGGCGGAAGGAACACTGTCCAGGAAGTAACAGTGATCCCCAGCCTCCTCCTCTCCTCCCTGTGACCCTAAGCGATTCCCTTTTTCCCATGAGCCTCCTCTCTGTAAAAATAAGAGGCTCCACATTGCCCTGAAGATGCTGGTGTGTGTGTTCTCTCTGGCCCTTCCTGATATCCTATATGTATATAAACCACTGCCTTTTGGTTTACCTGTTATTTGTCCCAAAATGACATAATTTCTTTTAAAAAAAAAAAGATTTATTTATTATATATATAGTGTTCTGCCTGCATGTGTGCCTGCACACCAGAAGAGGGCACTAGATCTCATTACAGATGGTTGTGAACCACCATGTGGTTGCTGAGAATTGAACTCAGGACCTGTGGAAGAGCAGCCAGTGCTCTTAACCTCTGAGCCATCTCTCCAA
>LZPO01107545.1:951449-967510 GCA_001675575.1 Neotoma lepida
TTTTGAGACAGGGTTTCTCTTTGTAACAGCTCTGGCTGTCCTGGAACTCACTCTGTAGATCAGGCTGGTCTCGAACTCACAGAGATTGACCTACCTTAGCCTCCTGAGTGCTGAGGTTAAAGGCGTGTACCACCACTGCCCAGCAAAATCCATCTTATTTAATCATGAAAAAAGCATTAGGAGTGTCATATAGAGCAGACATGANGGTGCACAGCACTCAGGATGCACAAGCAGAGGCAGAAGGATCTCTGAGTTTAAGGCCAGCAGCCTGGTCTATATAGTGAGTTTTAGGGCGGTTAGAGATACATGGTGAGACCCTGTCTCAACAAGCAAACCCAAAGAGTGTCACATAACAGTCTTCAGAAACAGGTGTGGGGTTGGCCACGCTCAGCCTGTGCGGCTTCTCTTTGTGGGTGAGAGCTGAGCTATGTGAGCTCAGATTTGGGGCTTCCACAGGGCACCATCAAAGGACAGAGCACAAAGGAGGGAAACAGGCCATAAGGCTCAGTGCCCCCTAAGGCCCATCCTTGGCCCTGGGAAATCCCCTGTCTGTGGTCCACGGCTGGAGGCTCTAGGGACTGGTGGGTTGCCAGGCAGTTGGGTAGGTGGTCTCAGGAAAGCTGAGGTGCGAAGGTCCACCCTAATCTGCAGCTGCAGCTTGGGTGGAGCCTGTCCCAAACCAGGGCAGGGCAGCTGTGGAGGGTTTGAGGCAGGCCAGGCCTATAGTTGAGAAAGGGCATGAATACTGAGGAAGGTAGATGGAGGGCGGAGATTATACACACAGGTTGGGTCTGGTCCCAGTGAGGTTCTGGAACATTCTCCCCCAGGAAGCTTTTCTGGGCCCCAGGCTTTCCGGCACCATCAGCACCCACTTGTAGTTAGGGTCATTTTTCTTGGGTCATTTCTCTTCCTAAGCAGACTGGGCAGCTTGGCTTCCATGCCCATGGTCAAGAGTAGGCGCAGATGGAGAGATGAGGGGAGGGCAGCCCTTGGCTCAGGATCACAATCCTGGCACCACTGCTCCTGGCTCCAGAGAACAGACTGTCTCATAACTGCCCGCCTGGGTCCCTCGATTCTTTGGGAACCTCAGTCTGTCTTCTTGTCCCCCCTCCCCCCTCCAGGACTACGGGCTGCTGCAGCTGGAAGAGGGCGCGACAGGGCACAGTTTCCGAGCAGTGCTGTGTGTCATGCTGCTGCTGTGTTACCANACCTTCCTCACCTTCGTGCTCGGTAGGAGACCCGGTGGGCCGGGGTGGCGGGCTCCTGGGTGAGAGGCTGACCCTGCTCAGGCGCCCAGGACTGGGGCAGAGCCNGGTCAGTGGGTCTGCTGCACCCAGCCTGTTGAATATCCGCTTATTCTCTGTGCAGGTTCCCTCTGTGAAATGGGGGTGATTGCGCCACCTTGTGGAAGGTGTGAAGTTGCTGTCCCTTGTTCTAGATGCAGACTCAGAAATGACCTCCAGGTTATTGAGCCGGGACAGTGTCCACACTAACTTGTTCAAGCCTCCTGTCACTCTAGAGACAGGGAAAAGCGTGCCATTTCACAGAGGGAAAGACAGAGGCCCCAAGAAAGCCTTGGCAGGCTTCTGGGAGGAATACAGGCCCCAGCAATGGTAACCTGAGCAGTCCATCTCCTTGCCACCTGCAGGTACTGGGAATGTTAACATCGAGGAGGCAGAGAAGCTGCTGAAGCCCTACCTGAACCGATACCCCAAGGTGAGACCAACCTCCGCTGGCCACCCCATCCCACCTGTACCCAGTGGACACACACAGATCCTCACGAGTGTCATTGCAGGGTGCCATCTTCCTGTTCTTCGCCGGGCGGATTGAAGCTATCAAAGGAAATATTGAGGCCGTGAGTGATGTGGGGGTCTCTTGGGATGTCCCAGCCAGACACACAGAAGCACCCTTGGGGGTGGGGTGAGCCCCTGAAGAGCAGGAGTGGGAGAGGTACTCCTGACTGGGGCGGTGAGAGGAGGGAGGCTGTAGGCTTTCGATAGAGAGAAGACAGGCATTCCTGGTCAGGGAAAGCTGCTGTCCAGGGCATGGTGACTGGGCTGGATGTGATGAATAGGGTGGTGGGGGAAGTGAGATAGGAGGGGAAAGAACCACGGAAAGGGCTAGACAGGGAAGGTCACAGTCAGGGCCAAGTCCAGAGCACTATGCCAATGTAGAAGGCTACACTGTAGAGTCCTAGACGGCTCCAGCCAGTCCTACAAGGTAAATCCCCAGGTGTGGGTAACCATAGAAACTACTAGAATCTTTGGTGTTTTCTCTGAGGTGCAGACATTATATCAGTGTAATATTAACACCCTCTGGGGCTGGGTAGATGGCACACGAGGAGACAACCCGAATTTAGTCCCTAGCACCCATGTGAAAAAGCCACACATGGTGGCACATGCTTAGAATCCCAGTCCTGGGGGGGCGGGGGTGGGTGGATCCCTGAGGTTTGCTAGCCAGCCAGCCTAACCTAGTTGGGGAGCCTGAGGTCCAGTGAGAAACCCTGTCTCAGAACAAAGAGAGTCAGCTCCTGAGGAACAGCACTTGAGGTTGGCCCCTGGCCTCTATCCACATCCGTTGACACGGACACACCAATGCAAACATTGCAGTATTNACACCTTGTTCTTCCTGTCCTGTCCCCGCCCCCAATGCACACACACCAGTGTACTCTGTTCCATGGTTTCATTTAGTGACCAACTCTCTAGAATCCAAAAGAGAGGCAACCACGGGCCTGTAGCCTATTAGAGCCAGGACAGGAAGCCAGATTCCCTGGTCCCCCAGACCTCATCTTGACTGGTGCAGTTCTGGACCACCATGCCTCAGGGGAGGCCATCCCTGCTGTGGAGTTAAAGGGTGCAGAGGGTGTTGGGGCTGACCTGCAGCTGCCCACAGGCCATCCGGCGGTTCGAGGAATGCTGCGAGACACAGCAGCACTGGAAGCAGTTTCACCACATGTGCTATTGGGAACTCATGTGGTGTTTCACCTACAAGGGCCAGTGGAAGATGGCCTACTTCTATGCTGACCTGCTGAGCAAGGAGAACTCCTGGTCCAAGGTGGGCTGACACTGTGGGGCAGGGCATTGGGTAGCCACGGCTCACCCAGATGGGCCAAGGAGCCCCTGAACTAAGGGCCAAAGCTCTGACTGAACATGGGTGTGTCCACTGGGGTCTAAAGAGAACCAGATGTTTGACTAGGACCCGGGGTTGGGAGGAGCTGGAAGCTGTGACAGGCAGTGAAGCTTGATTTGGTGCTGGGCATTGAATCCAGGGCNTTGTCCATCCNTCCATCCCCTTTGTCACTGAGCCACCTCCCTTCAACCCTATGTGTCATCATAGCTATGTAGTCATGAGGAATAGAGAATGTCTCACATGTCTAAGCATGCACTACTGTCTAATAGAAATGTCTACAATGGCAGGGAGTTTTTCCTTTTGCACCACCCAAGTGTGGTAGCTTCCAGCCACATGGACACATGGAACACACCCAGCACAACCAAGACACTGGATGTTTACAGTTTGTTTATTTTTAATCAGATAGCCCCAGTGGGTCTAATAGTCACTGGGACCAAACAGATGTGAAGCACCGGAGGCTCCGGCTCATATAACTGGATTTACTTGGCATCATCTGACTCCAGGAATTCAAACTGTTATCATCTGGCTTAGCCACCCCACCTGCAGTTGAGATCTGTTCTCTGATGTCTGTGTTCTGCAGACCACTTCTCTTCACACGACAGGCAAGGTGGCCAGGGACTGCCCCAAAATTATATCTTCCCTTTAGTTTCAACCAAAGTCCATGGTTAAGCCTCACACATCTCATGTCAGTATCTAAAACAGGCAAGAAGATTCCCTCTAGAATGAGAGTAGGAGGGAGAGGTGTGTTTTCAGAAGAAAAATGAGGTGATGTGACGAAGAGGTTTGTGTGAGAGAGAAAGGAGGGAGGAAATTCTAGTATTACAGATATGCCATGGAGGCAAAATCAAACAAAGCATATATCTGCCCAANGCAGACAGCCAGACTCATCAAAGCAGCACTGACAGTGCTACGTTACGCTAGTATTAGTAGTGCAGAACTCTAAAGCAAGCATCTTCAATGTCCAGTCTGGTATATAACGCACCTACCCCAATGACTTTATCCCTTGTCCATAGCAGACATTGCTAACCAATCCTGGCATCCTCCCGTGACCTTTGAAGCCTCTTGAAGAACTCCAGGCAGTTAGAACAGCTCTGCCCTGACACATATCATGAGATCAACTTGTCCTCTGCATTCATTTCTTTCTCACTCTGCCTATGCATGGCTGTGGCTCTTCCATGCTCTTGATTGGGAACCAAGCTGAAGAGAAGTCCTGGGACAGGCGGAGCTGGGAGAGAGCAGGTTCCCTGAGTAATCACTGTGTCTCTAGCATTTGTCTTCCTTTTTCACAGTACCCAGTAAGGTAGAAGCAAGCAACTCCATTGTTTGGGATCCACAGTGGATTTGAGGTCATTCCCATGAGACGGTTTTTCTCTTGACTGCTCAAGTCCTCCTGAGGAGGCTGGGTTTGCCTTGAGGCTCCCTGCGGTTGAAGGTGCATCCTCAGGGTCTAGTCCTAGGGCCACATCTGTTCCTCATTGCTCCCATTCCTAACAAGAACAAAGCCTTAAGGACCCTTTTCAAATTAAATGACTGCAGAATCTTTTCTGTAGAGCGAGGCAGACAGCAGGATCTGTCCACATGGGAACAGGGAGGCCTGGTGTGACCACACAGCTACAGTGAGGTGCAGTGGGCAGGCTAGACTTCCTAGGCGTGGGGAAGTCTGTTGGGAGAAACACCTGTGTGACTTTGGGGTAGTAAGTTTTCCTCTGTCTGCAGATAGGTTTCCTATGAAAAATGGCCTCAGTTTCAGGTTCTGATCCCTTCCTGCTCTCCAGCCTGGACTGCCACAGCATCCTTCAGCTTNCAACTCTAGGGATTTATTTGCCNGTGGACATTGCCATATATGCCAGCTCCTATATCCAGCTCCTTCTCTGCCTAGATCATTGAAAGTTCACCCTGAGTATGCCCAGAGCTTGCAGCCTAGGGCTAAGATGGTAGGAACTCGGTGGTGACACGGCTCAGTCCTATTAAGACAGAAAAGCCTGGGAGCCCAGAGGCAGCCCTGGAAGACCTAGCCAAGGGGACAAAGGGCTGATTCAGGAAGGCAAGACCTTTGAGCAGAGTCAGAGAGGAGGATTTAGGGAGAAAGTAAGAGAACAGACTGAACCCAGAGCAAGAAACAAAGGCCGGGGGTGATGGCACTACCAAAAGATTCTATGTTCACTGGGTGAGGGCTTGTGGTAGGAAAGTGGGGAGGGGGTGCTGGAGGCATGGTCCTCTGCTGACTACTTGCTGGAGGCTTACAGACAGGCACTGTCTGCTTGGCACAGCCTATATTTCCTACTCCAGTGAGGTAAACATTTGTGGAGTTAGAGGGTAAACATTTGATCCCAGGGAGAAGGGGCTCAGATCAGAAAGGTGATTGTGGTCTCCCGATGTCCTTGGATGATGTGTCTGTGCACAAGTCACTGTACACCCCAGCCTGACTGCTGGCTGTACGGTGAGGGTGAGAGAGGTCTATTGGGGTAGGGGGGGTCTTAGGCTCTTAGAGCCTAAGAGAAAGTGTCTCACAGGCAAAGGCCCGGAAGGACTGTGGAGGGCTGGAGAAGAAACAGCATTTGATGATCCTGAGGAGGAGTTTGGGGAAGGTCGNGGAAGGTCTGAGAGGTTCTTTGAGCTATGTTATAACTGTGGGACAGAGAGACAGGCAGAGGAAGGGAGAAAGAGAGGAGAGGAGAGGTGAGGAGAGATAAGGTCTCATTTAGCCCAGGCTGGCCTTAAACTTACAATGAAGCAAAGAATGAACTCAGGAACTCACTGCCCACCTTCCCAACTGCTACACTCACAGACATGCATCACCATGCCTGGATCCTAACTAATTTGTTAATTGGTTGATTTGCCAGACACACCTTTTGTTTGTTTGTTTGGAGACAGGGTTTCTCTGTGTAGCCCTGGCTGTCCTGGAACTCACTCTGTAGACCAGGCTGGCCTTGAACTCAGAGATCCACCTGCCTCTGCCTCACNAGTGCCGTGTGTGTCACCACTGCCCGGCAAGACAAACCTTTTTAAAGTCTTTTTTTTTTTTAACAGACATCACAAGGTTTTTGACCTGGTTATTTCATGCTAATTAGAGGCCTTACTGTCAGCTTTAAATTCTTAGCTTAAAAACCTGAAAACTGTTCCAGTGAGAAAGCTGTTCCTGGGGAGGGAGGAGGTTGTGGATTCTCTCCATTGCTTATGAAACTGGTTTAGAATTAATATATATGTACTACTACCATTTCCCTATTAAATTCAGAAGATATCCCAGGTATTTAATCTAGAAGAAAAAAGCTAGACAAAAGGTACCATCCCTGGAACATCAGGGTCCGGGAGAGGTAGAGGGCAGAGTGACATCCTGTTAAAGCTTCCATGAGAAGACTCCATNACACGCCCACAAAGATCGGCTTGGCCCCCGGTTTGAAGCATTGGCTCCTTGAAGCTCTGTGTTCCAGCATGGATGACACAGGTGGAGATTCCAGGACCCCTTTCCTTCTCCACCCGTTTCTTGGCCACTGGCAGGTATTTTCCTGCCCTGGAAGATAGCTTTTCAAAACCTGGCCACTTGAGGGCAGCACAGAGCCAAACACCTCTAACCCTAACCCCAGTGCCTTCCTTGTGGACTTGGGCAGACCTGGGCAGGTCACTCCGCAGCTCAAGCAGTGCTCCCCACTTTCCCTGTCAGGTGGCCTATGGATCTAGCAGGAAGGTCCTCTTAGANGTTTTCTTTAGGATGGATTGAGGAGAATGTGTAAAAAGTGAGTGATGTCGGTCTACCACTGAGCCCTGCCAGGGTCCTGTTCACTCTTCTCTGGACGTATATCTCCAGTCCTACTGCACCTGTGTCCCATGTATGTCCTACCTCTCCACTTCCACTCAGATGGGTACCCACGAGTCTCTGAATCTTCCCATCATCCTTCAAGGGCCACCTGTGGTCACTGCTTCCCAGTAGCACCCCTCCATGTTCACCCTGCCTCTGCCTTGTCTCGGCAGGCCTGNATGTTGCTCAGGTCTTTTTCTTGATGGAGTGAGTCAAGGTGGAGAGGAGGGCTGTTTTGCAGGCACCTAACTCCCAGCTCAAAATTCCTCAGCTGCTTCAGTGACCTCCTCTGGGGACTTGGTGACCATAAATCTCTCTACTAGACCACAGTGAGGGCTGAACANGGTACTTGTGATGGTGTGGAGCTGTGATCAGAGGAAGGGTTGCTCCTATCTCACTGCTGCTGTCTCCCATAGGCCACCTACATCTACATGAAGGCTGCCTACCTCAGCATGTTTGGGAAGGAAGACTACAAGCCATTCGGGGATGATGAAGTGGAGTTATTCAGGTCAGTCCCACCATGGTGCTCCTGTTGGAGGCCTTATTGTGGACAGACCAGTTAGCTTCTGTTCTTGGCTACCTGAGCTGGAATGATAGGTCAGGCACTCCCAGATCTAAGTGCCCTGTGCCCTTATTCCCCTCTGGCCAGTACTCCATGCCAGTGCTGCTGCTGGCTAGAATCCTTTGAATGTGTTTTGTCAGAATCTTCTAGCACTCATGTCTTTCATCTGGTCACGAGGACAGATAAGGACACTGTATTAGTCACTTCTGATGCCCTGACAAAGCACCATGACCAAGGCAACTCATGGGAGAAAGTTTATTTTGGCTTATGTTCCCAGAGGATGGCATCATGGCAGGGGTGATGGCAGGGGGTGCTGGTAAAGGGTTGGGTGGGCATGGTAACAAGCACCAGGCATGGTGCAGCAATAGCAGGAAGCTGAGACCACATTTGCAATGCAAAGCAGAGAGCAGAACTGGAAGTAAGGTGAGGCTATGAATTCTCCAAGCCTGCCTCCAGTGATGTACTTCCTCTAGCACAGCCACACCCCCTAAATCTCCCAAACCTCCCCCTAAACAGCACCACCAACTGGGAGCCAAGTGTTCAAGTGCCTGAGCCTAGGGGGGACTTTTTTTCCCACTTAAACCAGACTCTGAGGTCCAGAGAGGAAGACCTCTCCATCAACAGAGTTAGCTAGAGCCACAGAGCACAGACTCAAAGCAACAGAACTAAATCCCTNTCCGAGCTGGGACATCTTGGACAATTCCTTTAAGATAGGAATAACAAGCAGTGTAGTTTTGCAATTGGGAAACGTATTTGGAGACCCTGGAGTAGAACTTGGAACCCACGGGACTGCCCCAGAGTGCTGCTGTTTTCATTATTCTCTGGACCACTCGTTTGCCTTTTGTGAAGAGTCAAAAATGTTAGAGGATAGAGTCTGGAGCCTTCCTCCATGGTCAAGATGAGGCTGACTGACTCCATGAGCAGACCTTGGTTAGTGCTGTGATGGAGCACTTATGTGCAGAGTGCCTGCCANCACAGCAAACTCTGGTCCCAGATCACACAGCTCCCCTGGAAAACTTGTGAGGTGGTGCAATCTACACTGTTGAGATTAGGGAACAGACCCAGAGAGGTTCTGCAGTAAATCAACAGCAAGGAACCTGGGGTGGCCTCACCCGTCCAGTTGTTTCCTAAGCCCACATAGCTTGGGATCTGAGATCCTAGCCACACCCAATGGCCAGGCAGCTGGTAGTGGGTGAGGCTCCAGCCAAGGCATGCCCAGCTGTGTGCATTTTATTCTGTCCTTGAAACAGCTGAGGCCACAGCTCAGGAGGCTGGAGTTAATGAAAGGTTTGAGCTGTTTGGCTGTGCAGGTCCCTCCCTTTCTCCGGGTGTTGGTGTTGCCTGTGAAACTGGGATTAAACTTTTGTGGNCCCTCCCAGGAAGGCCTGGGTGTCGAGGAGAGATAAGTAGGAGGCAGGCCTGAGGGATATCTAGGTACACTCTCACAATGCCAGACCTGGAGCCTTTGCAAGCAATCAGGTCATGCAGGGACTGTGAAATGAGACCATAACCACAGGCTGGCTTGCACCTTGAAATGCTTTTTAGAGTTAAGCTCTCGCATCATACAGTGTGGAAACTGNGGCCTAGATAGGCCAAACTGAGACTGGAAACCTGCTCCATTCTCCCTATACTCCTGCCCCATTGTTGCTGGGGAATTGAAGGTGTTAGCAGGAGCCCTACCACTGAACCAAACCCTTCTTTCCCCATTTCTTTTTCAGGGCTGTGCCAGGCTTGAAGCTCAAGATTGCTGGGAAGTCTCTACCCACAGAGAAGTTTGCCATCCGCAAGTCCAGACGCTACCTCTCTCCCAACCCCATCTCATTGCCAATCCCTGCTCTGGTGAGTAGGAAGACAGCCTCTGGGGCAGGTGGATGGATGGACTGGAGAGGGTTTCACAATTTACCTGGGCTGGGGCGACAGGCCAGCAGGCTGCAGCTGCCTCAAGGCAGCAAGAACAGTTCTCCTAGATACTAGACAACAGCCCAGCCCGAAGCCGAGGGATCGCCTTGCTGTCTTGTTCTTAGAATGAGTGCTGTGTTGTCACAGGATTCTGATCACCATTTCCATTGTCTTCATTAGCTCAACCTTTCCTGAGGTAAGGGTGGAGTCAGGTTATGTTTGACGCTAAACAAAACCTGCATGGCAGGGGGTGTAAGGCCTAAACCAGGTCAGTAGAAGGATGACCAAACTTGTCTAGCCCACACAGATGGAGTCTCATAATTTGAACTCAGCTGTGAGGCTCCAGAGCCTAAATCCAGGGCCACNGTTAGGCTAATTCTATGCATGGTTGGAGCTGTGGCCGGATGTTTTCCTGTGTCTTACCCAGTCTCGTAGCCACTCAGACCCAAATAAACACACAGAGGCTTATATTATTTACAAACTGTACAGCTTATGGCAGGCTTCTTGCTAGCTAGCTCTTATATCTTAAATTAACCCATTTCTATTAATCTATGTTTTGCCATGTGTTTGTGGCTTACCGTTCTGCTGGCATGTTGTTCCTTTGGCAGCGGCTGGCGTCTCTCTGCCTCCTCCTTGTCTCTCTTCCTGTCTATCCCTTAGATTTCCACCTGCCCCTAAGCTGCCTTGTCATAGGCCAATGCAGCTTTATTCATCAACCAATCAGAGCAACACATATTCACAGCATACAGAGAGACATCCCACAGCAGAGCTGGCATCAGATAATCTGATGTCCAGAAGAGTAGGAGCCCTGCTTTGCTTGCTGGAGTACTTTGTAGTCCTACCTCTCCTGTTCAAGAGTGTGTAACCTTAGAGTCCTTCTACTGTGAAGTCAACATCTTCATTGGCATCTGGCCCAGTTTATGCAGAGGTGGGAGAACCCACTGGTGACTTGTGTTGAATACTTCCTAAGCTGACATTTTCCTACTTAGTTTATTCTATTTAGAGTTTGTATCCTCTATGTAAGTTTTGAAGTATTTTACATACTGAGTACAGCAGCATATACTTGTAATCCCAGCACTTGGAAGGTGGAGACAGGAGGGTTATCCTCAACCTACATAGTGAGTTTGAGGCCAGCCTGGGATACATGAGACCCTGTCTCAAAAAAAAAAATTAGTTTAAAATGTACAAAGTAATTACTATTAAATGGGAAGAGGGTATTATGGGAAGGGAAGGAGATTCGACTATACCCACAATTTAAATGCTACATATGTAGACAGTGTCCATGATTAAGCACACTGGGAGGGATAGGCCTAAACTAGGCTATATACTGCTGATTCTCCTAGAGCCTTTACAGCTACCTTTACAGCTAGTTTTCTATCTTGAGACCACAAAGCACCTTAAAGAATACTGATCTAAATCTGCATTGTACAAGACTCTATATAACAATCTTTTCGGGCTTTATATGAACTGCATTCCTATCCATTACCTGGCTTGATGATTTAGGAAATGTGACTCTAAGCTAACAGGAAACTCAGATATTAAATTTTCACTTTCAATGTCAAGGAGGAAAAAAGGAACCGGGGATTCCTGTTTTCTAATTTTCATGAAGAGGCTGCCATTTTTGAGCCCATTGTTGTCACGGAGAGGTGACAGTTTTAGGCTCCACTGTCTTGAGGTGCTTAACAGTTTCCTCCAGTAACAGCCTGCTGGAGCAGAGAAGACTTCCGGGACAGTGTTGGGCATGGTCCAGTCCTCAAGGAGGGAGGAGTCTAGTAGTATTCATATCAGCTGCAGCAGGAAAGTAGCTGAAACCTATTGGCAGTTAGTTGGGCCGCTCTAAATCCTCATGGAATACATGAGCTCTCAGTAACAAATCCCTGGTGAGGTTGCCTCCACAATGCCCTCAGCCCTACAGCTTCATAGACTGGGAAGAGACCTGGAAGATCAGGGATCCAAAGGCCTCAGACTTTTTGAACTGAGCTGCCTGTTTTTCAGATGGGAAAACTGAGGCCCTGCTGAGGCAGAGACCCAGGACTGACTTGCCCCACTCCCTCTCAGGAAATGATGTACATCTGGAACGGCTATGCTGTGATTGGGAAGCAGCCAAAACTCACTGATGGGATGCTTGAGGTCATCACCAAGGCTGAAGAGATGCTGGCAATGGGCCCAGGTGATTACCCTCAGGCTCTTGGACCTGCCAGGCTAGGTCAGAGTTGAAGGTTCTGCTGTCCCCGTAGTCAGTCTTTTAGAAGACCAGTGTTAGCTCCTCTAAGCAAGCGTCCCTTGTCTCCTTGTCCAGGGCCTTCTCTTGACCTTCCTCCAGTCACTCCCAATTCACTCTGGAGCCATTATCTCAGTATCTGTCTTTCTTCTCAGATGTGAGTCCCCTGAGGTGAACTGTGTCACATTCACCTGTGTCCTGGGTTCCAGAGGGGCTCCCTGAGTAACTGTGGCAGAAGTGAAGCAAGCCTACCTTCTTCCCCCACACCCCTATTCTTAGAGAATGAGTACTCAACAGATGACGACTGCTTGGTCAAATTGCTGAAAGGCCTGTGTCTGAAATACCTGGGCCGAATCCAGGAGGCAGAGGACAATTTCAGGAGCATCTCTGCCAAGTAAGTGCTTCTGGCTGCTCCCACTGGGTTTGGCTTCTCCATTTCCCCCCCTCCCCCACTACAGTGGCTATCTCCAGTCAACTCATTCACCATACATGTGCTGATGTCTACTCTGTATAAGGATAAGAGATACCAAGAAAGGCTATAGGGCTGATGTTTAATTTGGATGTTTATGACGTATGTGTTTAATCCCAGCACTTGGGAGGCAGTGGCAGAAGGATCTCTTAAGAGTTTGAGGCCAAGACATAGGGAGACCTTGTTTCAGTAAATTTGGAAGTTTAGCAGGGAGACAAAAGCAAAGGAGAAAGTTTTAAGTGGAGTGGGCTGGACACAGGACACATACCAGCTTCAGGTGACAACAGTGAGGCCCTTTCCTGCCTGATTAAAACTATAGAGAAAGACCAGACTAAGGGCCTTGTCTCCACAGAACTAAGCCACCCCACAGATGGGAGACAGTAAAGGATATGGCAAGGAAGACTGTTAAGTTTGTCTCCAGGGCAGCATGGGGCAGAGGGTGCCAGATAGGGAAGAGGCTTCCCAGTTTAAGAGACAATTCAACCTGGAGAAATAGTTGAGATTGAAAGAGGGAGATGAGCTAAGGCCATGACAGGACTCATAGTATGAGGATCCCAGCTTTCCTAAGACAAGGATATGAAGTTCCAAGAAGGCGGTGAAGAGGACCTGAAGGATGGGCCATGACTGCTTCTGTTCTGCAGTGAAAAGAAGATTAAATATGACCACTACTTGATTCCAAATGCCCTTCTGGAGTTGGCCCTGCTGTTTATGGAGCAAGGCAGAAACGAAGAAGCCATCAAACTCCTAGACTCTGCCAAGTAAGGCTTGGTCAACCCCATATTTCCTATAGTGCTCCCGTGGAACAGAGGTGCCCAGGCAACAGTGAGGCTGCTGGCAAAGGCAGTGTTCTGGGAATGCAGCTCTAACCTGCCACAAGAGAGCTTTTCCCTTAGCTTACAAATTTAGCTGGAATTCCGGAGACAAAGGCCAACCCTAAACCAGCTACAAAGATGTATAAAGACCCAAGTCTCCTGACTTCAAGTTCAAGGACCCAATAGGACCAAGAATGGAGGGCATGATAGTAGTGGTAGAGTACATCCTTTTAAATAAGCCTTCTGTTGCTTAGGGCTCAGGTCATCTTGAATCCTTTCAATGTCCTAAAAACTCACTTTCCAGATTGTACAAGGACGAGGGTGGTAATGGTGGTGGTGTCTCCCATAACTCAAATGTATGATATATTTCCCACAACAGCCAAGCTTCTTGTGTCTGAGCCTTTGCTCCCCTTTAGGCAAAACTACAAGAACTACTCCATGGAGTCAAGGACACATTTTCGAATCCAGGCAGCCACACTCCAGGCCAGATCTTCCCTAGATGGCACCAGATCTCCAGTCTCCTCAGTGTCCTTGTAGCTTTTTGCAGCACCCCTGGGCTGGAAGACGGACATACAGCTAGCTGGACAGAGCTCCTGGAAACATTTCAAAAGATTCCCCTCCCCCTGCCTTTCCTTGGGGTCCACCTGGTGCTCCAGTGGGATGGCACAAGAATATCTGTGCAGAAGNGAAGACAGCATTTTTACCAGTGTGGCCAAGGGCAGAGCAGGCGGAGCCTTCTGCCAGTCCTATCACACATACGGGTACTTGTTTTACACTGTGATGTTTAAGAGAATGTATGAACAGTTTACATTTCTTTAGAAATACATTGATGGGATTATAGTTGGCGTTAAAAAAGAAAAAAAAAACAAAAAATAATTGCTGTAAATCTGTTTTCACCCAGATGTTGTGGAAGTAAATCTCTCTACATGCTGCCAAGGCCAAACTGCTTTTGAAATCTCAGCAATATCTTAGTTTTTGAGGGTAGAATAGGGGGGTTTCCTAGCATCTGAACTTTTGGCTTCAAAGTTCTACATACCAAATTCCAGAACAGTCAGCACTGTCTAAAAAAAATAAATAAATAAACCAAATTAAGTTGCTGACATTTAAAATTGAGCTTTCATATATGAACTTGGATTTCTGTCTTCTAGTTGAAAAACAAAACAAAAGGGTAGGAGAATAATAAGTTCAGTCATTCTTAGAGAGTTTGAAGCCAGAATGAGATACCTAAGACCCTGTTCTCAAAACACAATCAACCAACCAGTTCCTATCAGTGATACAGGATGAAGCCTTGGGATTCTCGTGAGGAAAAGGCCAAACAAAACCCTTTATTCACGTTCCCTTTTCATACTTAATGCTGCTTTTTTTCAGAACTACACAAAAGAATCTTTCCACAGACAAAAAGCCCTTTACAAGCGTGTTCTCCTTCTTTCTGAAGCCTGGATGTGGAGCCCAACCTGGCAGTGTTGGGGAGGAGTGGTTAGAGCAGCTGCTCAATGAGGGTGAGCCCTCGAGGCTTCCAATATGCCAAAGCAGCCCCGGTCACATGACACTAGAACATGCTACGTGAAACTGCAGCTTACAAAACTGTCTCAGTTTCAAGTGCTTTGCTTCGATTTTAAAATGTCACGATGACTTCCTTCCAACGTTCGAGATGCTGCTGCTGCTTGCTTTCCTGCTGGGCTTCCTTAATTTACCACATTTACCCTGGATGCAGTTTGGCTAATGACAATTTAATGGATTAAGCCTCTTGTATCCCACCTGTAGCTTTCTGAGGTAGTCTGTGGAAAAGAACACTGGGTTTCTAAATCCTATCCTCGAGTAGGGGATTTTGAAGATGGAATCCTATCCTAGGCTCCTCCATGTCCTGAGTCATTCTGGGTCACCCCTTCTCTAGTGCAGACTTTCATAGCACCTCTGCCTGGGAGGAGACTGTGACAGCTGGGAAGCCCAGAGGGCAAGTGATCCTCACTTGCCAAAGCCCAAATCCTGTGCCACATTCGAACAGTTGCCAGGGAAGCAGCAACCGTACCACAGGATCTGAATGGTCCCTTGGCAATGCTGTCTAGCTCAGATGCTTACCTGGTCTGCATGGTGGCTGGCAGTACACTGGTCCCTATCAGCTCTCCCACACCTTGGCAGGTTTCCCTATCATCTCTCGAGTCAGAGTGGGAGTGTTTCCAATACAGCTATCACCATTCACAGCAAAAGTCACAACCTGATACCAAAGGGAGGCCCCTCAAAGGCCAACCTCAACCCCAAGCTTGGCTCAGGCCCAGGTGGGAGATTCCCAGAACTGTCAACATGAGAAGAGGACTTCAGGAAGTCTGAGCATGCTGGGACCATTTAACAAAGGAATCTATAAATCCACTTTTCTCTATAGTTATTGAGGTTCTTTAATTCTAAAATGATTGGGAACCAACAATCTCCCTTTTTGGGAGGGGGAGGTTCNAGGCAGGGTTTTTCTGTGTAGCTTTGGCTGTTCTGGAACTTCTTGTACTGGAACTCAATCTGTAGACGAGGCCAAGCTGGCCTCGAACTCACAGAGATCGCCTGCCTCTGCCTCCCAAGTGCTGGGATTAAAGGCGTGCGCCACCGCTGCCTGGCAACAATTTCATCTTTTACTTCAAGTATACAGTCTTTCAGACAGAGTGCCTCTTCAACAATTTCCTGATGTTCGTATTACANTCAGTCAGTTGAGAAGGGTGAATTCTGAAATCCAAGCAGTAAATGGGAACATCTCACACCTGNTGTCAGCTCCAACTGTTCAAGGTTACAAGGTGCCATTCTGCTGCGGTTAGCACCGCTTCTCGGAAATTAGGTGAAAAGTTCAATATACTGACCAACAGCATAAACTCACAACCAACCTCATTTGGGAGCTTGAGAATTCATTCCTGAATGAGCAACTATAATTTGTTCCCACCGCATACAGCCAGCTAAAAGCAGAAGAGCTCTTTGGAGGCATACAGTTGGTAACAGTTGATAAGTAGACATCCATCCAGTCAGAGGCATCACAGCTACCACCTTGCAAATGACTGCGAAGNGCTGTTTTCCTTAACAGTAAGGAACACTTCACATTATTGGACATCCAGCTAGACATGGTGACCATACCTGTAATCCCAGTGCTTGAGTGGTGGTGGTAAAGATTAAGGATCATGCTGGGAGCTGATGGTGCA
>LZPO01107545.1:986384-1006748 GCA_001675575.1 Neotoma lepida
GTTTGGAATCTAGCCCCTCTCCTGTCAGAATCATCTCATCCTATTTTCAGAACAAATGTAGATACAAACTAAAGTTCACTGACATAATTAGCTTTGGAACTCAAATGTGAAGCTGTTTATAGCAAGGACATCTGCCCATTTGTCTTATTTTCAGGATTTGAGACAGTCTATCGTGTAGTCCAGAGTAGCCACAGGCTGGCTGAGGGTGGCCTCTCCTGACTACTGCTTTCACCTATCCAGTCCCAGATTACATGCTTATCACCACAACCTGGTGGTTATTTTCAAATGGAAACTGCTTAAAATGCTCCATGGCACAAAGATGAGAAACATATCCCACCATCTTTACTACCACTAGTTCCACCAGCACACACATACACAAACACAAATTACTTTCAAATAAAATGGCCTAAACGTACAAAAAAAATATTATCAATGTAATGGAAGAGTTCATGGTTTTAAAAAATTGTATCCTTAGCTAAAAGAATCCTGTGCAATAAGGCAACCTCTGGAGGCATCACCATCCCTGACCTAAAGTTCTACTATACAGCTATAGTAATAAAAACAGCTTGGTACTGGCATAAAAACTGACATGTGGACCAATGGAATCGATTGAAGACCCCGACATCGATCCGCATACATATGAACACCTGATTTTTGACAAAGAAGCCAAAACTTGTACAATGGAAAAAAGAAAGCATCTTCAACAAATGGTGCTGGCATAACTGGATGTCTACATGTAGAAGATTTCAAATAGATCCATATTTGTCACCATGCACAAAACTCAAGTCCAAGTGGATCAAAGACCTCAACATAAATCTAATTACACTGAACTTGATAGAAGAGAAAGTACGAAGGACTCTTGAATGCACTGGCACAGGAGACCACTTCCTAAATATAACACCAGTAGCACAGACACTGAGAGCAACAATTAATAAATGGGACCTCTTGAAACTGAGAAGCTTTTGAGTACAAAGGACATGGTCAATAAGACAAACGACAGCCTACAGAATGGGAAAAGATCTTCACCAATCCCACATCTGACAGAGGGCTGATCTCCAAAATATACAAAGAATTCATAAACTAGACATCAAAATATTGAACAATCCAATTAAAAAATGGGCTACAGAACTAAACAGAGAATTCTCAAAAAAAGAATCTCAAATGGCTGAAAGACATTTAAGGAAATGCTCAACATCCTTAGTCATCAGAGAAATGCAAATCAAAACGACTCTGAGATACCACCTTACACCTGTCAGAATGGCTATGATCAAAAACACTGATGACAGAGAGGATGCGGAGCGAGGGGAACACTCCTCCACTGTTGGTGGGAGTGCAAACTTGTACAACCACTGTGGAAATCAGTATGGCAGTTTCTCAGAAAATTGGGAATGAATCTTCCTCAAGACCCAGTGATACCACTCTTGGGTATATATATACCCAAGGAACGCTCAATCATACTGCAAAGATACATGCTCAACTATGTTCATAGCAGCATTATTTGTAATAGCCAGAACCTGGAAACAACCTAGATGCCCGTCAACTGAAGAAAATTAAGAAAATGTGGTACATATACACAATGGAGTACTACTCAGCAGAGAAAAACAATGACCATATGATATTTGCAGGCAAATGGATGGAACTAGAAAATATCATCCTGAGTGAGGTAACCCAGACTCAGAAGGACAAACATGCTATGTACTCACTAATAAGTGGATACTAGATATAAACCAAAGGACAATCAGTCTGCAACCCATAGATCCAGGGAGGCTACCTAGCAGGAAGGACCCTAGGATGATTGTAGCATAAAATAAGTTTTGGTTTTGCCCAATCACTGGGCATGCTTTAGTGAAACATTTCACTATTAGGATAAGAATTTGTAACCTGTATTTATGTTCAAGCTATCTGTATATTATCTCTCCTGCAGTTGTACATCAAATGTTTTAATAAAAAAAAAAAAAGAAAATTAACGAGTTTTCTAGCTTCTGGTTGGCATGTAAGGAACTTAAATGTTGTTGCTCTAGTCTCACAAGTAAAAAGCCAAACAAATCAAATCAGAAACAATGCCCACAGGGCAAACACTGGCTTTCACTATTAGAGAAATAGACACTGGAATATAAATCATTAGAATTTACTGGAGCAAGGACCCAGTACCCGNGTAGGAACTACTACTGGTGAAATGCTAGAGGTTCAATGTGGATGTCATACAGTTATAAAGTGCAGGGGAGCTGGATGAAGTGCGCATACCTAAATCTCAGCACTTGGGAGACAAAGGCAGGCAGCTCTCTGTGAGTTCAAGGCCAGACTGGTCTATGTAGCGAATTCCAGGGTAGCCAGAGCTACACAGTGAGACCTTGTCTATAATAATAATAATAATAATAATAATAATAATAATAAATTAAATTTAAAAAATATAAACAAATCAACCTCAGGGGAAGCTGAACTCAGTGGTGAATGCCTATGACCCCAGCAGAGGCAGTAGGATTGCTACCATTTCAATACTGTCTTGAGTTACAGAGTGAGGTNCAGGCTAGCCTGGACAAAGTAGAGAAACCCTGTTCAATTACAAACAAGAATAAAGCCCAGCTTGGTGGCACACTCATTTAATCCCAGAACTCAAGAGGTAGAAGCAGTTCCAGGCCTGCCTGGTCTACAGAGTGAGTTCTATCCAGAACAGCCAGGGAAACATAATAGAGACTCTGTCTAACAAAAAGCAAATGACAGCAAACAAAATAAAAAATTCACCAAACAAACAACAACCCACAAAGGACCACATTAATCAGAACCAATTTCCCAAAGAAGCAAATCTGTGAGGTGGGGGCTTGTGTGGCTTTCAGATGGGGAAATGCATATTGACAGTGAGTTTTGATTTTTGAGATGATAAAAATATTCTAAAACTGACTGGAAATGGCTGCATAATTCTAAACAAAATTAATTACAGACAAAACAGGTGAAATATGTGGTATATATCTTTACTGGCTTTAAAAACCTATGTGGCAGACGTAGTTAGATGGCTCAGAAAGGAAAGTTGCTTGCCATCAAGCCTTAGAACCTGTTTGTCACCTCAACACTGATGCAGCACCCAAATTAACTGTAAAAAAACATTAAATGTGGCAACAAATATGTAGAGTACAAGTTGCTTAAGCTCTATAAGCCTCAGTTATAAATATAAAATATATTTATATAACATATAGTAGACATAAATGTTTTTATAGTTTCCTTTAAAATTCTAATCATTTATTTTAAATTATGTGTATGTATGTCTCTGTGTGGGTATGTACATGTGAGTAAAGGTGCTTCGAGGCTAGAGCCATTGGTTCCATTGGAGCTGGAGTTACAGATAATTGGAAACTGCCCAACGTGGGTGGTGGGAAGTGTACTCAAGCCCTCTGGAAGAGCAAGCAAGTGCTTGTAACCACTGAGTCATTTCTCCAGCCACTACCTCCCCGTTTTTGATACAGGGTCTCACTGTATAACCCTGGCTGGCCTGGAACTAGCTTTGTAGACCAGGCTACCTTGAAACTCAGATCAGACTGCCTCTGCCTCCCAGATTAAAGGTGTNCACTGCCATGCCCAGCCATTTTGGCTTAGGCTGGCCTTAAACTCCTGATCCTCTTCTGAAGTGCTAGGATTATTGGCAGAATAATGAATTTACATGAAGTATTAAGCAGTACATTTTATCATTGTAAGTACTCCCCTATCCACTCAAGAATACTGCTATTATTCTTTGGGACTATTCTATTCAAAAAACAGGCCCGCCGGGCGGTGGTGGCGCACGCCTTTAATCCCAGCACTTGGGAGGCAGAGGCAGGAGGATCTCGTGAGTTCAAGGCCAGCCTGGGTTACCAAGTGAGTTCCAGGAAAGACACCAAAGCTGCACAGAGAAACCCTGGTCTTGAAAAACAAAACAAACAAAAAAAAGGCTCTAATGAAAAGTGATTAAAGTCAACATATAATGATTTAATATTCACTTGAAAAAGGAACCAATTCAATGAACTGGCAAGAGATATCCAACTCTAATCAACACTGATTCATTCCATGACTTAAGAAAGCTATAACCTAATCAACAAAACTATCAATGTATGAACACAAAAGGATTAAAGGGAGCAAGGTTTAGTAATGCCATTTTTAAAAAGTTATGCTTGCCAGGCATGGCTTGGCAGCCCTGTAATCCCAGTACTTTCAAGCCTGGGGCAGGAGAATCACCCTGAGTTCTAGCCAACCCTGGATCATACAGTGAAATTTTCTATCTCAAAAACAAAGGAGGCTTATTCTGGGACACACTTTTCCATGATTTAAATAAATTGGTTAAAACTGTATAACTAAGTAAAACTATCTTAAAGTTTTTAAAATCTTTTTTTGTATCTTAAAGTTTTTTTTTTTAATTTTTAATTAAAATTTTTTTTTGATAGGGTCTCTCTAAATAGCCCTGGCTGTCCAGGAATTCACTAAGAGATCTATCTGGCTTTGCCTCCCAAATGCTNGGATTAAAGATGTTACCATGCCTGGCCTTTCTTAAAACAACTACCCGAGTTTGAGCTCTAGAACACACATGGTGGAAAGAGAACGTCTGTCTGCAAGTTATCCTGACCTCCACATGTGTACTGTGACATGTGTCACTTCCCCCTCAAATAAGTAAATAAATGAAAAAAGAATTAAAACAAAAAATCCCAGCTGGGCGGTGGTGGTGCACGCCTTTAATCCCAGCACTTGGGAGGCAGAGGCAGGTGGATCTCTGAGTTCAAGGCCAGCCTGGTCTACAAAGCAAGTTCCAGGACAGCCAGGGCTACACAGAGAAACCCTGTCTCAAAAAACAAAATCCAGTCATTCCCAAGAAAATTTATACTTCAAATGTTTTAAAAGTACAACAATGGCAGTTTAGCAGTATAGTGCTTGCCTAGCATTCACAAAGCCCTAGGATTCAATTCCAGGTACCACAAAACAACCAANAAATGTTGGCCATATTTACAAGTATGGTAAGAGCAGGAAAAGAATTATNTTTATGTTCTAGCACTTAATATAATCTCTCAGGTTTTCCTTTTTCTTAGTATTACATGGAGAACAATTACTATTGTTTATATTAAGAAAATATAACATATCTCAAATGCCTAAAAATTATATATATAAAATTTTTCATTTATTTAAGTATGTGTGGTTAAGTGGTCAAAACAGTACCAGCATGCTTAGGACATATGATGCTGGAGATGGAGCCCAGAGGCTTTGTGCTAGGTAAGCAATCAACCAACTGAGCCACATCCCCATTTATGTATTACTTTAACTGTACATAATTCTACACCTCCTGAACTCTAACTCATGTCTTCCATCTACTGATAATTCTTTCAACTGTAAACTTTTTCTAACCAGGGCACNTCAACTGGTTTTACTCACTTTTATAGTAAGGTTCCATGTAAGATTTCATAGGAAGCCTTCATCAACTACATGGCAAATTCATGATTCACTACACTATCATANAGTTATCCAGACTTTAAAAGACCCAGGTTCCATTCCCAGCATCTACATGGTGGCTCAAACACTGTAACCCCAGTTCCTGGGGATCAAACAAGTATGCATGCAGGCAATATATCCATACACATAGAGAAAAATAATTTAAAAATTTAAAAGCCCATATTAAACAATTTAGTACTAATAATTTCATACTAGTCTTATCTCCTGAACTAAAATGTCAGCTAGTTCCTTGAAAGTAAGGGATTCATCACTTCTCCTTTCTCCTTGGTGTCTAACACATACTGAAAGAGGATACAGGTGGGCTCAGTGGATAAGAAAGCATGCTGACCTAAGTTTGATCCCTAAGACCCACATAGGAAAGAACCAACTCCTGCAAGTTTTTTGACATGCACTCCCAACCCACACGAAATAATAAATTTGAAGAATAGTTTTTTGAATACTCCAAAGTTTAAAGAATTTCTACTGAGAAATATATTTGGAGGAATGTTCTCCTCATTTCCACACTTTCAGATCCTTTAGTTACTTTACTGTATGCTTTCTAGTTAACTAACAAGATAATTACTTATCTGGCTCCTGAGAGCACACATCAGGTTAGATATTTAATTAAAAGGTATGTTTGTATGACTGGAGATATGGCTCAGCATTTAAGAGCACCTACATATTGCTCTTTCAGAAGCCAAGAGTTAGGTTCCTGGAACTTACATGGGGAGCTCACAAATGACTAACTCTAGCTGTTAAGGATCTAATCTCTTCTAGACTCCATGAGCACCAACACACACACACACACAGAATAAAAAGAAAAGTGAATCTAAAAATCCTATACTTGCTAATCCAACATTAAGTAGCATAAAAAATAAACTTCTAAGCCAAGCGATGGTGGTGCACACCTTTAATCCCAGCACTCGGGAGGCAGAGGCAGGCAGATCTCTGTGAGTTCNAGGCCAGCCTGGGCTACCGAGTGAGTTCCAGAAAAGGTGCCAAAGCTACACAGAGAAACCCTGTCTCGGAAAAAAAAAAACCTGTATCCCATGGCCACATTTCATGGGAGAGTTGTATGTGGTCCAACACATTTGCAGATGACATGATAATGTCAAAACACCTGCTAGTAACTCTTCATTTACTTGATAACTTATGTGAATGAANACAGAATAGAAACCTATCATCTTTAACCCTGTATCTGAAGGCAATACTTGGAAGACACATACTCAGAAAACAGCAAAAAATGTATCATTGCTTCCTGGGGGGCGCAGGTGCGTGCATATGCGTGGTGTGTGTGTGTGTGTGTGTGTGTGTGTGTGTGTGTGTTGGCTGCATACCTTTAATCCCAGCAGTTGGAAAGGGACAGGCAAATAGCTCTTTGAGTTTAAGGCCAGCCTGTCCTACATAGCAAGTTCCAGGTCATCCAGGCCCACATGGAGAGACCCTGTTTTCTGATTATATCTGTGAGTACCCTCCAATTACTATATATTTTCTGATTATATCTTGAGTATCTTCCAATTACTATCCCCATTTCTGGAATTCACACTAGCTAAAATATAGTGAAGAAAAACAAAGAAAAAGAAAACAAAAAGTAACTAAGGAGAAAGAAAGCAAAGAAATGGCACATGTTTTGGGGGTTTTTGAAGAAAAAATTCACAGTAACCATCTGTAATAATTTTTCCATTTAGAAATAAAGCCCTGAAAAAAAGAACTATGCTGGGCATGATGACATATGCCTATAATCCTAGCATTTGGGAGGTGGAGGTAGGATGATTAGGAGTTGGAAGTCAACCCTAGTTACATTTCAAGTTCAAATCCAGCGTGAGCTACTTGAGACCTTGTCACAAACAGGCACACAAAAACAAAAAAAACTACTAAGCACCTTCTCAAATGCCTTGAACCCCAGCACTGGGAGGCAGAGGCAGGCAAACCTCTTACTTAATTTGAGGCCAGCCTGGTCTACAAAATGAGTTCCAGGACAGCCAGGGCCACACAGAAAAAACTGGTCTCAAAAACAAACAAAAGACTCTGTCCTACATCAAGTACTTTATTTTATGAAATTCTGAGATCTGAAACCAAGTTTTTATCTAAAAATTAAGGAAAATCAAGTTCAGATTTTTTTATACCAAGTCACTCATCTCATTGTCCCATCTTCTCATATTACTCTATAATTAGCTCTAGAATTAAACTGTTGACACAGACTGTCCTACTCTTAAAGGAACAGGCATCCTTAATAACATGTAACTCAATGACTCAGTTCGAAGCCAGACACAAACAACAAAAATCTTAACAGTTGTCACAAATAAAAGCCAGGGGTCTATGAGATGGCTTGCAGGTAATGACACTTGGGACCAAACATGCAAGCCTGAAGACCTGAGTTTGATTCTTCAATTCCCATGAAAGTGGAAGAAGAAGACACCTGCAAAGTTATCCTCTGATTATCACACCTATGCCATAACACAAGTGCACATGGAGTTGTGTGGGGGCACAACACACACACACACACAATTTTCCTTAAGAAAAACAAAACAAAATGGAGTGATGGTTCAAGTCTTTTTAATCCTGGGAGAGGCAGGTGGACTTCTGTACCTCTCAGTAGGCAGGCAGGCAGGCAGACACAGACACACACACAGAATCAGAGAAGGCAAAACTGTTCAGTCTAGTTGGACTACAAGTTGTATAGGAGAAAATACAGGGCTACAGAGGGCTAGAAAGTCATAGAGTAAAACCACAACTTTGAGTACTTAGAGATCAGTCACAAAGAACCACTAAGGATCAATCNCCAAAAGACCTGATCTGGGGCAAGGTGGAAGGGAAAAGGTAGAGGAGACATCACTTAAGCTACTGTTGCAGGAATTAATGAGACTCTCAATTAAGCTGACGACAACAGAGAAGAAAAGGGCAATACTTCTATNCTAGTCAAACAGTCACTGGGTGTCAATATTTTGATTTGTTTTTCAAACAAGGTCTGATGACATGCAGGCTGGCCTTGAACTTCTGGTCTACCTCCTGCTTATCTATAATATTTACAGTGCTGTACATCAATGAGAAATTTTGAAAAGTTTAATATAGCATTCTCATTTGAGGAAGTTGATCTGGAAAACCAAAAATTATGAAATTACTAACAGCTAAGCTGGGTATGGTAGCACACACCTTCTGGACTGCTATCTACTCTACATAACCAGTTTCAGACAAGCAAGGGCAACTCAGCAAAATATATTTTATNTATGTGAACCACACACATGCAGAAAACCACACAGACCAGTGTGGGTGGTGGAAACGGAATTTGGGTCTCCGGCAGGAGCAGCAAGTGCTTTTATCTGCTGAGTCATTTCTCCAGTCCTGATAGTCTAGATTTTTAAAGAACAGAAGTTACTTTTAGTAAGTATATAGGACAGACTTGGACTTTTAAAAAAAAGTTGTTTGTTCACCAAATGCATTCAGGAGCTCACAGAGGCCAGAAGAGGGNATTGGATCCCCTAGAACTGTTGTTATGGCAATTGTTACCCACNATGTAAGTAAGCGCTACGAACAAAATCCAGGTCCTTTTCGTAAAGGCTTTTAATCGCTGAATCATTTCTCCAAATCCTCTAGACTAGGCCTTTTAACAATAAAAATGTACTTTAAAGAGAGCCTTATTCAGGGCTGTGGGTTCAGTTCACCCACTGAGCCTGAATTTGGATTACCCGCATCCACTCAAATATAGGCTGACTGGGCACAGTGAGGCACATTACATTTGTAAACTGAGTGCTGGGAAGTTAGGGACAGGTAGATCCTTGGAGCTCTTTGGACAGCAAGCTCAGTCAAATTGATGAGGTCTCCGTTCCGAGAGAGACCCTATCTCAAAAAGTAAGGTGAGGCTAGGCATGGTGGCACCAGAGCCTTCAATCCCAGCACTAGGAGGCAGAGGCAGGGGTATCTGTTAGTTCAGGGCCAGTCTAGTCTACAAAGTGAGCTTCAGGATGGTCAGGGCTACACAGAGAAACCCTATCTCACAAACAAAACAACTCTGTTTAAAAAAAAAAAAAAAAAAAAAAAACCCACAAACCTGAATAGTAAGACTCTCTGGTCTCCATGTATATTCACACATGCAAATGATGATATATAGAACACACAGAGAAGCCTTATTCAATCATAATTTAAAATATCTAAAATATAAATTGTGTTTTCTTGTTTGTGAAAGTTCTTTTTTCATATTTTACATGTAAGCACTAGAGCCAGAATTTGAAAACAGGTCCATGTGAGTCTAAAACTAAAGGAAAGATGGTAAAGTGCTTACTATAAGCAGGGTGACCTGACTTTGGTCTCCAAAATCTAAGTAAAAAAGCTGACATTGGTAGAGCTGGGCAGCTGGAGACAGGTGGATCCCTGGGGCTCCCCAGCCAGCCAACCTTGCACCAAACCAANGAGAGCCTATCTCAAAATAAATCTAGGCGACAGGCCCTGAGCAATGACAGCAAAGGTTGTCGTCCAGCCCCCATATATACATGCACACACAACCATACTCACAAAAGAAAATCTTAGCTACACTTGAGTCAAGCAGGAGGACTGCTGAGTTAGGACTAGCCTAAACCATGGTGTCAGATCCTGTCTATTACCCACGATCAAAAGTATAGGACAGGAGAGGACTGGTAAATCTCAAACCTAGCTAGAAATGATGGCTCCCACTCGAAATCCTAGCACCTGGGAGGGCAAGGCAAGACTGTCTGAAGTTCAAGTCCATCCTGGACTATACACTATGAAACTCTGTCTCCAAAACAATCCATTTCAAACTAAAGATATTCCTTGATCTATAGTGGAGTTAACCCCAATAAACCCAGTAAGTTGAAAATATCCTTAGGTTGAAGATGCATTTAGTGTTATCTTCCCTACCAACATCNGAGCTTAGTAATACAGTACAGTTCAAAAGTATCAGTTCTTCAATTATCCTTGTGATACCCTGGCTGAAGGAGTATCTGAAGTAAGCTGAAGACTTCTGCCTAGCATCTCACAGAAGAGTAACACAGTAGGGTGTGGTGATGCAAGCCTGTGATCCCAGCACTTGGGAAACTACTGAAGGAGGTCAAGGTTAACCAAGACTATATATAGTTTATTCTGAGAAGGCTTGGAATACATAAAGACCCTGTCTCAGAACAAACAAAAACCAAATATTTCCTGAGATTATAAAATATCTCATTAGTATATGAAAAAAATCAAAATTCAAAGTATAGATTATCATGTATTACTTTTACACCATTAAAACTGTAAGACGAACTAACACAAATCAGGACAATCTATAAATACTGTAAAATTGAGACATGCCAATCTACATATAGTCACTCAATAAGCTCCTTAACAGAGTGTCATCCTCAAATTAACACACTAATACTTTATGGATAGAGATTTCAAGCATTTTTCCATAAAATGTATACTTTGTGGCAGGCAATAAATATATAGGACAAAAAAGTGAAATTATTTTAATCAATAATTGTTTTAAACCAATTCTTATATTTAATATTATTGGCATTCGACCTTTTAGGTTTGTTTGCTTATTTTTCCTTGAGACAAGAATCTCAGGCAGCCTAGGCTGACCCTGAACTCCTAATCTTCCTGCCTCAGCCAGAGATTACAGGTGTGTTACCATGCCTGGCTGGCGTTTGATTATGAGGAGTTGAAGGTCATCCTTGGCTATACAGCCAGTTGGAAGCCAGCCTGGGCTACATGAGACCCTGCCTTTTCAAGTTTCAAGAATGTAGCACAGTGTTTGCCTAGTATGTGTGAGACTCTGTGTTTGATCTAGTATAGTCCCTCACCCAAAATTTCCCTCACCACCAAGAACAAAAATAAAAACCTGAAGGAGGTAAAGGAATCAGTCATGCATTCACAGTGAAACCTAGGGAGTAATCCAGTCGGAGAACAAACAGGACAAAGGTCTGAGACCTAGACTATCTGAGAACAGTCCNGAGGCCAGGGGGAGAGCTGGTATAGGATTTAGGAAACACTGTAAGAATTTTTCTNAAATTAAACATGGATCCATTAAAGAGCTTAGTAGAGTATTCTAGCTGCTATGTTGAGAACGTGGTATAGAGAAGAGGGTGAAAAAACCAGGACCAGATAGGAGGTTACAGAACCTGGTGTGGTGCTCACACCTGTAATCTCCACACTCAGGAGGCTGAGTCAGGAGCTTAAGTCTCAGAATGAGACCCTGTCTCAAAATAGAAGAGTAATAAAGATCAAAAAATACAAAAAGAAATCAGTAACAACAAAAAAAATTTGAGAAACAAACACCCAAGAAACAAATAAGAGCTCCATGCAAATGCTGGTCATAATGGTATATAATTTATTTTGAGCTAGGTTTCGTTTGTTTGGTGCACATGTAAAACCCAGGGCCTCACATAAGCATGTACTCCACCACTAAGCTACATGTCCAATCTAGGACATCAAGCCCAAATAAAGACTGTCAGTTACTGTCAGTAGACATAGCTGGGCCTTTGCTTTATAGAGCTCTTGGTATACCTGTATACTGTACAACATANATACAGGAACTATGTTTTAAGTACTTGTCACAGGGGAAAAGGAATACAAACACATGCTTCTTGAATTTTATAATCAGATATTTTCCATTTAAAGNCCTATGCAACTGAGTCTATTCTTTGTTTTTTTTCTTTTTTGAGACAAGGTCTCACTATTTATCCCTGGCTGGCCTGGAACTCAAGATCNACCACTTCTGCCCCACCTGTGCCTCCCTACTACTGGGATTAAAGGTGTATGCCACTATGCCCAGCCTGAGTCTATTCTTTCTAAGAAACAAGTCAACACTACTGTAGCTATTATGTTAATTATATACTATTTCTTTTAAAAAGCCCAGATATAAATAATTTACTTTGGATTAGTACTTTCATAAATCATTTAAAAAATTATTAGTAATATAACTTCAAGGGGATATTATATTTCTACAGCTTTCTTTTAAAAGTTCTTGAGATAGGGTCTTGTTCTATAGTCCAGACCAGCAAAGAACTCACCATGTAGTGCTGAACTCAAACAGAACTCACTATGTAGAGCTGACTGTCAGCAATCCTCCCGCCTCAGCCTTCCTTCNAAGTACTAGGATGACAGGCATCAGCTACCATGCCAGACTGAAATATTCTGTTCATGTTCTCATCTTTTAAAGTAACCATTTTCTTTCGATTCATACTAACTTTGCATATCAGTATCTGGGTCATTCATTTCAGGAAAAGGCAACCACAATACGATTTCCACTGTCAAAAATAACACATTCCAAAAAAAGTACTGGTAATACCAAAACCTGTCATGATCTGTCTAGTCCCTCTGGAAAGGACAAAAATATAGTTCCCATAAACTCTAAAATTATGGTAAGGATAACAGAGAAAGCAACAAGTCAGATATTCAATTTTCCTAGAAAGAGGCTAAGAAGTATAGATTTGTGTGTGTGNGGGGGGGTTTGCTTATGACACTTAAATGAATACATTTGTTGAGTACATTGTAGAGGGGAAACAGTAAGCTATAGATAACTGAAAGAGAGGCCTGGTGGTATAGGTCTCTAATTCCAGTAACTCTGAAGGCTGAGGCAATAGGACAAACAGTTCAAGGCCTGTCTAGGTGACATTGTGAGACACTAACAAGTTAAAAAAAAAGGGGGGGGATGGAGTTATAGCTCTGTAGTAGTGTTTTGCTAGCATGTACAGGGCTCTCAGTTCAATTCCTGCTACTGACAAAACGTCCAGATTCCATTTAGTATCAGAGTCTGCTCCTGGAGCAATTTAAATAAATTAGGAGAAATGGGGTACATAAATACAGTAAAAACTGCATTTTTATGTGACAGAAATTGCATGAAACATTGAGAACAAAACTTCTATTCTTCATTTATCTCAGTTTTGAGTATCTACTATGAGTCAGATGCTGGGGTATAAAAGCACCTGGAAAATGTCCCAAATTCAGCTTATACAAGAGGAGGGGAACACATAGTTCAAGGATAAGACACACAACTACCTAAACAAAAATACTAAATTATTGTAGGCACAGTATTTCTTATGTAAGTGTAGAAGGTTCGTGGGGGGACATATCCAGGAATTCAGGGAGGGAGGGAGGGGAATGTCAGGACTTTAGATACTGAGCTGAGTCCTTAAAGAGGATTAGATGTTCACCTGGGCAACCTTGGGGCAAAGGCTCCTAGCAGAAAGATCACCTGGAGTCTTGAAGACAAAATTGTTAACAGCCTGGTTTGGAGCTTGAATTAGGCTTCTNCAAGGCTACAATGAAGACTGGACTAATGTGCATGAAAGACCCCTGAAGGGGGTCAAAAAATCAGCATATATGATCACCCTTTTTTGCCACATGATGAGAAACTGGTTTACAGAGCATTGAGAAAACACTAGATAATGATGTCACCACATAAAAACAAAGGAGACTGCCCAGTTAGAAAACCAACCTCTTCAGGAAAATCCTAAAGAACTGTATTCAAGCCCACCAGGGAGTTTACTCAGTATCATTTAGAAAGACCCATATTCCAGAGTCTTTGATAAAGACTAGGCCTTAAGTAGCAGATGGTGTTTTCCAAGTCACTCTGAAAGGTCTCTAAAGTTCAAGATAATCAAGGTTTTATTAAGTCAACTTACTTAAAAGGTGTGTCACAGGGGTGGAGCAAAAAGAGGAGGAGCTTAAAAATTACCACATATGTATATATAAACAAGNAACTCTTTATGAAGCGGAGGCTAAAATCCGCACTTGGAATTCTACCTCCCAAACAGATGGTAAAAAGACGTTCTACCAGAACCAATGAACAAAGATAGGGTCGGAGTGGGGAGGATTATATACGAAAACACAAATATAAACGGGGGGGTGACAACCTCCCCACAACGCATAATCCTGTTGGCAGTCTGTTGAGGAAATCACACAACTCAGACATAAAGGCAGGAAAACCATGTCATCCTTAACTCCACAAGCTAAGTACCAGACACCGGCCAAGGGGATATGATCACATACTTTGATTCCTGAACTCAAGGACAGAACACCTTCCCCAGACGCTACCCCAGGGGAAGGCGAGAAGGGTCGTTCTCTACTGGGGGACTGGGCAGCAGACACCCTCAAGGCCCCCCCCCCCCCGAGGCCAGGCCGAGGAGGCCAAGGGCAGAGGGCCGAGCCGCCTCCCCTCTCACGCCGACACACACCCTCCCCTACCTGATATGGCGGCGGCGGCTCCTGATCTGGCTCCGTCCCCTCGCCAAAGCTAGCCCGGTCGGACTGAGACTCGTGAAGCAGGGAGATGTCATCCGAGGTCGGGGATTTGAGGCAGTTCCCCATCTTCCGGGGCTGGGGTGTGTGCGTGCGATCTGGGGGAGGAAGAAAGCTGTGACCCGGTCTCTCGCACCCTCGGCGCGGAGCTCGCTCGGCGCCGCGGGGTCCAAGGCGGCGGCAGGCCCCGGGGCTCAGGCGGCGGCTCCCCCGCGCCCCGGCGCCGCCGAGGGGCCGCTCATGCCAGCCCCCGGGGCAGGGGGCGCGAGGCTAGGCCGCGGGCTGCGCCGGGGTCGCGCCGGGAGCCGGAGGGGGGCGGGGGCGGGGAGACGGAGCGCTTCCCCCACCCCGCCCCCCGCGGGGCGGCGGCGGCCACGGGGCTGCTGGGCCTAATCCAGGTCAGGAGCGGGGGGCGCGGCCGTCGCGGCTGCCTCAGCTGCTGTTGCCCCTGCCGACGCTGGAGCCGCGGCCTGGGGCCTCATCCTACTCCGCCTCGGCGCGGCGGCGGCGGCGGCCAGAACGAGGCCAGCCGGGCCTACGTCATGCCGCCCTGCGTGCTCTGGCCCCGCCCCGGGCTCCGCGCGCCCCGCCCCCAGCGTGGCTCGGAGTTGAAGGTACCGACTGTGTGCTTGTCAGTCTCCCAGCGCCCCCTCCGTAGCCAGGCTGCACCCCGCTCGCGGCTTGAGGCTAGACCCTTACCTTGCGCTGCGTCCTCAGAGACTGTTCACCCTGTCTGCCAGGTGATGTTTATACTCCCGCATCTGAATGGATCAGGTAGATAGATAGCCGAGGGGTTTAAACAGCTTCTCCTTTATCCTTTCAGAATAAAGTCCACACTCGTTAATGGCACGCCCTACCTTTCCAATCTCTCTTCTATCCTCCTAGCATCACACAGCCAAGAGATTCTCGGATTGTTGTGCTTCTTCCCAGTCCCACCACCCTAACCTGAGCCACCCCACCACCTCTCAAACTAACATTTGCAGTCGATTCTCAGTCTCTCTACATTCATCACTGCCCCACCGCACCCTTTGAGGGTTTTGTTTTGTTTTGTTTTTTAATGCCATATAGTTGCATTTAAAATCTCCAATGGTTTCTCAGTCCTGCCCACAGAATAATCTTAAGAAACCTCTATCTCCCCGGGCGGTGGTGGCACACGCCTTTAATCCCAGCACTGGTGAAGCAGAAGCAGGCGGATTTCTGTGAGTTCAAAGATCGAGGCCATCCTGGTCTACAAAGTGAGTTCCAGGACAGCCAGGACTACACAGAGAAAACAAAGAAATGTCTATCTCATTAACAGTACTTGCCCCTGTTTCATAAATGCTGAACTCCAACATGGCCAAAGCCTGTTCCCTCTGGCTGAGATTTCCACAGACATATCCTACCCCTGACCTTCTACCTCACATTGGGCTAATCACTATTCCCACAAGCCCTTCCTGAATTCAGTTTTGCTTCCCTTTGGGAAGCCTTTTCTGACCCTCCAGTCCGGGTTAGTCTCCTCCTCTGAGTTCACAGTCCNTGTGCCTTTCTGCCAGGTGGATCAAGCTGAATTATCTGTCCCTTCCCTGTGCAAGGCCTGGNGTGTTGCCTAAGGTAGACTCTTTCCTTGGTTGAAGGCTCCAACAGCATATGCAAAGAAAAGAGAAGACAGATGAGGATGTTCTCCACAGTCATTCTTTCAACAAGAAGGCAAGAAGTTGACTTTGACTGGTTTTGATTCACCATTTACTGATTTATTATATTCTTAGTGTCAGGCACTTTGCCAGCACAACTGATTTATAAAACCTGGCCGGTGCCTGATAGAGCCAGGTTCATCCAGGACAACAAAAAACAGGAGAGCCTTTGAGCCGCCTCTCCCCAGAGGTTTTTAGGGAAGTCTGACTGATGTCTTTTGGTAAGGGTCAGAAGGGATTGTTAGAGATACCACCGTGTTTAATGGGTAAATCCCAAACACTTTTCCTTTAATCCTAATTCTACAAAATCACTAACGCAAACTGCACTCAAATTCTATGTTCAAAACGGGGTGTTGACGAATGCCCATAATTCAAGCACTCAGAGGTCCGAGGCAGGAGGATGTCTAGTTCAAGGCTAGCCAGTGCTACTTAACAAGAAAATCCTGCCTCAAAAAAATTTTCTGTATTCAATCTAACCAGTTTTTTTTTTTTTTTTAATTTGGAGACAGAGTCTCCCTATGTAGCTCTGGCTGTCCTGGAACTCCCTATGTAGACCAGGCTGTCCTTGAACTCACAGAGATCACCTGCGCTGCCTCCCAAGTGCTAGGATTAAAGGTGTGCACAACCACACCTGGCTTCTAACCAGTTTGTTTTAAAGACAGAACGGTGAGCTGGGCATGGTGACACCTGCCTGTTATTCCAGCACTTGGGAGGTGGAAATAGCATGATCAGGGGTTCAAGATCACCTTCTGATGCATAATGAATTCCAGGCCACATTGGGCTACNTGAGAACCTGTTGTCAATAACTCCTCCCCACCAAAANACAGTCTCACTAAGTAAGTANCCCAGGCTGGTCTGGAATTCCACATTATCTTGCCTTTTAACTTCCCAAATGCTGGGATTACAGATGTGTGCCTCTACATTCAGCACTCTGTCTTTATTCTATGTTTTCCTACCTTGTTCCTACAAGTTCATCATATGTCATATATATGATCTATAAATATATACTCACTTCTTCACAAAGGTATAGTTTTAGGCCCATGTGTCTGGTGAGAAAACAACTGTTGTATGTTTCCTTGAGCCTACTACCATTTCAATTAGAGATCAGTACTCAAATATTAGTCACCCTCTCATTTGGTAGAAGTTCAAGACAGCTGTTAGTTACTTGTAAATCACCACATAGAGGATGATTTTGCAACAGCACCTACAGAAAAAGAAAAAGGAAACATAAGCCAGGTGCAGTGGTGCACACCTAAATCCTGATATTCAGGATTGCCATGAGTTCAAGGCAAGCCTGGGCTACATAAGGACACCCAGTCTCAGAAAGGGAGGAAGGAAGGGGGACAGGGAGAAAGTGCTAGNTTCCAAAGCCTGACAACCCAAGTTCTCTCTCTGGAATCCATATAAAAGTCAGATGCAGAGATTCATTGATGTTATAATCCCAGCACTCCTACAGTGACACAGGTGGCAGAGACAGGACAACATCAAGGAAGCTGGAGCATGCAGCATGGCCACAGAAACAAGGAGGAAGCTGCCTCAACCAGGTGGAAAGCCAGAATGGACTCCTGAAACTCTTCCTCTGGTTTCTGCAAGTTCACTGTGTCATGCACTGGCCAGCACTCACATGTCCTACAGAAACATTTTTTTTCTTTTTGGTTTTTGAAACAGGGTTTCTCTGTGTAACCTTGGCTATCTTGGAACTCTCTCTGTAGTCCAGGCTGGGCTCTAACTCACAAAGATCCCCTACCTCTGCCTCCTGAATGGTGGATTAAAGGTGTGTGCTNCCATTGCCTGGTGACAATCTCATCTTCTATTTCAAATATACAGCCCTTCAGAGTGCGTCTTCAACAGCCCACATACACAGTTTAAAAATAATTTTTTTGAAACAACTAAGTAGTTATCGATAGTGGTAATAAACTGCATATTCTATGATGATTTCATGAGAACAATAAAGGGGTTGAAAATTCCTTTCACCTCCATGATGTCACAGCCATTGTAAGGTCATAGCACAACACATAAAGGCTGGATTTGTGAAAATGCTAGTGTAAGCACAGCTACTGTGCTGCCTGTCCTCTAGTATAGTGCAGGGTTATACACACTACGTGGTACTTCAAAATGAACAGCTGTGTTATGGGTGGGTCTATGCATTTATTATATTTTTCTTTTTCTTATTATTTTGGAAAATTAAAGGTAGCACACACCTTTAATCCCAGCACTCAGGCAAAGGCAGGCAGTTCTCTGTGAGTTTGAGGCCAGCCTGATCTACAGAGTGAGGTCCAGGACAGCCAGGGCTGCATAGAGAAACCTTGTTGAAAATAAAAAAGAAAGAAAACATTTCTACTTATAAAAGGAAGTTTTGCTGCTCTTGTTGGTGTTGGATAGAAGCTGTGCCATCTAGGGATCACCCACGCCTTATAGCCTACCTCATACCTGCCCTAAAGTGCTAAACTCCCTATGTGTAATAGCCTCCAGGTAAGGTGAGACAATAGGATTAACTCCCTAAATTAGTGCCTTATATCCCACCTAAACTTCCTTCACTAATCTGCTAAACTTAGAGATCCTAACTTCTCTATGCAGACGATCTTTTTATGGCCACCAGCTCACAAAANTGACACGGAGACTTATTAATTATGAAAGCTCGGCCTTAGCTTAGGCTTGTTTCTAACTAGCTCTTATAACTTAAATTAACCCATAATTTTAAACCTACATTCTTCCATGCTCTTGTTACCTCATCTTCATTTTGCCCATCTTTTTTCTTTCCCAGTCTGCCTGCTGACTCTGCTTTCTTCTTCCCAGAGCTCTCGCTGTCCAGAAGTCCCTCCTGCCTAGCTATTGGCTATTCAGCTTTTTATTAAACCAATCAGAGTGACACATCTTCACAGTGTACAAAAAGATTACTCCACAACACCTCTAAACTCAGAGAACGCTACCCTCTAAAGTCTATAAATACAAAGAATTTCCTTGTTCTACAGGTGGGTTGTGGTTGGATCTCCTATCCCAGCTTCCTCCACTTCCAGTGGTCGGCTTTATTAAGGACTCACCTCAGATCCATCCCAGAGCGTATCTCTACCAGACCTGGAATCTTTCTTATTCAAAACAGGTGGGCCTGTGAGATGGTTCAGCAGGTAAGGTGCCTGCCACTAAAACTGCCCCCCAGAGCCCACGTGGTGGAAGGAGGAAACCAGATCCCACAGGTTATCTTCTGACCTCCACATCAACCATAGTACACACACACGCACACACACACACACCAGGCTGATGTACTGTGCCACACCAGCTACAGCTTCATACAGCTCATGATTTCATGATTACTACATCTCTCGATTTCATCATTTCTCTCACTCTTGACTTAATCTCCTGTTGTTTGGGTTCATAATGACCCCTGAGCACACAAAACCCATCCCAAATGTTACCAGTCCCCAAATGTTACCAGTCATCATTTGACTGACCTAGAAATGAGTGTAAACTGATTCAGAAGCTGAGCANGCACAAACGACACACACCTTTAGTCCTAGCTATTGGGAAAGCAGAGTCAGGAGAAGGGCTCAGGCTTAGGAAATCCTGGCCAGCCTAGAAAACATAGCAAGGCTACCATTTAAAACATGACTAAGGACTGCAAAGGTGGAAGAGTCAGAGATAGCTATTGCTCACCGATCAAGTTAGTCCTGTTCCAGCATAGCTGCCAGGAATGCTGTGATCCTGGAGAAGAACAAATTGGTGGAATTTAATTAAAGATCTGCTTCTTGGGACTTANCAAGAGAACCATAAAGGCCCTATATCAGCTATAGAAAAAGTAGTTTCTTTGCAGAACTGGGAGTTGAACCTAGGGTCTCATGCATGCTGGGCAAGCACCCCACATTGAGCTACATCCCTAGACTTTTAAATTTATTGTATCCAGGTGGTGGTAGTTGATCCTTGAACTCAGGAGGTAGAAGCAGGCAGATCTCTGAGTTTGAGGCCAGCCTGGTCTACAGAGTGAGTTCCAGGATAGCCAGAGCTGTTACACAGAGAAAATCTGACT
>LZPO01107545.1:1007273-1024855 GCA_001675575.1 Neotoma lepida
GAGGAAAGGTTTGCCAGCCCTCAGGATCCTGGCCCATGTAAGGAAACTGCTTTGCCTATTTCCCACGGGTTCAAAGCTTTGGTATCCTTGGCATCACAGTGCCCATGTCAACATTATACTCACTCACTCAGGGGTCCCTCTGCTCCCCAACACATTCAAAACAAGAAGCCCGCCATGTTGAAAGAAAAGCCTAGCCTGACTGTGANAGTGGACTCACTGCTACCTCTGGGTAGCTGAGAAGATTCGTGAACCATTATTTTTGCTAGGAAAGTAGGTCAGTGACAAATCATTTGCCTAGCATGAACAAGGTCCCAAGTTCTTAGCACTGCCAAGAAAGGGGAGGGAGATGAGAGACAACACAGAATAGGAGAATCGTTCAAACTGGACAAGGTGCCATGGGCACCTATAATTCCCTCCACNTTAGGAAGCCAAGGAGAGGGGATCACTTGAGCTCAGAAGCTGGAGACCAGCCTGGGAAGCACAGTGGGACTCTGGCTTGAAAAATAAATGCCAGATGTGGCACTTAGGAGACATCAAGTTTATCCCAGATACATAGTGAATTTGAGGCTTCCCTGGGCTATATGAGACCCTGTCTATGGTGATATTGTGTCCCCCAAAATATTGTGCACCCTAATAAACTTNTCTGGGGTCAGAGAACAGAACAGCCAGTAAATAGACATAGAGGTAAGAAAATGGTGGCACACACACCTTTAATCCTATCACTTGGGAGGCAGAGATCCCTCTGGATCTCTGCGAGTTCAAGGCCACACTGGAAACAGCCAGGCATGGTGACACATACCTTTAATCCCAGGAAGTGATGGCAGGAAGCAGAAAGGTATATAAGGCCTGAGAACCAGGAGCTAGAGGCTTTTTAAGCTTTTAGGCTTTTAGCAGCAGTTCAGCTGAGATCCATTTGGATGAGGACTCAGAAGCCTGCAGTCTGAGGAAACAAGATCAGCTGAGGAGTTGGTGAGGTGGTTCTGTCTCTCTGACCTTTCAGAATTTACCCCTATACTTGGCTCTGTTANTTGTTAGACCTGTCTCAAAACAAGACAACCTGAGTGAAGTGTGTNGTTCATACCTACAACCTCAGTACTCATGAGGCCAAAAGACAAATTTTGGCATAGCCTGGGCTACACAGTAAGTCCCAGACAAACCTACAGTGTGAGATCTTGTTCCCTCAAAAGCCAAACAACAACAAAAACAAAATAACAAAAGAGAAAGCAAATGGCTATGTGAAAACCTGAGGGCCATTTTGTGGGGGCTCCCCACAAGCTGACNGTGGAAGAAAATCACCTGTCAGAGCAAATCTCAGTATGGGGAAGCAGTCCCATTCCAGAAACAGACAGGAGTCAGTGCTGAGTCTCAAGGCTTTCAAGGATGGGATTGCAGTCTTGCTTGGGAGCAGTGCTGCAGTNACAAATTGACAGTCTGTGTGATCTGGTTAGAGAAAACCCCGGGGTCTCCAAGCATATCGATAAGTACACAATGCCCAAGTGCATCAGGAGCCAAGAAATTTCCACCCAGCTTTTCTGAGATGTTGTCCTGAATTGCTAGGCTAGTGAGAAGGAGGACTGATGTTAAAAATACACATTTCAAGAGCTTCATTGCCAGGTGGTGGTGGCACACGCCTTTAATCCTAGCACTCGGGAGGCAGAGGCCAGCCTAGGCTACCAAGTGAGTTCCAGGAAAGGCGCAAAGCTACACAGAGAAACCCTGTCTAGAAAAAAAACAAAACAAAACATCAAGAGCTTCATTATTAGTTGGATCTGTGGAGCAGTCCTGTGATCCTAGCTACTCAACAGCTGAGGCAGGAGGATCACAAACTGAAGCCCTGTCTGTGCTATGAGAGTGAGTCCAGGGATAGCCTGGCTGAAAACCCATCTAAAAATAAGAAGTCTGGGGCCACCCACTTTTAGATTGGCCCTCTGTGGTACTCTCTGGCCTTAAGGAGCTGCTTCTCTACCTCAGTAAACTGCTTCCCTGCCTTAAAACAAAACAACAACAACAAAAATCAAGCCAGTTGTAGTGTTATATACGCTTTGGGAAGTGGAGACAGGACCAATAGGAGTTCAAGGTCATCCTCGGCTAAACAAGATCCTACCTCAAACAAGGGGGCTGGAGATATAGCTCAGTATTGGGTTAGAAGGTATGAGACCCTGTGTTCAAATCACACACACACACACACACACACACACACACACACACACACACACACACTTTTTGCTTATTATTGAGAACATTCTAATAAATTCTCCTATAAGTGATATTCATTCCANTACTAAACTGCTGTTTCTCCACCCAACCTACCTCTTCGATCTAACCATGAGATCAAGGAGTTATGGTAGCTTTTAGAAAGGCCTGTGGCTCAAGGAGGACCCTTGCCCAGGCTACTGCTGCAATGGAGGAGGATGCTGAAAAGACACTGATGCAATTCTGGAAACATTGTGACATCTGTGACTGTATCTGGAACTTTGTCTGTGGTTGAGTGATGTCACCGAGGTATGAATGCATGGTATCTGGAGTAAGACANTTAAGAGGTTCATCCAGGACTACAGAGGGCTCACCAAGGATGAGGAGGTGGCAGTATCTATAAAGCTGTGTGGAGATGGCCAACAGTTTCACCTGGGTGTGGATGAGGATGATGCTGAGCTCCCAGGAGAGGTTTCTTAGCAACTGGATGGGAGTTGACAGGAACAGGAAAGGGAGAAGCAAATGTCAGAAGAAGACAAATCCTAAGAAAGCTAGGAGAAGAGTTGAGAGGAAGCCTTGTAGACTTTAGTGATCTCCTCAAGAATCACTTCAAAATGAAGACTGTGCATATAGCTTGGTGGTAGAACACTTGCCTAGCATGCTTAAGGTTCTGTCCCCAGTACAGGAACAACAAAGTAATATGGACCCTGATACTGAAAGAGTTTTCTCTCTTATTGTTGAGATTATAATATAATTACAGCAATTCTCATTTTCCCTGTCCTCCCTCCAAACCCTCCCACACACCCCTCCTTGCTCTCTTCCTAATCCATGGCCTCTTTTTTTCATTAATTGTTGTTACATGCATATATGTATATACACATATATTTCTGAATATAACCTGCTCGGTCCATATAGTGTTACTCATATGTGTGNTTTCAGNGNTGACCATTTGGTATTGGAGAACTAATTTGGCGTACTCTTCCCTATTTCACCCACTCTTAGCGTTCCTTACTTGCCTGTAGCTCTTTGTGTAGGATTAGAGGCCTCATGGGCTCCCCATCCCACCCTATCCACTTTGGAACGCCTATTATTGTTGTCCTGGTTCAGCTCACGCTTACACAGTCANGTGGTGATACTTTATGGGTATAGCTTCAGACATTCCTAGGAGAGATAGACTCACAGCAAATTCCCTGATCTTCTGGCTTTTCTACAATGTTCCCTGAGCCTTAGGTGTAAGACTATATCCATTGGAACTGGGCTCTATATAAGTCTAATTTGATTGGGCAAGGGCTTTGACTTAGTCACTACTCTTGTCTTCAGCCTTGCAAATAGTGTCTAACATTGTTAGAACTATAGATAATTGTTTTAATATANGTATGAACAAAATTAGAATATCTTGGGATATGTTTATTTAAATTTTATTATTTTTTATATGTTTGGGTGTTTGCCTGCATATATATATCTGTGCACCACGTGTGTGCCTGGTACCCATAGAGGCCAGAATAGGGTACTGGAACTGGAACAGACTATTGTGAGCTGCCTCGTGGGTTCTGGGAATTGAACCTGGGTCTTCTGGAAGAGCAGCCAGTTAACCTCTAAGCCATCTCTCCTGCACTAGGATGTATTTATTCAAAGAATTAGGAAAAGGAAAAGGAAGTGGCATGTGTTCTCTCACTGAAACATTAAGGAAAGGACACACACATGCCCACAGAGACTGGGATTTAAGAACTTGCAGAGAACAGTCAACAACATAATGGAGAGAAATAAAAATGGTTTATCTGATAGGGAGCAGAATTGCTAGCAATGTGACCCCTCCTCCCGAGGATTATGGCTTCAAAATGTGTGTGCAATGATNAAAACATTAAAAATCATAATGAAGGTATGGATAGAACATTATGTTTGTTTGTCACACTTGTTCCTGACAAATGGGGCTCTATATGCCAAGATGGGAAGCAACAGTCCTTGAAGCTTTTAGACAGAGAAATAAGCTCAAGATGCANAATGATTTGCTTAGTGTTTGAACAGCAAGTAACAAAACTCATTAGAAAGACAGGATGTGGGGAGAAGAAATGGAAAATAGCCTCTCTGCCTGTGTCCACAGGCTCTGTTCTGAATTTATTAACGGAACACTAACAGTGAGGCACGCCAGTGTGTTGAGCTGCACGGTTTATATGTGTTGTAAAGGTGCCCGACTCAGGGAACGAGAGGCAGCTGCAATTCAGAAGTCACTCTCCAAACTCCTGAAATTGTCCAGAAGGCAGAATCTGCCCATGTGGTGCACACTGTTCTAGTTTCCACAAGGGCATTGCAGAATATGGCAGAAGTCCTAGTAATGGGGCAGGCCACTCATTAGTGTGTTGGGGTCTAACCCCTTAGCTGCCACAGAAGTCTTTTTCTCCAGCAACACTGGGGTCAGACTCAACATGTTGCCTTCACAGAACCGTATGAAAAGATATGACTAATATCCATCATACACAGCCCGTTTTCTAGTCGTGCTCATCGTGTTGAAAGACAGTGCTGTGGGTGTTGGTACACACTCAGGACAGTTTATCACCTTGTCTCCCTCTAATCCTACTGTCAGGATTTAATGAAGGGAGAGAAGGAACTTACACAAGTTTTTCTATGACCTCCACAAATGGACTGTGGCACTTACACACCCAATAGATAAACCACACACACACACACACACACACACACTTCAAAACAGGGAGAACATGGATGGAAAGGGAAGCTTTGGGCACAACTCTTAGAATCAACAACAGGGTTAGCCTTGGGGTGTAATGAGCACTGGGGAGGTGGAAGCAGGAAGATAAGGGATTCACACCATCCTGGGTTATGTAAGGAGTTTAAGGCTAGCCTGGGCTACAAGAGACACAAAACCAAACCAAACAATACCACTAAAAAAGAAAAAGAATCACTAAGTAGAAATGGATTTTTTTTCAATCATTTTTCCTTATCCCTGACTTGGGAAAAATTATGAAAATAATTTCTAAGGAATTTGTCCTCCATACTAGTCACCAGAATTCAGTGTGTCTAAACCACACCAGGCTCTCAGCACCTCTCCCTCATGTCTGGAAAGTTCTCCTAAACTAGGGGATTTTCTTAACTTTGTTTGCTGAGAATTGAACCCAGGACCTTACAAATATTAGCTGAGTACTCCACCTNGGAACGGTATCTGTATTACCAGCGTTTTTCTCCTCCCTTTCAAACTCAGCTCTTGAGCTTGTGAGATGGCTCACACTGCCAAGCCTGACAACCTGAGCTTGACCCCTAAGACCCATATGGCAGAGGGGTNGACCTACAAACTGTCCTCAGATCTCTACCTTTGTGCCTTGGCATATGTGTGCCCACACATACACCCCCGCCCCCCAAAAACAAAACATAACAAAAAACCAAATGAAAATGTAATTAAAAGCCTAGTGTGGAGGTGCACACCTTTAATCCCAGCACTCAGGAGACAGAGACAGGCGGATCACGGTGAGTTTGAGGCCAGCCTGATCTACGGAGCAAGTTCCCAGACAGTCAAAGGCTACATAGTGAGACCTTGTCTCAAAAAACACAAACCAACAAACAAATGTAATTAAAAAGAAAGCAANAAACCTGGGGGCTGGAGAGATAGTTCATCAGTTGAGTGCTTTGCCTCACAGTTTGGTTCCCAGAACCTACATGGAGGCTCACAACTCCCTGGGACTCCGGTTTCAGGGGATCTAATAGCTCTTCTGAGGACACCAGGCACCCACATGATGCACATACATATATATAGGCAAAACACTATACAAAGAAAAATAAAAATACTTCTTTATAAGAAAACTCTGCTAAAAAAGCTGAACTTGGGAGGAAAGGGAAGAGAGAAATAATGCAATTATATTATAATCTCAAAAAATAAAAGAAATAATTTAAAACTCAGTTCTCTGGGAAGCCCTCTCTGATATTTCTTTTTCNACAGATATTTTCTCTGTCATCTGTACTCCCTCAGTATTTGCAACATGGTGGTGGCATCTGCCATGTCTACTGACCTTTCTAGACCGTGTGCTATTTCAGCTAGCCATTCTGCATGAATCTGATCAGATTCTGTGGTTTTTGACTAACAAAATGTGGTAGAAACTGGGTTAGGTGACACAAGCCTTCGATCCCAGCATGTAGGAAGCAGAGGCAGGACAACCAGGGCTACACAAAAGAAACCTTGTCTCAAAAACCAAAAACCCCACAAGCTTCCCATAACAGAGAAAAGCTCCTGGCAACATCTCTGGATCTCCTCCAAAGAAGATAAAGAAGAACTCCACCTGAAGCTTGCTTTAAANGTGGCAAAGCTGGCCACTGTGTGAAAACTACCCTTCACCTTGTCCACTGCAGGGACCCTGTCTAAACTGTGGACAAGCAAGACACTGGGGAGTTGGTTGCCATACTGTCCCTAGACAAGGTAGGCCAGTCCCTCCAATTTCCTCCTCCACAGGAAAGTCTGTTGGGCCTGGTGGCCAAAGATTGATGGTGCCCTGGGACCTCTGCCCTCAACAACCATTGAGGAACCTAGGGTGATTGTCCAGGTACCTGCTAAGTCTCTGTCATTTTGAACAGTTTCAGGAGCTATTTGGTCTATACTTCCTGCTTACTTAGGTGAAATTTATCCTTCTCAGATCTCCAATGGTGTTGATGACTAGACTGTCAGTTTAACAGCAGCAACCAAGGCTTCAGATGCCTTCTCAGTTCTCTTCAAGCCTCACTTTTCTAGGCCTCCAGCTGAGGAAGAGTTTACCTTGCTACCAGACTAAAGAGAGATAAACTCACAAAACAGGTTTCAAAGTAACTTTTTACTATTCATTTAAAGGAACTTGCTTTACAGTGACTGCTGTCAGTAATCAACCACCTGTGTCTCATGGTAAATAATAACTGGAATAAAAAGAAGTTTAAAGTTTATTGTAAGTTCTAAAGGTATAAGAAAGTATCTTAATGTATAAANAAACGAAAACTGCTTCAGATTTCTTTTCCTCACTGTACTATTGTTATACTAAGACTTCAAAAATTCAGCATATTAACAATCAATGGAGTTCTGATAAGCTAATAATCTAGCTCTGGTAAAGCACTGATACTATTATCATAGTCACNGGCTCAAAAATTTAAATTTCCTTTGGTTGTCTTCTAAGTATAGACTTTAAAGTGTTTCTCATTAGGGNTAAAAGCACCTGTCCAGTCCAAATAAACACCCAGTCTCTGGATAGAGGAAAGAAGGTTAATACTTTTAACCAAAATCATTTTTGGGTTCCCAAGCTTTTACTATGACTCAAGTGAGTCTTCTGCTTTTTCTACAATGTGGATTTCAGTACAGATTACAAACAGTGGTACTGCTAACATACCTATAACTTGTCTCTTTATANACTTAAAAAAATTCTTGTAAGCTTCAGGGAATCAACTTGGATCCATCTCTCACAGGTCAAATGGACTCCAGATAAGTACTGTCAATCAACAGTTTGTTTCCTAGTTGCCTATTCCTAAGGGCGGGATCTCTTCCCTTTTCCTGGTCTTGGGACTCCCCTTCCCCAACTACCAGGACCATGGGCTAAAAATTTCAAATGTGCACCTAAGAAAAAATTTTCCCCTAAACTCTTTAACTTTACTTTCTGTCCCTAATACATGTTCCAGCAGATTTCCAATCAACACAAAGACTGCAAACTGCTTCAATGGCTGCCTGCATGTCCCTAGCCCCAGACGGTCCTGCAGAGCCTGGACAGCGAGTGAAACAGCCTGCTCTTCCTGAACTTGGCCTTCATGCCAGCTTTTTGATTTAACAATGACACCCCAGTGCCAGCAAGGAAGTAGTCATAGAAGATTAAACCCTTTGTCATTCACTTATTATCAACAAAAAGCTGGTGTGTTACATTTCAAACCCAGGACAAACAGCTGAGGTGACTACTTAACATATCCAAGTAGATCTGCCTTCCAGGTTCTCCCAGCATCCCTCAGGCCCTACCTGTTACAGGGTATGGCTGGCATACCCTGTTCTCTACCACGCACTCTCCAGTCCAGGGGCTCTTCCGTATATAATCCAGATTTTGGTTACCCGCCCCTTTTTGTACCTTTGGTCTCCAGGCTGCTTCACCTGGTTCCCTTATCTCTCCTCTTCCTTCCCCTCCTCCTCTCCCCATGTGGTCTGCTCAGCCTGGTCATGTCCACTTTGGACTCTCCCAGATGTCCCTGTCTCTGGCTCTTCTCTCCCTTTATAAAGCTACAATAAACCTTCTCCTCCACCATACCTAGGAGTAGTCATGTCCTTTCCTTCCTTTTTTTATTCATTCAACACTCTGTCTCAAAAACAAACACACACACAAACACCAACTAAGTAAAAGAAAACCTTCTAAGATCTTAGAGTTATTAAAGGCAAAGCTGAGGACTGTGGCTCGTGCCTGTGATATCTACACAGGAGGATTACTGTAAGTTTNAGACCATCTTGGGCTATAGAGTAAGACCCAGTCTCAAAACAAGTAAAGGCACTGTCTGATCATTCAAAACCACTTTCAAGAAAAGAATGCAAGGTTTGACATGCCTCAGAGACCCTTGCTGCTAAGAAGCTGGCATCATCTAGGTGTGTCCCCACATTAGCTTCACAGGGCCCATAGTGAGGCTGTGAAAGATGTTTATGGGTTTTTCCTCCCAAGCTAACAGAGTTGAGTATATTGACATGCAGGAACTCNCCAATTTTTACAAAGAATGCATTAGATCCCTCTGAAACCCACAGACACAATACAAAACAAAGAAGTTTCTGGATTCCCACCTACCATGGCCAAAACAGACTGAAGAAAGTACTCAGTGACAAATATGGGCTGTTTCTTACNGGAATGGTAAATGACTCATAGAGCAGAATCCAGTCACAAAGGCTTATTCTTAGAGAGCAGAATGCAGCTGTAATTAAAGAGCCAGCCAGCATAGCTGGCCAGACTTCAGAATGTCTTGTTTCATTGTTTAGATTCATTTAATTTGTTTCCATTTTTTCAGTGCTTGGGACTAAACCCAGGACCTTGTGCCTTCCAGGCCAGCTCTACCACTAGACTAACTCCTCATCTCCTATTTTTTTTTTAATAATAAAAAATTAAGTCAAAAGAGCTGTGTGTGTGTGTGTGTATGTGTTAGACTAACTCCTCATCTCCTATTTTTTTTTAATAATAAAAAATTAAGTCAAAAGAGCTGTGTGTGTGTGTGTGTATGTGTTAGACTAACTCCTCATCTCCTATTTTTTTTAATAACAAAAAATTAAGTTAAAAGAGCTGTGTATGTGTGTTTAGAGGAACATGCTTCCAGGTCCAATGCATACTTTTGATACAGGGTTTTGTAGTTCAGCTTTACATCCAGTTCTTCCTCTATGTGAAGACTTCACGTCTCAGCTTTTGGCTTGATCCAGCAGAGTATATGTTCTTATCAGTTTAATAAATATAGAAAAATAATGCCTGGATTATACTGTTGAGGTATAAAGTAATAATACCTGAAACACTCAGAACAATATTAGAAAGACACTGAATCAGAGCTCAGCAGAGTTAGTTCTGGCTTAAAATGAAGGATAATAAGGAGATAGATAAAACACACTGTGTTCTTTATATATATATATATATATATACATATATATATATATAGACCAGACTGGCCTAGAACTCACAGAGATCCACCTGCCTCTGCCTCTCAAGTCCTGGGATCAAAGATGTGCACCACTACACCCTGCATTTTAAAAAGCTAGAATCTAGGAATCATTTTGTGAGTATGTGCTAGGGGGTGGGCAAGAGGACGAGAGATGACAGTCGTGGAGTGCTGGACATGCAGGTCAGGGCCAGGTACCGGAGAACCCTGAATGTTAGAAAACACAGGTTTGAACTTGATCTAGGTGGCAGTGGGGAGCCATTGAAGTCGCTTTTCTTTTTCTCTGTGTTTTTCATCAGGGAGTAACACAGTTAGACGTATATACTGAAAAGGACCATCTGGTGGCAAGGGGAAACAGAACAAGTAGAAGAGGTCGGAGGCAGAGACAAGGTAGTTAAAACTGGGCCACAGTGGCTTGATAGGGAGGCTTGTACCAGGGATGGTGGCAGCCAGGATGGGGGAAGGTGAGCCAAGGACTACAGGATTCATGCTTATTTTCATAGCCAATATCTATTTTCTATAGCATATTTTTTGGGCAGTGTCTTTATATATGTCCCAGGCTGCCCTTGAACCTTTGACCTTCCTGCCTTTGTCTCCTTATTGTTGAGCTTACAGGTGTCAACTAAAGTCCCTGGGAAGAAGTAGCACCTTACACTGAACACCCTCCAAGGCTGAGTAACTGATTAAAGCTCAATAATTGTGGAGAGGTTGGAATATTGCAGGTCTAGGGTCCAGTCACAATCTGTCTTGGGCTATGTTTGACTTCTTTAATAGCCAATCATTGCCTACCTCTGTGTCTGAGCTAACATCCTGTGACTATCACAGAAAACCTTGGGGGATGTATTAACAGGTCACTGTTTCCTACCAACCCACAAGCAAGGAACTCCATTGGATAGCGTCTGGGATCTACAGCAGATGTTTCCTGGCTTGGCTTTCACATACCTACCTGATCCTTCCACTGATGTACTTGAAATATTTTGAGTTATGACTTTGCTCTACTGCTACAAAAACCTCATGAAACTATTACCATATTGAAACAAGGAATTTGATATAACCTAAATCTGTGTTCCTGTGACCAGGCCATGGTCAATCATATTTGATTCCAGAAAAACAACAACAAAAACTTTCTCTTATTCCTTTTGAGATGAGAGCTGTGTTGTTTGTTGTTGTTGCTGTTTGTTTTCTTCTTTTTAAATCGTCACAGGAATGCACCGCCAAAACCTGCAGGACATCATAATTTGAGAAATAAAACATTGCCTGTTGTTTTGCTTGAAGAGGCTAGGATAAAGGCTATTTACTACCCCTTAAGACAAGATCTTAATCTGCTGTCCAAGATGACCTGGAACTCACTATGTTAGCCCAGAGTGGCCTTAAACTGTCTGTAGCTCTCTAAACTTTCAGCCTCCTGAGTTCTAGGATTACAGGCCTGGCTCAAAATGCTCGTTTTCATCAGCTGGCAAGTGAGAAGACCTGCCTCCAACTAAGTGTTCTCACAGAGTGTCTTCATTTGCATTCTGTTGCTGTGATAAAACACCACGACCAAAAGCGACTTGAGGAAGAAAGAGTGTCTCTGGCTTACAGGTTGAAGGACAGCAGANGCAGGAACACAAGCAGGGTAGACATCTGGCACAGTGACCACAGAGGAATGCTGTTGACTGGTTTGCTCAGTCTGCTTGCTTATACCACCCAGGACCGCCTGCTCAGGAGGACCACTGCTGCTCTTGGCGGGTTGAGTTCTCCCACATCAATTATGAGCCAAGAAAATGCCTTATAGACTTGCCTACAGGCACTGTGATGGAGGCATTTTCTCAGCTGAAAGTCTTCTCAGATAACTCTAGCTTGGGTCAAGTTGACAAACAAACAAACAAAACAAAAAACCTCCCCCCCCCAAAAAAAAAACCAAAAAACTAACCAGGATACAGAGAAAATCAGATCCACCAAGGCCAGTAGAAGAAACATACATCACAAGTTTTAATCCTTTTGTGTTTTCATAGCCTTTATATTTGTCACNCGGGGGCTTCTATAGGTATTTCCATTATTTCTACATCAAAGCTAGACTCCAGCTGTGTTTAAAAATTCTTTTTAGATTTATTTACTTTATATATATGAGTTTTTTGCCTGCTTGTATACACACATGTACCACACAAAGTGCCCACAAAGTTCAGAAGAGACACCAGATCCTCTGGAACTGGAGTCACAGGTGGTTGTGAGCCACCATATCGGTGTTGGGAATTGAACCTCTGTAAGAGGTTGCTCTGTAAGAGGTTGCTCTGTAAGCACAACAGATGCTCTTACCACTGAGTGATCCATCTCTCCAGACTCCTCCCAGCTTCACTTTAAAGATGGATTCGTTTTAAAGTTCACAGGTCAGGTGTCTTGGTACAAATCTGTAGTTCCAACTACTCTATAGGTGAGGCAGGAAGATCGCTGGAGTCAAGGCCAGCTGGGGCAACATGACAAGACCCTGTCTCTGAAAATAAATTTTAAAAGAAGTCCAGGGAAGACCAGAAAACTGGGCCTGACCCAAATAAAAGAGAATGAAGGATAAGACAAATCATGTTAGCCGTTAAGTAGATCCCCGTGTTTACACACCTTCAGAGTAGCCTTCCTTTATTTACAGCTGCAACTTTATAGAGTGCATGCCCAGANGCATTCCTGTCCATCACTTTACTCTCTCCATGACCGTAAACAGAGCAAGCTTAGAAATGGGCTAACCCCTATGTGAATCTATAGCCTCCCTGAATAAAAGCCCCATGCTTCCTTTGTTAGGGAGAACATTGCTTTGGAAATGACTACCTGGCTCTCCTTCCTGCTNTAGGGAACAAATCTCTGCACTCTCACCTCTTGGCTGGGCTCACTTTGGCTTTGTCCTCATCAAGCTGTGAAGNCGTTGCATTTGCTTATAATCCCATATCACATATGTCTTTGTTTTGCTTTCTAGCTTCAAAAACAAAACAAACCTGAAAAAAAGAAACTTGCTGACATCTTCAGACTGTTCACATCAAATCAATTTCCCAAGGAAACTCTGTTAGAGTTGTTTAGGGGGCTGAGCTAACCTTAGCTTCCTCTAGGACAGAACTACCTCAGATCTATCTCAATGAAAAGCCAGACACGCCCTTCTTCTGCTCCCATGTTCCCATCATATTTTTCCTTTAGAGTAGTTGACATCTGTTTAGTAACTACTTGATTACTAATTTTTCTCTCCTGCAGGTAATGTAAATTATTTTAAGGGGAAAGATTTACTTTTTCTCAGCTGGAGATTATGGAACTCACATATAATCAATCCCAGCACTTGGTAGGCTAGGGCAGGAGGGGTCAAGGCCAGCCTGGGCTACATGGAGAATTTGAGGCCAATCTGATAACTTGTTTCAAAAAAAAATTCTGATAAAGTTTATAAATATCAAAGTAGAGGGTTGGAGAGATGGCTCAGCCCTGGCTGCTCTTCCAGAGGATCTGAGTTCAATTCCCAGCATCCGCATGGNGGCTCACAANNATCTGTAACTCAGTCCTTAGGGATCTAAAGNTCTCTTCAGCTTCTGCAGGCACCACGAANGCATGTACTGCACAGACATACATGTAGACAAAACACCCATACACANAAAATAAATATATTTTNAAAAATTAAACATATATATCAAAGTAACATTTTCACATATAATAAAACTTACGATAAAAGTCAATTCCAGGGGCTAAAGAGATGGCTCAACTGTTAAGAGCACGTGATCTTAAAGAGGACTGGAGTTCTGATCCCAGCACTCATGTCTGGTGGCTGCCAACAGCCTGTAGCTTCTAGTCCCAGGGGTTTGATATCTTCTGACCTCTGAGGGCACTGAATTCATGTATATGAACCTACACACACACACACACACACACACACACACACACACACACACACACACCCCTAAGTTAAAACAAGGCAGGGCATGTTGGTGTATGTCTCAGAATGAAATATAGAACATGGGACATGATGGTGAATTTCAATTCTAGTACTTGGAAGGATGAGGCAGACATATGTTGTAAGTTTGAGGCTAACTTTGGCTACACAGTGAGTTCTAGGACAGTCTGGGCTGTGGAATAAAACTCTCTCTGAACAAACAAACAGTAAACAAATACAAGAAAAGGGCTGGGATATAGCTCACTGGTAGAGTATTTGCCTAGCATGGGAGACCCCCCCAGTTTAATCTAGAACTGGTACTAGAAAAAAGAAGGTTGTGGTAAAATCTTTTGTGGGAAGCCATACATTGTTGGTATCAATAGACACTAGTATAATCCTTTTGGAATGTAGAATCTTTATTGAGTCATAAAAATGCTTTCATTCTTAACTGGCTGTTCAAAGAAATTATTTGGAGGAAAATATCAATAAACAAAACCCATTATTCATTTTACTAAAAAAATTAGATACAAAACTTCCAACAATCCCAGATTGCTAAACTTAGATTCTAGCATATCCAGTTGGGGATATTATACAGTAATTATTTTAGAATGTGCATTGCTTTAAAATTAAAATAAAACAATTAGTGCAGTGGAAAGGACACTAACACGATAACACATGTTCACTGTGGGTTAGCAAGTTTTATTTGCTTATAAAGTACGGAAAAGGAAAACTAGTTGTGTCAAAGAGATAAAGTTAAAGTATTTTTGCTTTTCTTTTAAAAAATTCTTTTATGTTGTCAGAAGAAATATTTTTATAATTAAGAGAGAAAGAAAGAAAAAAAGAGACCCCTCAAGCCTAAATCTGACAAAAATCATAGTGGTTATGTCTCCCAGGCCCTGTAGATGAGGATGAGAAGTCACATCTGAAAGTCCCAGAACAGCCCGCTTTGATGTCGGGTAGACTAAACAACCAGATGTTCCACTGAAGTTTTCCATTTCCATCCGAAAGGCTGACATTATGTAGCTATAGTCTGAGTGTATAACCACATCAGTTTTCATGAGGCTCAATGACTTGCTAGCATGACCTCACACNGCTGTCCTGGCCTTTTTCATGGTGCTCACAATGGCCATCTATAATTTGCTCTTAGCCATAAGGGTACTAAGTCTTCCATTGCTCGTTACCTAGAGCACGAGGGCTCAACTTAATCCTGGGTGCTGTGGCTCCTGCTGACTTCTCATTATTTCCCTCCCTCACAGAGTCTTCCTACTGTAGATGCTAGGAACGTTTCCTGACCTTAAGACACCATGGTTCCATCAGGACTGTCACTGTTTCTGCTCTTCAGGGGATGTATTCCCACCATTCTTTGAGCTATTAGGGGTCAGAGTGCTTGGGCTTTGTATCCGCTACAGAACTGAATCTTCCACCACCACCTTCTGTGGTGTTTTGAGCTCCATTTTCCCAATGAAGAAAGGGAGAAGTTAAATATCTTGTCTAAAGTCATAACCAGGAAGAACAGAGGCAGGATTTAGCCTAACCAGTCCCAAAGTCTAATCTGGGTGTGGTGGCACATGCCTGTAATCCCAGCACTTGGGAAGCCCAGGAAGGAATAGCACTCTGTTGTAGAATATTAGTTTAAGGTGTGTTACATTTGTTTTGCTGTGGAACATTTGTTTAATGATACAAAGATGTGTTGCATTCTTTTGTGTTGCATTTGTTTAACTCTGTAAAGCTGTGTTACTTTGTCTGCCTAAAACACCTAATTGATCTAACTAATAGCTGAACTGCTAATAGCTAGGCAGGAGAAGAAATAGGCAGGGCTCGCAGGCAGAGAGAATAATAAAAAATAGGAGGAGAAATCTAGGCTAAAGAATGAGAAGAGGGAGGAGCCAGAAAATGAGAAAGAGAGGATGACACCAGGGGCCAGCCACTCAGCCACACAGCCAGCCACAGAGTAAGAAGGAAAGCAAGATATATAGAATAAAGAGAGGTAAAAATCCCAGAGGCAAAATGTAGTTCTAAGGCCAGGCATTCATAAGTAAGAATAAGTCTCAATGTATTTATTTGGGAGCTGAGTGGTGGGTCCCCAAAGAGTAAAAAAAANCCAATTACAGCACTCAAATTGGAGGCCAGTCGGATTGTAGAGTAAGACCTTGTCTAAAAAAACAAAACAAAAATTATAGGTATTGTTTATGCCTCTCTTATACCTCACTGCTTTCTCCTTTAAAAAAANGTTTTAAAAATTTTATTTATTTAGTCATTAATGTGTATGTGTTTTGTCTGCACGTATGTAGTATGTGCACCTGTATATATATGCCTAGTGTCTGCAGAAGTCACAAGAGTGTCAGATCCCCAGGAATTGAAGTTATAGATGGCTGTGAGCCATCATATGGGTGCTGGAAACTCAGGTCCTCTGTAATAGCAACCAGTGCTTTTAACCATTGAGCCATTTTTCCAGCCTCCTAAATCTTTAAAAAAAAAAAAAAGTGGGGGGATATAAGCTATGAACAGTGGAGTTTTATTCCCAATACTGAGGAGGCAGAGGCAAGTGGATCTCTATGAGTTTAAGGCCAGCATGGTCTACATAGTGAGTTGCAGGACAGTCAGAGCTACATGGTAAAACCCTGCGTCCCCTCCCTCACATGCTGGCTGAAAGTTAAACCCTAGTCTTGCAGCCTCTAGGCTCCTTCAGAATAGAGAAAGGAGATAGGCATGGTAGTGCATACCTGCAGACCTGGACTTTGCTGTTTAAGCCAGGCTGGCCGAGAACCTGACATGTACCCCAGCCAAGCTGGCCTCAAACTTGTGGTAGTCCTCTTTGTTATGACCCTGCATGCTAGCCAGGGTATCCCATGCATGAGGGAAAACATGCTNGGCAGATGTAGCAGCGGGTGGAGGGCTGTGGCATGTCATTCACAANCCAGGCACCGTGTCTGCAGAGAAATGAGTTTATTATAATAGAGATATGAAAAGAAAGACAGGGAATGAGGGAAAGACAGAAGAGAGAGGAAGAGAGGGAGGGGGGGGTCGAGGGTACACACCTCCTGGGAGTGGAGAGAAAGAGAGCAGAAGAGAGAGAGAAAGGGAGGGGTTTTTCCTTAAATCAGGCTTTTATGTCAGGATGCAGGGAGGCCCCAAAGGGTGGGTTTGCAAGGGGTGGGTCAGAATATTAACACTTTTGCTTCTGTTTCCTTGGTGCTGGAATTACANGTGTGTACCACCATGCTTGGCTCAGAACAAGGTTCTTTTTATTTTATGTTTGTTTTCTGTGTTTTGTTAGTCCTTACTGTTTAGTTTCTGGCTGTCCTAGAACTCCTGATCATCCTGCCTCTAGCGTGCTGAGATTATAGGCATGTACCTCCATGCCCTGACACTCTCCCTCCCTTTTTTTGTTTTGTTTTTCAAAATGGGATTTCTCTATGTAGCCTTGGCTGTTCTGGAACTTGCTCNGTAGACCAGGCTAGCCTCGAATTCAGAGATCCGCCTGCCTCTGCCTCCCAAGTGGTGGGATTAAAGGTGTGTGCCACCACTGCCCAGTTTATGCTCTGCCCTTAAAAACAAACAAACAAACAAAAACCTTTTATTAAATGTGTTCTTTGACAATCCCATACATTTACATAATGAGTCTGGTTGCTCTTCCCCCCACTCACTCTTCTCTCCCCTACCTCTGTCAACTCCCTGCCTCTCCCAACAAACCCCTTTCTCATATTCTTTCTGTTTTGTGGCACTTGCCTTGGAGGGAGGAGAGGGGGATCTGTGGTTGATGTATAAAATGAATAGAAAATCTTTTAATAAAAAAAGAAAAAAAGCCCGGTGGTGGTGGCGCACGCCTTTAACCTCAGCACTCGGGAGGCAGAGGCAGGCGCATTTCTGTGAGTTCGAGGCCAGCCTGGGCTAC
>LZPO01107545.1:1031036-1042992 GCA_001675575.1 Neotoma lepida
AAAAAAAAAGGTTGTAGCCAAGGGAAGAGTTTGAAGAGGTTAAACAAAGGACTTGTTTCGGCTTTGAGAACAAGTAATCTTTATTTATGGTGCTGGGAATTGAGCTCATGGCTTTATGTATGCTAAGCACTGCTCTACCACTCAAATTCATCCCCAGTTCTGAGGATAAGCATGAATTGACTTTTAAGTCAATCAAGTTTTGTATTGCTTTGAAAAAAATCTAACTCATTTACTGTTTACTGCTCTAGTTGGAGGTGTGAACCTGGGAGACTGGACTAAAAGTGAAGCAGACTAAAGTCTCATGCAATAGCCAACTTTATTCAGAGCATCAGACAATCAATTTCCTGAATAAAGTTACAATCACGAGGACAAGCTGCACGTGACAAAAACATGTTTTTCCATAGAGGCATATGAATAACAACAGCTGAAGTAAACTCACTTCTATCTGCTACACCTGGGAGGAGCAGGAAACCATATTCCAAGAACGATTCTGTGTTTTTGAGGAAGCTGAGGTCACAGGACTCTTGTCAGTTTTCTTGGAGTTTTCTCACAAGTGTTCATAATTCTCCTCACATGATTCTATTCTTGGATCATGTTCCAACAATTTACTAACTAGAGACAAATAGTACTTTCTTCAAGATGTCTGCCTGAATGATCTCAGTCACATTTAAAAATTCCCTTTGNTTTTGTGGCATGTTGTAGCACTGTAATTACATTTATTTTATCTTCAGCAACTTAGACATCTCAGATGTCAACATCTTCTTCACTAAACTAATGGGCTTTTTGGTTTAGGATTGAAGAGTCCAGGAATGTAGAAATATAAAATTGTAAACCTAAGGGGAAAAAAAAAGCTGACAATCATCAGCTCTAAAAGTTAAATTCTAACAATGGCTCTCTGCTTATAGCCAGCTCCTCTGTCAACAGCCAGGGGTTAACTTTTAACCCCCTTTGCCCCTTATAGCCAACAACTGCCTGGACCAAACTTAACTTTTACTAGATGTTTCTACATGACTCCTAGCATGCACCCCATGCCTGATGTTTCTACATGACTCCTAGCATGCACCCCATGCCTGATGTTTCTACATGACTTCTAGCATGTACCCCATGCCTGATGCTTTCCCCCTTACTATAAAAAGGGGGCCAGAACCCGCCTCCATTGCCACAGCCTCAGAATTCAACTCCGGCTGTGGTCTCAGCTAGCTGATAAGCTTTTGTGCCCCACGGTGATATTTTTTTCTTCTTTCTTTTTTTCTGGAATAAGGTTTGCTTCTGGTTTAATAGACTNTGGTGGTCTGTCCCCCATTATTGTGTGACCCTGGACCAAACAGGATGTGTGTTAGTCATCTGCCTCCCAGGCAGAGCAGGTTAGAGAAGTACCAGGGGGGTCTTTTTTGGATGACAGTCCAAAGGCAGAGCTTTCTTGAAAGTCTCTGCCTGGTATTTATTTGCAGTACTTGAGAGCCAAGCTGTCACAGGCTAGGGGATTTGGAACTGTAGAATAATTGCAATCTTGGGCTAGGGNGATGGCTCAGTGGGTAAGGGCACTTGTTATGCAAGCCTGGTGTCCTAAAAGCCTGACATGGTGGTCCTTGTCTATTATCCTAGCACTACTACAGTAAGATGGGAGGCTGAGACAGGAGACCCCTGTCCCCTGAAACTTGTGGGCCAGCTACCCTATGGTACACAGTNTAGGAACAAACAGCAGAAAGGAACCAAAGTAGTGAGGACCATCGCCAAGAGTGTTCTCTGACTCCATACACATGCCATGGAGAGTGTGCACCCGCACACACATGCACATACACACACCACATGCACATAATGCAAAACATTAATATTAAAATTTAAATTTTTAATGAATAATTACGACCAANAAATGCCAACAGAGTTTANTTATTGGCTGTAGGCACAATGGAAAATNGCTATCTGAATAATTCTATTATGGAGTATAAATATATAGCTATCTGTTTTTTACTNAAAAATGTATTTGTTTAATGCTGAGGATCATTTGAATCTAGGGCCTTGCACAAGCATCCTACCACTGAACTATATACCCAACTCTTACTTTTTATTGTGAGATAGAGTCTAGCTAAATTACCCAGACTGGCTCTTGAACTCTCTTTGTAGCTCACACAAGCCTTGAACTTGGAATCCTCCTCCACCAGCTTCCTAGGAAACTGGGGTTACAGGTCTGTGTCACCAAGTCTGACTCTTAAACATCTGTTGTGGGGAAAAGATGGAATAATGAGGCATTGAACATGGGGACTGAAATTACAAAAATATTTCTTTGGCCTCAACTCAAAATTAAAAGATAAATTATTTATTNAAATACTTTATGTTATTGTAATTTAAAGGCAAGAACTCTGATTTTTCTCTTTAAAATTATTTCTTGAGCTGGGAATAGTGGCTCAGAAGCAGAGGCAGCAGAGGCAGGCAGAGCTCTGAGAGTTCAAGGCCAGCCTGGTCTACATAGCAAGTTCCAGGCCAGCCAGGGCAACACAGTGAGGAATGTCTCAAAACAAAAGTAAAACCAAAATTCTTATTTATTTATTTTTAATAGAGAAGTTCATACTTATAGTCTGGGCTGATTTGGAACTCATCATGTAGCCCAGACTGGCCTCAGACCCATGTTGATCCTCCTACCTCAGCTTCTGGATTACAAACGTGTACCTCCACACCTAGCTATGGTTTTCTTAAAAACAAAACAAAGAAGAATGAATGTAAAGATCCAAAGGAACGTTTCTGGGAGCATCCAATGACATTGTACTGCTGCTGCATTGCCATCAGAGGGAGCCCTTGCTGCAAACCTAAGGCAGTCCCTGCAGACTGGAAGGTGGTGGACTGCCTGTGGATGCAGGTAAGAAACAGAATAGAAAGGCTCCAGTGTTAGGGAGGTTGGTGTTGGGAATCAGTAATCTTTTCCCATTTTCTTCTCTTTATTTTATTTTTTCCATTTTTAAATTTTTATTCATTTATTTTTTATGTATAAGTGTTTTGTGGGTATGTATATTTGTGCACCAAATGTGTGCCTGATATGCCAAAGGCCAGAAGAGGGTGTGGGATCCCCTGGGACTAGAGTTAGAGACAACCGTGAAATACCATGTAGGTGCTGGGAGTTGAACCTGGATCTCCAGGAAAAATAGCCAGTGTTCTTAACCACTGAGCCATCTCTCCAGCCCTAGGATCTATTTCTTGAATGATGATGTTAGTTACAAAGGGATAATGTTAAGTTACAGGTATTTTGAAATAGTGTGTGCATGTGTATATATATATATATATGTATGTATATGTCTATATATAAAACATATAATTTATAAACATATAATAGTATGCATATGTGTGTGTGAATATATACTATATACACAGATATTAATATGCCAATATATAGTTTTTGAAAAGCCCTTACAAGCAATAGCATAATAATAAAAAGCCCTACATGCTGACACAGTGATCTCCTCCCTTCTCTCTTTCTCTTCCCTTCTTTCCTATGGACATGAGCTGATTAGACAACCAAATAAAATACCAGGACGCTCTGGTGATAGATCTACATTACTCAAAACAGAACTGTCTCTTTTGTGTCCTCTTGCAACTCCANTTGTAATTTGTGTTCCATGTTTGCATGAATGCTTGATTTGAATTCTCCAATGATGCTAACATTTGAGCGCATTCAGTAGTTATGGGTCACCAGTTCCCAAAGTTTTAATGTAGGTGAGATTCCCATGGGGAAGCTGCTGAAATGAGATTCCTGGAGTCTGTTGTCAGACATTTGGTGCTGGTTGATGAAGGTCAAGAACNTGTTTTGTTGTCTTTTGTGCTGTGGGTTGAACCCAAAGCCTCATTGATGCTCTATGCTAAACATTCACTTTGGTACTGTGCTGTGGAATAATCCTTTTGTACACTGTGAAGATTTGTTGCTGTGATTGGTTTAATAAAGAAGCTGACTGGCCAATAGCTGAACAGGATAATGTTCGGTGGGAAAGCCAAACTGAGAATGATGGGAAGAAGAAACATGGAGTCAGCAGAGTTGCCAACAGACTCGGTGAGAAGCGAGATGAGCATGCCATATTGAGAAAAGGTACCAAGCCACATGGCAAAGCATAGATAAGAAATATGGGTTATTTTAAATGTCAGAGTTAGCTAGTAATAAGCCTGAGCTATTGGCCGAGCATTTATAAGTAATCTTAAGTCTCCTTGTTAGTTATTGGAGAGCAATTGGTCAGGACAGGAAAACTCTGCCTACAGTACTGAGCTCAGTTATAGTGCAAGCCATAGTGGCTTTTTTTCCCAGAGGGCACAGACCAGAAACTTTGATGGTATCAGCAGCCTGGCTTCTGAAGGCATATAGGAGTCATGGGGTAGGGGGATGTGACTGTCTCCATTTATAAGTTGACAGGTAGAGCCACCAGGAACCATGAGTGGCTTCAACTTAAGAGTCTCAAGGCATGAAGTAGAGTCTTAGTAGGGGAGAAGCCCATCAGAAAGCCTCTGTCACATAGATCCCATACAAAGCACCCCACAGCTTCTGCCAAGCTGTGGGGGGTCTAGGAGGCAGTACACAAAGTCAAAGGAATCCAATCAAGCCTTAAGAGATCTGTCTTGTAGTTTGGACTTAATGTGACCCATTTCCACTCTCTTTGTATATATGTCTCAGCACAACACACACACACACACACGCTTGACAGACACTCTTCTCTCCTATTTATCCCTTTGGAATGAATATGTCTATCTTACACCCATTCTATATTTGTATTTTGGAAGCATATGATACTTTGTTTTATGAGTTCATGGTTAGAAATAACTTGCCTCTGTATGGATAATGCCTTGAATCTCATCCAGATCTGATTGAGCCTGGTACTCCTTAAATAGTTCAGGCTGGCTTTGAGCTTGAAGTAATTCTTTAGCCTTCCTAGTGCTGGGGTTTACAGGGATATGCCACAGGATGTGCCTGATTTTGATGATATTATAAGAAACTTTGGATTTTGNCCTTTTCTTTTTTCTTTTTCCTTTCTTCCTTCCCTCCCTTCCTCTTCCTCTTTTTTTTGAGTGCTAGAGATTGGACCCAAGGCCTCTCACTTATTATGGGAGTGTTATAGTCCTGATCTACATTGCAGATTCCTGGGTCTTAGGGCTGATAATGGAATGACTTAAGACTAGGAAATATTGGGATATACTGAATGCACTTTGCATGTGAGAAGGACATGGATTTGAGGCAGCTAAAGGTGGAATGATGCTGGCTATTTGTTTATGGCCTTCAAAATTTGTATGCTGAAATCCTAGCTGCCAATGACTGCAAGTGATTTGGTCTTGATGGCTCTGTCCTCATGGATGGGATTAATGAAAAAGACCCCAAAGCCAGGTATGGTGGCATACGCTATAATCCCAGCACTCAGGAGGTGGAGGCAGGAATAGCAGGAGTTTGAGACTAATCTGGGATACAAAGTTTGTTTTTTTAGTTTTTAAACAAAGGCTCTAGAGCAGTGGTTCTCAAACTGTGGGTTAGGACCCCTTGGGAGTCAGATAACCCTTTCACAGGGGTTACCTAAGACCATTAGAAAACATATTTACAACATGATTCATAACAGTAGTAAAATTACAGTTATTAGGTAATAACAAAATAATGTTATGGTTGGGCATCACCACAACATGAGGAATCATATTAAAGGGTCGAAGCAATAAGAAGGTTGAGAGCCACTGCGCTAGGGGACTTGGGATGTAGCTTGGTGGTAGAGCACTGACCTCGTGTGCCCAAAGCCCTAGGACTGGGGAGGAGGAAGCCTCAGCTCTTGAGTCTTCAGCCAAATGTAGATGCAGTAAAAAGACAACTTTCTCTCTNTCTCCTTTTCTCTTATCTGTCTTTTCTCCTCTTCTTGGTAGTACTGAGGATTGAATTCAAGGCCTCATACATGCTAAATGCATACTCTACATTGAACTACACCCCCAAACCTAAGACAATCGTCTATAAACCAGGAAGTCTATCCTCACCTGCACCTCTGCCAGTGCCCTGGGAGAAGAACATTCCTGCTGTTTATAACCACACAGTCTATATTATTTTGTTATGGAAACCTGAACGGACTAAGACAGTCGCTATAAATTTTTTAAAAATGTCAGCATGGGCTCATGGATTCTTTTTTATTTTATTTTTTTATGAGACATGGTCTCATTATGTAAGCTTGGCTGGCCTGGAGCTAGCTATGTAAATCAGGCTGGCCTTGAACTCATGGAGGTCTGCGTGTCTCTGCCTTCTGAGCGCTGGGATTAAAGATGTGTACCGCCAGGCCCTGATTGGATTCTTCCTCCTCCTCCTCTTCTTTTNTGTTTTGTTGAGACAGGGTTTCTCTGTGTAGCTGTGGTAGTTTGAATGTAATTGGCCCCATAGGGAGTGGAACTATTAGGAGGTGTAGCTTTATTGGAGTGGGTATAGCCTTGTTGAAGGAAGTGTGTCACAGTGGGAGTGGGCTTTGAGGTTTCCTATGCTCAGAATACTNCCCAGTGTGTCAATCAACTTCCTGTTGCCTGCCAGATATAAGACTCTCATGTCTGCCTGCATGCCACCATGCTCCCTTTCATGGTGATAATGGACTGAACCTCTGAAACTGTAAGCCGNCAGTTAAATGTTTTCCTTTATAAGAGTTGACGTGGTCATGGTATCTCTTCATAGCAATAAAAACCCTAACTAAGACAGAAGTTGGTACCAGGGACTTGGGTATTGCTATGATAGGCCTGACCATGTGTTTGTTTGGAGGAAAGCAGAGGAATGCTTTAAGCACTANTTAATGGGCTATACTAGTAGGAGCATGGAAGACAGAGATGCTAAGAGTTATTTGAACTGTTGGGGGCTCACTCAAGAAGATTTAGAGAAGAAGAATTTTAGTATGCCTAGGGATCTTTCTTGTGATATTTTGGTGAAGAAAGTGGCTGCTTTATGCTTTTGTCTGAAGACTCTACTATATTGGGTTTTTCTTTGGACTGCCAGCTCACAAATAATAACATGGAGACTTATTAATTATGAAAGCTTGGCCTATAGCTTAGGCTTGTTCCTAGCTAGCTTTTATAACAAATTAATCAATTTATATTAATCTATGTTCTATCACATGGCATTACCTCTCTTACATCTTGCACCTCCTGTTTCTTCTCTATGTCTCTTGGTGTCTCCTACATGCCAAGATTCCTCCTCCTCTTCTTTTCTCTCTCTGGAAATCTGGCCTATACTTCCTGCCTAGCTATTGGTCATTCAGCTCTTTATTAAACCAATTAGAAGGTACCTTGGCAAAGACACATNTTCACAGTGTACAAATATTCTGCAACAGTCTGCCTGAGGCTAAAGTGAAGAATTTTGAATTAATTCTGTTGGCAGAGGAAATCTCAAAACAGCCTAGGACTCTGTCATGTGGTTTTTAGTGGTTACTCTAGTGAAGATTTATAATGAAAAGGAGCAAGCTGAGCATGGTAAATTACAAAATGTAAATTTTGAGGAGAAAAAGAGCACCAGGAAGTAGAATAGAGCTAAATTCTGTGTTCAAGGAGATAAATGGATTAAGAAATGGAATAAAGGGAGGGGTGACCTCAGGGCAAAATCCCACCCAGCTAATTTTCTAGCTTGTGGAAAGGAACCAAAGAAAAGCATAGAGTCAGATGTGGTGGTGCCCACCTTTAATCCCAGCACTGGGAAGGCAGAAGCTGATGATGGATCTCTGAGTTTCAGGACAGCCAAGCCTAGGCAGTAAAGGACAGAAAGCTGGTGAAGATGTAGTTGAATAAGGGGACCATGTTCCAGGCCCCAGCAAGCAGCAGAACTTTGCAGCTTTGGCCACATGGTTCTGGCTTTAGAGTCAAGGATAGAAGAAATGGGTTATGAAATTTGCCTCTGTGCCTAAAGAAAGCCACTGAGGCCAGACATGTGTCAGGGATGTACCTGAATAGAGGCCTAGTAGAGAAACCATTGCATGAAGCTATGAAACTGGGGCCTGGATTACCTTGGAGACCCCAAGATGTTGGAGATGCCAGAATGGCGGGATACCTGCTGAGGAAAGCTGCTAACAGGGAGTTGAACCAGCCCAAGAGAAAGAAGTGTATTGAAGTCACCAAAACTGAACAGAGTTGGAGATCTGAAGAGTGTTTTGACATCAGACATTGGAGTTTGCCCATCTGGTTTTCAGTCTTGCTTTGGTCCAGTATTTCCTCACTATGTTCCCCTTCCTATGTTTTGGAATGGTAACATGTATTCTGGGGCACAGTATTTAGGAAGTATGTGATCTGTTTTTTGATTTTACAGGGGATTACGGTTAAGAGATTGCGTGAATCTCAGAAGAGACTTTGAACTTTGGACTTTTAAACATCATTGAGACTGTGATAGACTATGGGGACTTTTGAAACTGGACTAAATATATTTTACATTATGGTATTGTTACAAGCTTTTGGGGTCCAGGGAGTAGAATGTGGTAGTTTGAATNTAATTGACCCCCATAATCTCATAGGGAGTGGCATTATCAGGAGGTGTGACTTTGTTGGCTTTCCTGTTGCCTGCNAGATGTAGGNCTCTCAACTACTCCTCCAGCATNCTGCCATGCTCCCCTGTATAATGATAATGGACTGCACCTCAGTTAAATGTTTTCCTTTATAAGAGTTGCCACGGTTATGCTGTCTCTTCAGAGCAGTAAAAACCCTAACTAAGACAATAGTCCTGAAACTCACTCTCTAGACCAGGCTGGCCTTGAACTCAGAAATCTGCCTGCCTTTGCCTCTGTCCCCCAAATGCTGGGATTAAATATGTGTGCCACCATAGCCCCACATTTTGGATTCTTCTTTTTTAAGATTTTTAGTTATGTGTGTATGTGTGTGGGGCAGAAGGGCATGGCTATGTGTGCCTGCAGAGCCCAGCGGATGATGTTGGAGCTTCTGAAGCTGGAGATCTAAAGTATAATAAATACAGTATGAATATATAGGTTTAGATATATGAGAAAATAAATGTACCNTTGTGAGCCACAGGATGTAGGTACTGGGAACCAAACTTAGGTCCTCTGCAGGAACAGGAGGAGTTGTTAACTGTTGAGCCATTTTTCTAGCCCCTCATGGATTCTTCATAATTCAATATATTATTATATTATGATCTGCTGTAGTGTGAGTAATAAACATAGTCATTTAAATTTTTTATATATTATTTATGATTTTTCAAGACATGGTTTCTCTGTGTAGCCCTGGCTGTCCTGGAACTCACTTTGTAGACCAGACTGGCCTCGAACTCAGAGATCATCTTGCCTCTGCCTCCCAGGTGCTGGGATTAAAGGCGTGCACCACCACCATCTGGCAACCATTTAAATTTTTTATTTCATATATTCCCTAATTTGAACAGAGGAATCTTTTCATAGTGGCTCAGGTGTCTCTTTGGCTTGGTATAAGCAATTTACAAGCACTTTATCCAAAAAGACACATGCTGAGATTGCTCTCTGCTTTCTTTGGTCTGGCTAGGCTAACAGCCATTTCTCAGCAGAATGTTGTAGTGGATAATGGTTTTCACCAAGATCTGAGCATTACCTGTGTTCGTGGTCACTGGGATGAGTTATCAGTATAACAGATACAGTATGGATAGATGGGTTTAGATAAATTGGAGAAATCAACAGTAAACATTCATAGGCACAATGCACTCACATGCACCCTGCTACCTCTAATTCCAATGCAGTGCCACACTACTGAGTCCTTTTGGATCNTGCTTTGTGTGATGGTCAGCCCAAGTCTCTTTTAGAAACCAATACTTGAGATGAACTTGAAATATTTAAGAGCCAGCCGTGCAAAAATCTAGAAACAGATGTTTAGAGTCAGAAGGAAGAACAAGCACAAAAGCCTGAGGCGGAAATAAACAGTGTTTGAGAAGCAGACCAGCCAGTGTGGCCGGACTGTGCTGACTTCCCCAACAGAATGGTTTGAAATGAAATCAACCCATCAGGAAGGAAATGTTGTATATGAAACTGCATATGATATAACAAAGATGCTTAGAAGTATTTTAGTAAACTGTGATGATGCCACCGGAAGGTTTTAAGAAGAGGCTGTGGTAACATTTTTTTTTTTGTCTCAACAGATGACTTTGGTTATTGTATAAAGAGTGAACTGTTAAAGAAGCAGCAGAGAGATGGTGAGGAGACCTGCAGTAATCTAGGCAAATGGATGGCATAGATGAGGGTAGCAGCAGATGACACAGAAAGAAAAGAATAAATTGGTGTCCCTGAAGGTAGAGACGTACCAACTCNGAATCCTCAAGTGAATTCTGGATGCATATGTCTATTGCGTGCTGTCCTTGCATTAAGGTCTGAAGTTAAAACATTAAGCAAAGACATAAGTGGGCAGGAGAGATGGCTCAGTGGTTTAAGAGCACTGGCTGCCCTTCCAAAAGACCCAGTTCGATTCCCAACACCCACATGGTGGCTCACAACTGTTTGTAACTCCATTTCCAGGGGACCTGACACCCTCACACAGACATACATTCAGGCAAGACATAAGTGCATATAAAATAAAGATAAATAATTAAAAATAAAAACCAGTAAGGGCTAGAACCAATTTATGGTAAAGAATAAGAAAAGCAAGATTAGTAAGGACATGGTAGGAGATGCAGAAGNTCACAATTCAGCTTCAACTTCATCTGATTTCACTGAATACGAGGTTTCAAAAGAAAAAAGTCATTCAATATCGTATTGAAGGTTGCGTACGCCAACTTCTGCATTTGTTTGTGAAAACATTTCCTTAATGCTGACATCTTTTTGATTGCCCCAAAATGTCATATTCATTTTGTTTCCTTGCCATTCGTCTAATGAAACAGTTGACAGGTATGCCAGCACCTTTTCTGTTAGAGGTTCCCCAAGGATAGGCTCTGGGGAATGCTTGACTCTTAGAGAATCATCAGAAAACCAGTCATCAGCTGCTTTCATGTTTTGGCTGGAAATAGAACCAGAGATTGACGTTGTCAAGCTTAGTGTCATGCTGCCGCCATTTGCTCCTGAGGTCACCTCAAGGGACTCATGGTCAACGGGATCTGGAAGGCAGAATTCATCTTCAGAGTTGAGGGCTGTTAAAAAAAAAAAGCCTACTATGAATATTGACAAGTGTTTTTTTTTTTTTTTGGACAGGGTTTCTCTGTGTAGCCCCAGAACTAGCTCTGTAGACCAGACTGGCCTCAAACTCAAACTCAGAGACTGCCTCTGCTTCTCTGGATCTGTGATTAAAGGTATGGCTCACCATACCCAGCTTTTTCAGTATAACTATGTACTTATCTGTTTATCTATTTTTTTATTTTGGTTTTTCAAGACAGGGTTTCACTGTGTAGCTCTGGCTGTCCTGGAACTGGCTCTGTAGACCAGACTGGCCACCTACCAAATGCTGGGATTATAGGTGTGCACCACCATGCTCAACGGACAAGAAAAGTCTTAAGAGTCTTTTTAGGACTATCATGGGTAAGACAATGCTAGAAGGGAAGACAACAAGTTGCTATCATCTGTACAATATTAAATATATGATATTAAATATTCTGATCCAGGAAAATATTCTAATTAGGTTGGAAACCTCAGTTCTACAGTGTACCTTTAAAAAGTTTCTTGGAGCCGGGAGGTGGTGGCACACACCTTTAATCCCAGTAATTGGGAGGCAGAGGCAGGTGGATCTACAAGTCTGAGGCCAGCCTGGTCTACAGAATGAGTTCCAGAACAGCCAGAGCTGCTACATAGAGAAATCCTGTCATGAAAAACAAACAAAAATTTCTTGTACCACTATAGAAAACCACAACCAATCAAAACACAGAGTNGTGGAGCACAATCCCAATGGATACATGTAGACGAAAGTTTGTCTGATCCTGGTCTCTGTCCCACCCGGCTCCCACGGCCGCTTAGACCCAAATAAACACACAGAGGCTTATATCATTTTTAAACTATGGCCCTGGCAGGCTTCTCACTAGCTAGCTCTTACATCTTAAATTAAC
>LZPO01107545.1:1064191-1087102 GCA_001675575.1 Neotoma lepida
CTTTCTTTCTTTCTTTCTTTCTTTCTTTTCATGACAGAGTTTCTCTGTGTAACTGCCCTGGCTGTCCTGAAACTCACTCTTGTAGACCAGGCTGGCCTCAAACTCATAGAGATCTGCCTGTCTCTGTCTCCNGAGTGCTGGGATAAAGGCGTGCTCCATGGCCCAGNGGCCATAAGTCATTTTTCAACAACCACTCCCTGGTTAGTCTCATCCAATTCTATGACTTTAGAATCTCTATACCTAATCTTCCATTGTGGCTTCTCAGTTTATACTAGCGCATCCAATTGTAACACAGATTCCCATTTTGGACTTTAAATAGGCTTTTAAACTCATGTTGAACACACAACTTGTAGTTTATCACTCCCACAATGGATCCCCTTTATGATAATTTCCCCATCCCAGAAAATGGCACGACCCACTTAGCTGCCTAAGATAAAATCNCAGGCATCAGCCTTCACCCTCCCACCTCTCTCTTCTTCCTTACTTCACTCGTTGNGAAGTGAAACACATCTCAGGTCCAAACCCTTCTTTTTGTCTCATCTAGTCATATTAGTTCAAAACATCCTCACCTCTCTCACAGATGAAAGCTAGGCTGCTCATGCGCCTGCCTACTTTCTTGTTGCTTCATTCAGTTCCAGGCTTTACAGAGGAATGTCTTTTGAAAATATCAGCCAGAACTGTCATAGCCTATTATTAAGAAAGCATGTTCACTTTTATTAGCACTCTCTTAAAAAGTAATCATGTGCTGGGCATTGTTGGCACACACCTTTAATTCCAGCACTTGGGAGACAGAGGTGGACCTGACAGAACTCAGTAAGTAGATTTCTGTGAGTTCGAAGCCAGTCTTGTCTTCATGTGCCATTATGTGCTAGGCCATCTTGTTGGCCCTTAGAAAATTTTGCATAAGGCATATATAATAAATCTTATTCTTTTAACTCAAGCCTCAGATTAAACACAAGCTCCTTGTTCAGGCCTTCCTTGTGCACCTTTATGTTTGCTCATTTATCTGTCTCCTGTCAAGTCCAGGAAACAAGAACTTTTTCTGTCTTGTTCACAGTTGTATCCTGAGTTCCAATAACAATGGAAGATAGTTAACAAATATTTCCTTTATTGTTTATGTCTTCTTGTGCATTCATGGAATAGTTGTTGAAACAATGAACAAATGAATACTTGCTTTCTGACTTGTGCATGGTGCAAAGACAGCTGCTGAGGTAAGATCACTGGGAGAAAACGTGGGAAGACGATCTTACCATTCACATTTTTAAAATACCAGAATGCAAATTCTGAGCTGATTAAATAAGTAGAAACACAAACTTTTAGAATTAAAAAGAAGAAGGCATCAAGTAATCTTTTGTGTGTTTCTGGAGGGAGAACATTTTTACACCACCTCAGAGCATTCTGTCAGTTCTCTTAGCTCCTAAAGAAAGGGAGTCTTGCCCTTCAGTCATGTTCTAACCTCTAAACTGGGAGGTTCCCCTAATTTCTAGCTTTAGATTATAGTCAAAACCAAGTCTTCCAGTAAAGTAAAATAGGACTTGTTATTCCTCAAAATTTTTCAATGCACAAAGATTGCTGCTATATTGCTCTAACCCTTCTCTCGGGCTACTTAATGCACATAAAGCCTTTTCCAACCACAGGGTCTCCAACCAAACCCCAGATTATAGAATCAATTCCATCATAATGATTTAAATTTAATCGCTGTGGAAAGAGCCCTTCATTGAGTTTTCAGGTAAACTTTCTAATAAACCTTACCTTCGTTTGCAAATCAGGAACCACAAAGCAGATGCCAAAGCAAAGAAACCAATTCCCAGACTAACGGCACCAGCAGCCAGAAAATAGATTAAGTAATTAAAAAAACCTATACAAATAAATGATAAAAGATCATTTCATGCACATGACTCAGTTCACTAGGTAAATAAGTGAAGTGATATTTACAATGATATAACACATGTTATATTAAGNCTGACCAAGGAATCAGAGAGCCTGAATTCTAGTCCTATACAATCCAAATAAAGGGGAAGACCCAGAACTAGAGAACGGCACAGATGTATCATGAATAGAATTGGGAAAGCATGCGGGGTCTCACTTTAGAGATGGCACAGTCAAAGACCATGCCCCAGAAGTAACTGAACCAAAGCTGGACAGCAATTGACACCAATGTTCTGATTTTTTTCTATTTTCTTTGCTAGCAAACATCTCCCAGCATCTCATCAGGCAGCTCACAACCATCTGTAACTCTAGCTCCAAAGGGTCCCATGCATCTTGCCTCCAAAGATACCTGTATCACCTGCATATATCCACATATAGAAACATACACATCTAGACAAAAAAAGAAAAATAAACCTTTAAAAATATTATTTCTTTTAGGGCTGGGCATGGTGGTATATGCTTTTAATCCCAGAACTCAGGAGGCAGAGGCAGGACAATCTCTGTGAGTTTGAGGGTAGTCTGGTTTACATAGTGAGTTCCAGGACAGCCAGGGTTATATTGAGAGACCCTGTCTCAATAAAATAAAATAAAATAAATAATTTAAATTTTACATGTATTTATTTAGTGATGGGGTCNCAAAGNCCCCATTTAATTAATTTAATTAATAAATTAAAATATTATGATTAAAATAAAAAATGAAAAGGAAATAGTTTTAATGTGCTGAAAATAAATACCAGAAACTTAAAAAGAGAGAAATGGCTAAATGGCCAATAATCATGTAAAAACTTTACTAATTATAAATGNAGTATACATTAAACCACAAATAAAATGCTATGAAGACTACACCCAATATATAATGTGGAAACGAAAAAGATNAAATTTAAACTGTTGACAAGGGAACAGGAATCTGAAAGTCTCCTTCCCTGCTGGAGGGAATACGATTTGGGAGAAGCTCTGGGAAGCTGGCTGCATTAGTAAGCTGAATAGACGCGAACTCTACAATTCAGCAATTCAACCAATAAGAACATACACAACTCAAGTTCACATACATGTCAANGAAATTTGTAGCAGAGTCTTTAGAACAGGACAATTTGAGGTAGCCCAACATTTGGGAAATACACAAAAAACCATCAGTGGTTNAATGGATAAACTTAAAGACAGAATTGATGAAAAGAAACAAAATATCCCAAGACAATGGGGAAAGAATGAACTATAACCATGTATAGCAAGATAAATTTTACTGATAAAATGTTGGGCAATAGGAAACATTCAGACACAGATACCAAGGAAAGTACGGTAATGCTGAGTCTGTTCTGTTTCTTGGCTTAGGTATGGACACACACACACACACACACACACACACACACACACACGTATATTGAGACTTCAGCAACCTCAGCACTCATACTTAGCAATACATCTAATTTATGATGGCCATTATCTGTGGGTGAACAAGAGAACCGACTTTTTAATGTTCCATCCTTCAAATGATACACAGCTAATATGACAAAAATGTTCATTTAGGAGATTGTGTGGGTGTTTTTTATTGTCCTTTTTCCCCCCATGTCATTCTTTTGATTTTTCTCTACTATTTAAACATTGTAAAAAATAGGATGTTCTAAATTTCGAAACAAAAAAGAAGGAGAAAGAATATTTATATAAGGAAAACTATCAATGGGCTGTTACTGGGCACAGGCTTCTAGGAACTTTTCTCCATTATCAAATTCCTTCCAGTGGTAGAGTACTTGCCTAATGTAAGTAAGGTCCTGGGGGTAATCTCCAGCAATAGGAAAAAACTGAGACTCAGGGAAAGAGTAAGAAAATCAACAAGTTTATATTAAACTTATAGCCAAATGAAAAATTTGAGGCATAAATTAATATATTAAAAATGAAGAAAGAACACAATTACAGACACAACAGAAGTGGGAATAAGAAAATGCTATCAATAATGAACACTAATAAATTTAAAACTTACTTAAAATAATGAATACCTAAAAAAACAAATTTCTAAAATGGGACTCAAGACGTGCAGAACCCCTGTGCTGACTGCTCCCCAACAGTGAATGTTCCTAAGACCTGAGGGACTTTCAGATTGAAACACGACTAGCATCAGCCCCATAAAGCAACACAGTATGAGAAGGGTGAGGATTGTTTGTATGTTCAGGGAAAGGCATTATGACTGGAAGCCGAGTGGCTACCATGGACAGACTAAGACTATTTTCCACAAAAAAGGTTAAAACTGCACGGAAGATTGTGCCGAGGCCTGAGTGTGCTGAGCCTGTCTGCAGGTCTCTGAGGGCACTGGGGAGCAAGAGATGCCAGCACTGTGAACCCAAGGCTAAGAAAAAGTAATTTGGTTCTAAGCTGATTTTGTTAGGAAGACAATAAAATCATGAGCTTTTACTCAAAATAAGAAGAAAGGGGATGAAAAAGAAAGAAGTAACAGAAAATCCAAGGGAACACAAATTCATTACATTGAATTAGCAGTTACAAATTTCCCCCAAAGAAACTGGTGGTCCCCAAAAGGTTACAATTTCTACTTGTATACCCATGATGCTAGCATTTCTTATCTTATACAAGTTCTTCCAGAGAAGAGAGAGTCATTGCTGGCTGTTCCTCCAAACACATTTTCTTCTTTGTGGGCAAAATGCTAGACTATCTCGGCTTCCCATATCATTAGGTGAAGCAATGTGACAGAGTTCTGACCAATGGAATTTGAGGGCAATGATGTCATAAAAACCTTCTGCAGCTCTTTCTTCCTGACTGTGAGGGACAGAGGTGATCCCCAAGGGAACTGTGGAAGTCACAGGTTGATAGCCCCTTCATCAGTCTACTGGATCTGATTGACATCATAGAAAACTCAGCCTCACAAGATCTCATGTTCTTTGCAAGGGTGTATTCTGTATTCTCCAAAAATAGAATATAAAGAAACAGTTGAAAACCAGTAAAACTTAGAAACGATGCATTTTGAAACAACCTATGGGTAACAAGATATCTCAAGGACACACAGAAAAAAAATTTTAACCAGTATAATGAAAATATGATGTCAAGCCGGGTGGTGGTGACACAGACCTTTAATCCCAGCATTCAGGGGGCAGAGGCAGGTGAGTCTCTGTGAATTTGACGCCAGCTTGGTCTAAAAAGAGTATTCCAGTACAACCAGGGATGTTACACAGAGAAACTCTGTCTCCAAAAACCAAAAAAAAAAAAGTATTGTTACATTAAGTATATTTCACAAGAAAAAAAAAGATTGAAGTTTTATTCTCAGTGAATTACAGAACTCAAGCCCATAGTCTAATAGCTCATGTGAGAGATGCTGTAAAGATAAACCATTCTTTCTCTTGTGACTTCTTCTTTGCCTGTTTTTGTTTGTTTGTTTTGTTTTCCTTTTCTTTTCAAGACAGGGTTTGGTTTCTCTGTGTAGCCCTGGATGTCCTGGAACTCGCTCTGTAGACCAGACTGACCTCGAACTCAGAGTGCCTGCTTCTGCTTCCAGAATGTTGGGATTAAAGTCNTACACCATCACTGCCTGGCTTTCTTTGCCTGTTTTTTTAAGTGAATGAACTCAGATGAATTACATAGCCACTCAGTGAGCTCCTCTTGCCAATTCCTGTAAGTAGTCCAAACCTTTCCTTTTTTGATAAAGTTTTCAATGCCATCTACTTCCTATTTCTAATTTCAGAACTTTTATCTCATGCTCTCAAATTATACATCTCCTTTCACATCTGAAAATGCTATTAGTCTTTTTTTCTTTTGTTTTTGAGATAGTGTCTCACTGTGAAACTCTAGTTGGCATGAAACTTGCTATGTAGACCAGGCTGATCTTGAAATCACTTGCCTTGGACTCCAGAGTGCTGGGACTAAAGGTGTTTGCCATCACGCCTGGTTAGAAATATTTTTTAATGACTTTTAAAAATAATGTGAATATGTGTGGGCCAGAATTTACATACGTGTATCATGTGTGCAGGTGTCTACAAGCCAGAAGAGGGTGTCAGATTTCCCTGGAGCTGGATGGAGTTACAGGTGATGGGTCACAGGGTGTGGGCACTGTGAACCAAATCCAGGTCCTCTTGCCAGAGCAGCAAGTGCTCTGAGCATCTCTCCAGACCCCAAATTCTATAAATCTTATATTATACAAGGAGATAGCTGAACCTTCCCTATTAAAATGATTCTTTGATAACTTGGGACAACTTCTGCATGAACTTACAGGCAACACTAAGATTTTTATTGGGGATGCATTTTTCCAGTTCACCAAATTGTTCCTCAATCAAGTTCTTCATGAGAAATGAGAAGAAAATTTTTTTGAACAAGAAGAATGTCTTGGCTGGACATGATAGTTCAGGTATTTAGTCCCAGTACTTGGGAGGCAGATATAGTCAGAACTCTGTGAGTTCAAGGCCAGCCTTGTCTATGTAGTGAGTTCCAGGTGAGCCAGGGCTNCATAGTGAGAACCTGTCTCCAAAGCAGAAGAAAGAGGAGGAGAAGGAGGAGCTGAGGTTGACATATTTCCTTCCACATTTTGCCTTGTAGGAATCTGAGAGTTAAGTTTTACTTTAAATATATTTATTNTATAGATNTTTCTATTTTATAAAATATTCTGCCAATCATTCATTTTGACTTCTTACTGTATTTTTAAATGTCTTCTTTAAGTTTGTCTGTATTCCAGACATAAAGACTATTGGTGACTGGGGAGATGGCCCAGTCAGTAAAATGCTCACTACCTACGGCAGAAGGACCTGGGTTTGGAGTCCAGCATCCATGTAAAAGGCAGAATTCAGCAGCGTGCACCTGTAATTCCAGCACTGTGGTGGCAGAGACANGGGCTCCCTGCAGCTTGCTGGCCAGCTAGTCTACCCAACAAGCAAGCTCCAGATTTAGTGGAAGACCCTACCTCAAAATTAAGGTGAGCAGTAATTGAGGAAGACACTCCACATCAACATCTGACCTCCACATATGCTTATGCACACACACACACACACCCCTGTACTCACATATGCACACAAAGGAACATGTATGTACACATACAATCATGTATTAAGGACAACGTTCTGGCTTTACCACCATAAATTAGAAAGAAGAGCTTAATATTTATTATGACCAAATCAATATTTCTAGTTACAGAAAATACGTTCCATTTTCCAAATGGACAATGTAAGTAATTTCCTTCTTTAGATTTATGTTTTCCATTATATAAGCTGTATAGCTAATTCATCCTAAGGCATAGATCTGGACATGGCATTACATTTCAGTACAAGCAAGTCTCATAATAGATGCCAAGATGAAACAATAACTCTTTGCCATAAAATGAAAGTCCAGACAAAGACAACATATTCCATATTCAATAACCAAAACATTAACCGTAATAAAAACTACAAAGAGAAATTCCTCTGGTCAAAAGAAAATGTAGCGGTTGTTGAGACGCCCCCAGAGACTTGTTTCCCCCTCCAGAAGTCAGTCAAATGTTGGTGGAAAATGTACTGAGCTGCATTCTGATTCTGCATCTTGACATCTACCTTGGAGAGATACAGGAAAGATGCTTGGAGCTAATGAGTTAAAAAAAATTAAATCTTAAAAGAGCTATTAAATATTTGTTATTAATCCTGTGAGAATAAACCCAACCTTCTTAATTCTCAAAATAGAACATCCATTTTATTACCTGTGAGTGTTCCATATAAAATATACTGAGTTCCTTTGAGAAATAAGTGACTTTGTATCCTTGCCAGTTTATGATCCTTGTCTTAAACTGATGGCTATCTGACCCTTTGAAGTCAGTGTGGGCAAATGAAATCTGAAATATTAAGTACGCAATAAGTAAATATTACAAGCAGTAAGTGACCCTCTAGAAAGTGTATTAGTATGACAGTAGATTTCTCTTTCTAAAGAAATGCCTCTGGGGGTGGAGAGAAGACGGTAGATTAGAGATGCCCAGAACTTTCCTAAGCCTCCAGAAACCTGAAATAAAATCTCAGGTACACGACTGCAGTGAGGTGTGGATGGCATGGAAAGATGAGGAAGGGAGGCAGTAAACAGCAGAGAGAAGAGGTAAAATCCAGAAATATCGGCCCTCGAAGCTCTAGGTAAAATGGCGGGGATAAGACAAACCTCCCTAGGCTCCATGGGGGCACAAGCTGGCAGCTCTGCAGAAATGCAGGTCAAGAGGGGCGTCTACCACGCACAGCAAGCACTGGAGAGGGAGGCCTTGCATCTCCTAGCTTGCCCTCTTCTGCTGTGGAAGGGGATCACTCTAGGAGAGGTCTTACATTCATAGCTTTCATTCAGGGAAAGCGGAAGACCAATAGCTCCCTGACCCTCAGCTAAAAGAGTGACCACTCAGAGCCTGGATGACTAGTGCTGTGATTTATACACACACACACACACACACACACACACACACACACACACACTCACACACACACACACACTCACACAGAGATCGGTTTGGGTTGAAAATGTGAGTCTTTCTGAAGAGGGAATTTGGGGGTGATTATGTCAGGGGCAACTTTTGTTCAAATTCTGGTAAAAGGAGAGATAACAGCTGTGTGTACTGCTTGGGGCTAGGGCGCTCAGGATTACTCTTGACCCTCTGGCACAGATGGCTCGGCCTTACTACTTTCTATATTCTCAGAGGGCCAGAGAGACTTGATGGAAAGTAGCCGCTGCTCTGGGATTTCTGGGGCCAAACACATTCTGGCTGGTAGGAGGGGGCACCCAGGAGGGGCTGGGTAATGTGATCCCTAGTCTCAGCTGGTTGGAGCAGTGGAGAGCAGCTGCTCTATGCCCTGTTTTGGCAGGTCTGCACACAGAAAAACACTCATAGGAATTCAGCCTAGAAACTGGCACGGGGCAGGGCTTTACCTGCAAATATTCCTTAGTGCTGTAATCCATTTGGACGTTAGAGAGAAAACAGCTGCCCCCGCTTAAGGACAAGCCTGGGGTGGGGACAAAACATTTCCACCCTCTTTCTCTTCAGCAAAGAAGAAATAATGACTTTTGTGTTTTCTTTCTGTCTAAATTTGTTTTTTTCCCCTCATTTCTACCATCGTCCCACATGCTTGTCTCTTTGTCTTCTTATTGTATCCATTCGTTTCATTTAAAAATTGTTTTTAGATTTGTTATACATGTATGAGTGTTCTGCCTGCATGTATATATGTGTACCATGTCCGTATCTGGTGCCAGGGAAAGTCCCAAGAGGGTTTCAAATGCCCTGGGACTGAAGTAACAGAGGCTGTNAGCTGCCATGTGGGTGCTGGGAACCACACTCCGGTCCTCTGCAAGAACAAGAGAGCTCTTAACCACTGTACCGATTCTCCGGCACTACATTTGTTTATTTTATTTATGAGGGGTAGGGGAAGGGTTCAGACACATGCCATGGTGTACGTGTGAACGTCAGGGGACAGCTTGCAGGAGTCAGTTCTTGCCTTCTACCACATGGTTCCTGGGTTTGGAACCAAGGATGGCAGGCTTGGCAGCAAGCACCTTTACCTACTAAGCCATCTTGCTGGCCCTCTCTTTCTTGCTTCTCTTTTCCTTTTCCCCCATCTTCTGTTCTTATTTAATTATTAACATCTTTAGTTTGAATAATTTTTAAACATCTATTTTATAAGTATTCTAACACTTTTCTAACCTTACTAGGGATGACGTTCATGTTTCTATTTTTTTAATACATTTAAATAGCTGGTTTGTTTTTGAATTATTGTTTTTATTACTGATTTGTGCTTTCTTTCCTCTGAGTTGCTGTGAGGACTGTGACTGCAAGAGAAGGCTGCCCACTAAGGATACCCTCCTAAAATAAACTGATATCATCTCAACAGATGGAATCACAATGTGAAATGCCAGGAACACAAAAAGCAAAAAAATAGGAGTCCTCCAAAACCTCAGTAACCAAATCCAAAAAGAGATGTTGAAATGGTTGGACAAAGCAAAGTCTAGATTTTAAAACAATGAAAGACTACCTCAAAGAGAATTCAAACAGGCAGATAAATGAGGTAAACTCAGTTGGGGCTGGAGAGAAGCTCATCAGTTAAGAGCATTGGCTGTTCTTCCAGAGGACCCAGGTTCAATTCCCAGCACCCATACAGCAGCACACAACTATCTAGCTCCAGTTCCAAGAGATCCAATGCCCTCTTCTGGCCTCAATGAGCACTTCAAGAGCATTGTACATCGTGCAGACAAAATACCCATACATGTAAAAATAAACAGTAAATAAATCTTTTAAAAAAGAGTTAGGTGAGGGGTGACTGTCTTAGTTAGGTTTCTTCTATTGCTGCAACAAAACACCATGACCAAAAAGCAAGTTGGGGAGGAAAGGGTTTATTTGGCTTACACTTCCAGATCATAGTCCATCATTGGAGGAAGTCAGAACAGGAACTCAAGCAGGGCTGGGACCTAGAGGCAGGAGCTGATGCAGAGGCCATGGAGTGGTGCTGCTTACTGAGGTGTTTCCTCAATTGAGGCTCCTTCCCCTCTGATGACTCTAGCTTGTGTCATTGACATACAAAACCAGCCAGTACAGTGGCAAAATGCTCCAGCAGGTAAAGATTCTTGCCTCATNTATGCCCCTGCACATCATACATACACACACTAATGTTTGTCTTTTAAGATCTAGATGAGAAATCCAACATCATGGATGAGCAATTCAATAAGGAAATTGAGATTCTGGGGAACCCTTTCTAAAAATCCTAGAAATCAAAATTCAACAAATAAAAATTTTAAAGGGGCAATAGAAACCACAATATATTATATTAAGATGAAGAAAGAATAACAAGGNTTGAAGATAAGATCAAATAGCTCAGACAGCAATAAAAAGAAAAATAATTATACAACAACTTTCAAGAAATCATGGACACCAATCTAGGAACCTATGAAGTAGAAGCAGGAGTGATATAAATACAAAGGCAAGAAACTCTGTTCAATGTAATTATAGCAGAAATTCCCCAAATCCAGGAAAAGATGGCCATCCAAGTACATGAGACATTTAGAATCCTAAATAGATACAACTAGAAAATAACTTCATGTTACATTATAACTAAANTACCAAGAGTACAGAGCATGAAATAATATTGCTACAAGTAACTTAAAAATGCCAAATAAACTACAAAAGCAAAATTCATCAGAATTACAGGAGACTCAAAAAAAATCCTAAAAGTCATGAAAACATAGAATAATATTTTAAGTCCCAAGAGTAAATAATTATGAACAAAAGTTACTGTATCNAGCAAAGTTATTCTTTAAATCAATGGAAAAGATCTCCCAGAATAATCACAAAATAAATCAATTAATGACAATTAAGCTATCATCACAGGAGATAAGGAAAGGAACCCACACAGATGAAGAGGGAGACAGTTGCAAGCAGGGGGTTGATCTCCAGACAGTAGCACTGTTTGGGGAAGTTTCAGAAGTGTGGTCTTGCTGGAGGAAGTATGTCACTTGGAAAGGACCATACAGGGGGCGTTGAAGTTTCAAAGCCTTGGACCATTTCCAGTTGGCTGTTTCTGTTTCCTGCTCGTGGTTGGAGATGTGAACTCTCAGATCTTACCTTCCGGCTCCAGCTGTTATGTCTGCCGCCTGCCACCGTGGTCTCTGACATTATGGACCCTAAAGTCTTCTGGGATGGTAAACTTTTATAAGTTGTTGTGGCCATGGTGTTTTATCACAGCAATAGAAAAGTAACTAATTCACAGACAGGGGAGTGCTAAGGATGGAGCCTGGTGAACTGAAGACCAGTCTAAAAGAAAAACCACATCATAATCCTACATCAATCTAGTCCCTCCTAAATGTTGCAAACACTTCTACTGAAGAAGAAAGGTGATCTAAATAAAAACCAAATTGCGCCAATGACCGACCTCCAGATGCACAAATCTCAACACAGAAACAGAAGAAGCATGAAAAAAGAAATCTCTTCCAAAAATGAGCCATCCAACAGTAATGGCTCCCAAGAGAATGACATAAACAAAATCCCTGACAATAAATCCAAATGAATGGTTATGTATTCAAAGAAACCAGAGCACACAAATAAACTCCTGAATTAATTCTGTGAGAATACAAACAGCTGAACCAAATAAGAAAGTATTTACAATTCAACAAAAAGTTAGAAATACTGAAGAAAACCAAATTGAAAAAACTCAGTGGAAAGACTCATCAATAGAGTAGGACCAGTTCTTGAGGCAGTCAACAGTGCTGGGGTGGGCACTGGGAGTAGCTTTTCCTAGCCTCAGGGTCTCCTTTTTCTCTGAGTCTGCTGGAGCCTGCCACCTGTTCAGCTTCTGCCAGATTCTATTTCCTATCCCCCATACAGTGTCCTTTTCTCTCTGTCTAACAGAGTCTGTCTCCAGCCTCAATATACTTTGTTTTTCTAAGACAAGGTTTTGCTCTGCAAAACCTGAGGTGGCCCTTGCAATCTTTCTGCCTCAGTTTCTCAAGTGCTAGAGTTATCAATATACTCCTTTTCACTTCTAGCAGGACTTTGATGTTAATAAGAAAATACTTTATTAAGGTCCATTGTTTAAACTAAAATTTCTCAAACACTCAGAGTTCAAAGAACAATAAGGTACATATTTATGATTGATTGCTTTATTGTAATCACCTTAATAAGTATGATGATGAATCTAATACTTTGTAGTGTTAAAATGCTCATAAATAGAAAGACCAATTAAGATGTTTCCAAGGCAGAGGCTGGAGAGATGACTCAGTGCTTAAGAGCGCTTGCTGCTCTTTCAGAGGACCCAGGTTTAGTTCCCAGCACCTACACGGCAGCTCACAACGGTCTATAACTGTCCAGTTCCAGGGATCTAACACCCTCCTCTGCTGGCCTCTATGAGCACACGGTACACATACATACCTGTAAGCAAAACTACTCATTCACATAAAATAAAACAAATACATCTTTTTAACTAAAAATACGTATTTCCAAGGGAGAATAGACTCTTTAGTAGTGAGAATTTAGCAAAATGGAAGTAATGTTAGTGCCATGGTCTACCGTTTTATTTCCCCTTGAGAATTAGAAAAATGATGACCAGTACGCACATTCAAAGTGATGAAGTGAAACTCTATGTTACGTGAATGTATACGTAAACAGTATACTATTTAATAGACACGCTGTGTAAGAAGGGAGATGACAAGAAGTAAAAAAAGAAAGAAAGCAGAAAGAGAGAATATAACTTAGACTCCTTGAGAGTATATTGTTTCTGATTGTTCTCCAGCTCAGCTCACCCTTTAACTTCAGAGAGTGGAGAGCAGAGGTGGAGAGTAGCTCACCACTGCTTCAAGAAACCAAGGTTGGGGCTGGAGACATGTCTCAATGGTTAAAAGCACTGGCTGCCCTTTCAGAGGACTCAGGTTCCATTTCTAGCACCCACATGGTGGCTCACAACTGTCTGTAACTCCAGTCCCAGGGAACCTGACACCCTCTTCTAGCCTCTGTGGGTACCATGCACCCAGATATACTTGCAGGCAAAACTCCCACACACATAAGATAAAAATAAAGAAATCTTTAGGAAAAGGGAAGGTTACAGCTGTGTGCCATAGGAGGCATTTTTGTACGTGGAGGGAAAGTGGCATAATTGTTAATTTATCCCAAAAAGAAGTCTCTGCAGTGACTGAGGTACATGAGACCAACAAAGAAGAAAATCCTGGTACATAGTTTCAATGGCACAATACTATTGATTACTGGTTGTTGTACAAGCTACATGGTCATATTCAGCATGTTGTTGTCTACAGGTTTGTTGTATATGGGCTTTCTTATGTTGAGATATTTTCCCAATATTCTGGGTCTCTTCAGGACTTTCATCATGAGGAAGGTATAGTGTATTTTGTCAAAGGCCTTTCTTGCATCTACTCAGATGATGGTGTGATTTCTACCCCTGAGTCCATTCATGTGATGCATTACCTTTATGATTTGCAGATGTCCCTATGTCTGCAAAGAGATGGAAAAAGGTATTTCAAGCAAATGAAACTAGGAAATAAGCAGGCGTCACTTTTCTACTATCTGGCAACATAGACTTCAAGCCAAAAGTAGTTAGAAGAGATAAAGGTCATACCAACTACGGGAACAATCCATCAAGAGGATATTACAATTCTAAATGTGTATGCACTGAACATGGGTGCATCCAATTTTATAAGACAACTACTAAGTATAAAGTTACAGATGAACCCCAACACAGCAATGAGCGATTAATACTTCACTGTCTCTCCTCCCCCTCTTTCTCTCCCTCCCCTCCCCTCTTCTCTGTCCCTGTCTCTCTGCCTGTCTGTCTCTGTCTCTATTGTCTCTCTCTTCAACAGGCTGTAGCTATGTAGTCAAGGCTGGCTTAAACTGGAAATGCTCTGGCCCCACTGGCTCAGCTTTTCAGTATTTGGTTACTATTTACCAAATGGCATCCTTCTGAAATGCTTTTCACCTAGTTGTACTTATTAAAAGCATGCCTATTTTTAAGGTTGTAGCCAAATGCTACTTTCTCTAACAAAGCTACCCCAGTTTTAGCAGTTGGAATGAATTCAGCTTCTCCTCTCCTCATCTCTACAGTTTATCAAAGGCGCCATCAGCCTATCTCTTGAGTACATCTCCTCACAAAGTCACATAAAACCAGCACTGGAACCTGAAAGGCACTGGCAGCATGAGAAGCAGTCTGGTCACTTCTCCCTTAATTTCAGCTGGCTTCCACCCAAGCCCTCCTAAATAAATACACAGTCTAAAACTCACCACACAGCTTGCTCGGTGCATTCAGCTTCAGGGAAAATCCACCAAACCTCACACCCAATCAGAATGTTTACTTTCACACTCCCTTTCCTTGAGGAAATTAGGAGTTTTCACAGCCATNATGGTCTTTCCCACTAGCTGGTAAAAGGTTTTCAGAGATGGGGCTGTGTCCTCCGCAGTGTCCAGATTGCAATCCTTGTTTGCTGTGCTCAAGGAAAAACAACATTCCCTCAAGCATCACGAGGAGACTAGTGGGTATGTGCATGCGACAGCAAAGTCAGCAAATTAAGTTTGCAATTTAATTCAAGATCAAGACAGACAAATACCATTTTTAGCGTTGAAAAAAATCTAAAAATGTACACTACTGAGAGGAATGTGAATACGGTTACACGGCAGATGAGTGTTATTGACAGAAGATTAACCTTCACTATAAGAGATGTCTGATTGGTGTGGGGGTGGGTGGGGTGGGGTGTCTGTGCATGCTTTAGCGCAGGTATGGAGGTCAGAGGACAACCTACCTGGGTCTGTTCTCTTTCCATCAGGAGGGTCCTGGATATCAAATTTAAGTCATCAGACTCGGCAGAAAGTGCTTTTATTTGCTGAGTGATCTCACTAGTTGTTTTTTTTTTTTTTAAATATCCAAAAACAATCAAAAAGGAACTAGAAAAAAATGAAGTTATTTCTTCCTTAGGGCAGGAGAGTCGGTAAAGACAAGGCGCTACCACCCAGTGATTGCGGCTTGAAGTCTCTAGGCAACTTCAGTGTACTTGTAGTGGAAACTGTGTTAGTTTAATGTGGTAAAGGGGAAGCAGTTATGAATATTCCACAATATGATGCCAAAAAGAAGACCGGTACGAATCTCACAACGAGATTCCCAATGCTGCTTGCTCAAACTCTTCCTTCAAGGAGTCTCTACCATTTATAGCCCTGTCATGAGTAATTAATCTAACTGAAAGGAGGTTGGGCAGGGGGACACTTTCATCATTTTTCACTCAAGATAGGCACAAAAGGCTCCAGTGTTCATACTGTCACAGTGCTTCTATGTTAGGAATAAGAAAGTAATGTCTCAGAAACTTTCTCTGGACACCTAGGTGTGTCAGCTGGCTACAGTCACTGTGACAGATACTTAAGAGAAATGACTTGAGGGAGGAATGTATTTTCACTCTGTTTCAGAGTCCATGAGCAACTGAGACCATTACTGGACGCCTGTACCATTCCAGAGCATCAAGGCCGGAGGATGGGGCAAAATGAAGCTGCTCAGTGGGTGGGAGCCAGATGGATGAGGTGGNGAGAGAGGGAAAGAGGGTTTTTTTTTCACATAAATGTAATGCCATTTTACATTATTTGAATATGAAATAATAACCTGAATATGATGCATATCATATTCATAACCTGAATATGATGCAGATCAAATTTATACCTGTGTATTTTATTTCCTTTTCAATTAAAAATATTCCAGGTATCTCTTTTGAAACTCATCCCCATCACTTACCAATTTCAACATTTCATAGACAACTTCTGATTCTTTTGGGGCATTTTGGCTTTAGCAACTATGTTAGACAGCTAGGCGGAACTCTTATAAAATGTCTGAAGACTCCATCACATGGCTGTATTTCAGTCTCATTTTCTGCTAGTTGAGAGTGTCAAGTTAAAAGGCATGAGGCTTGTAGTGTTTCCTGAATAAATTCTGAAGGTGCTGCTTTCTTTCAGTTTCTAAAATAAGTTGAATAACCATTCCAATATGCTTGCTTTATCCCTAAGTTCTTTTCCTATTAATAAGCAAGTCTCTATAATTTTTTTTTGTTTTTTTGTTTGTTTGTTTGTTTTTCGAGACAGGGTTTCTCTGTGTAGTTTTGGTGCCTGTCCTGGATCTCATTCTGTAGACTAGGCTGGCCTCAAACTCACAGAGATCCACCTGGCTCTGCCTCCTGAGTGCTGGGATTAAAGGCGTGCGCCACCACCTCCCGGCCCATTCTCTATAATTTGACTCTTGAGTTTTTGTTGATATCTGTTCAATAGAGGCAGGAAGACTGAAGAACATTCAGTAATATTTGCATTTGGGGAGTAAGCTTTGGCAATTNTTTTTTCTGAGACCATTTGTCAAGTGTTGCTTTCGTTAAGCTANTTACAGGGCTCAGTGGCAGAATGCNTGGCTTGGTGCTGGTTGAGAAGTGTCCCTTGCAAAGCTGTCTGTGTTGAAGGTGGTCCCCAGCTCTTGGTGTTATTAAGAGGTCACTGGGTCATTACGCTCTGTCTTCACCAATAATTAATCCATTGATGATCTATTGACAAATTCATAGCTGAATGGACTATGTTGGAAGTGGGTCACCACTGCATGCCTTGATGGTACATGAGTTCCTCTGACACTTCCTCCATCTCTCTGCCCCCTTCCACCATGAGGTGAGCAGCTTTCTTCTTCTGTGGCTTCCCAATGTCCTGCCTCATGGTGCTTGGGCCCATAAGCCACAGTGCTAAGTGACAGAAGTGACCACAGACTGACATCTCTGAAGCAGGAGGCCAAAGCAAGTCTTTTTTCTTTTAAGTAAATTTCTCAGGTGTTTTTATTACAGNGGCAGCAATGACAAAAAAAATGACTAATACATCGTCAGGGTGGGACCTTGGGTAGCCTTGGGCGTGAGTCCCATCATCACAAACAATAAAGACCACAGCTCTCCATGACATGCTTATATAAAACACTGTGAAATGTCCCCCTTTATTTCCTTATTTAACACAGAAAACAGTTTTGAATGAAGTGATTGGGTAGGTCATAAGCTTTTAATGTTTTCAAACTCCCCTGGATTTGAGTTAAAGAATGTTAGCTCAAAACAAGTCTGTTTTTCATTGTTGGTTTGAAATAATTGTTTCTGACATTCTGAAAATAATTGACTCAGTGGGTAAAGACACTTGGTGCCAAGTCTGATGACCTGAGTTCAATCCTTGGAATCCACATGGTGGAAGGAAAGACCCTACTCCCACAAGTTGCCCTCTGACCTCCACACATGTGCTGTGGTATGCTCACACACCTGCACACAGAGAAAAGAAATAAATGTGATAAAGAAGAGAGTTGGCTAAATTTCATGCTGAGGGAGGGATTTACTGATTTCTTTTTATTTTTAAGGACTTTTCTTAATACATCCACGAACCAGGTGTCGGGTCACACTGTCAATATCTATTAAAGTATGTTCAGTAGATATTCTTGTCAACTGCCTTCTTTCACAAATTCATTATTTATTCTTTTCTAAAGACAGGGTCTCTCTACATAGCCCTGGCTTTCCTGGAACTCACTCTATAGTCCAGACTGGCCAGGCTGAGCCTTGAACTCTGGATCATCCTGCCTGCACCTCGAGAGTGCTGCGATTACAGGCACACACCACTACACTCAGCTTCGTAACATGTAATCTGATATCTTTATGTTCCTTCACTTTTTATAGTGCCTTTTTATGATTAAAGGAGAATTGAGGTTTTCTATTGTTTATTTTCTGTAAATATACATTTTGCTAGTTTGTTTGAGACAGGTCTTCCTACACAGCCCAGGCTTGCCTTTCAGCTTCCTGCCTCGGCCTCCTGAGAGATGGGATTACAGGAGTGCATCACTCCATCTGGCTCTCTAAACAGACATTTTAATTTAATTGGTATTTTCTTTTGTTTGTTTTACAATTTCTAAACTATTTCTAGGGAAAGGTTTTGTTAACAGTTCTTTACTTTATCTCATATTTCGTGTTGAAATCCCCACCTGTTCTAATAAACTCATCTCCCAACCTTTAAAGAATTTAGTATTTGAAGAGTGGTCTGCTTGGAATATGAAAATAGTAGCTAACCAACCTATAAGTAATTCAGCTTAACTCTGATCATCAGTCTCTTTTGTTATGAAAAGCATTATAAAACAGAACCAGAACATAATACGGCCGATGTTTTAAATCACCTCACTTTCAATATTAAGTAATTAATTATTCTGATACTTTTTGTATTTGAAATTTTTAAATTTGTTTTTTATTTTGTTTTATGTGTATGGGTGTTTTTGCCTGTGTGTAAATCTGTGTACCACGTGTGTACCTGACCTTGAGGAGGCCAGAAGAAGGTATCAGATTCCCTGAAACTGGAGTTACAGACTGTTGTCACAACAGTAGGTGCTGTGTATTGCACCTGGGTCTTACGGAAGAATAGTCAGTGATCTTAACCATTGAACTATCTCTCCAGCCCTCTTCCCTTTAAAAATTATTTGTTTATTCTAAGTTAAAAATTGTTAAAATTTATTTTTGTTTTATTATATATGGATGTTTTGTCTGCATATATTTGTGCCACATGCCAACAGAGGCCAGAAGAGTCAGATCTCCTGGAGCTGGGGTTACAGATGGTTGTGAGCAACCTTGTGAGCACCAGGAACTGAACTCTGGTCCTATGGAGAGCAGTATGTGTTCTTAACTGCTGAGCCATCTCTCCCTCCCTCTTTTAGGAAAAGATTTTTTTTTATTTTTAGACACAGTCTCACTATATAGCCCTGGCTAGCCTGGAACTTACTATGTAGACAGCTGGCCTTGGACTCAGAGATCCACCTGCCTCTGCTGCCTGTGTGCTGGGATTAAAGGTGTGTGCCACCATGCCCAGTTATGATTAATTTTTTTTAGAATCTGAAGAAACAGTAAAAATATTGGGAAAATATTCTAAACAATGTAAAATGTAGCTCTTTTATGAAAGTCTGATTCTATTAGCTTAATTTGGGAAAGGATTCAAAAAAATCGCCTCCTCAAATGGAGGGCATGTGAGTCCCTTGCTAAAGAGTATGAGGAGTCAGTGGGACTGTGTGCATGAGGAGCTGAGCGCAGTGCATGATGGTGTCCTGAAACTGTTAGCCCCGCCCCCTTCCAGAGCGCTCCTTATCCTCCCTGCCCCTCACAGCAAACTGACATTGCTGAAAATTTAACTTCTGCCCTCTTTGACGAAAGTATGCTTTCTCTGATTTTTTTTTGAAAAACTAATAATTTATTGTTTGAGAATTTTTAAAATTTAATTTTATTTAATATTTTTCATTTATTTATTTATTTTACATTTTTCTCTGATTCTTACTTCAGGTTTTACTGCTTAAATCTAACTATACTTTTTCTGTGATATTTTCAAAGGTTTGACCTTATCCTTTTCCTCCTTAATTTGCTATTACTCTCTGGCTCCAACCCCCCCCCACTCCCAGTCAGCATAAAACTTTACAGTCCATAAACATAATAGCATGACCTTGGGTTTCATTAAACACTAAAAATCTAAAAGTACATCAATCATAGGATCTGAAGCAAAAATAAATGAATAAATAAAAAACAAACAACTTTGTNGTTCAAAGTAGGCTCAGAACTTATTAACTTTGAGAACTAAACAAGATGTTTTAGCCTATCTTATTTCATATGCATAATGATTCTTGGAATTAAATGCAATAATGTAGTATACAAAGCATTTACCACATACAATGGCATAACTTAAATAACTTACTTTTCTTAAGTGGCACAAATGATTGCATGTTTCTTTTGGTTTTTTGAGACAGGGTTTCTCTGTGTGACAGTCCTGGTTGTCCTGGAACTTGCTCTGTAGACCAGGCTGGCCTTAAACTCACAGAGATTCACCTGCCTCTGCCTCTCAGGTGCTGGGATTAAAGGTGTGCATGCCACCACCTCCTGACCTATATTTTTCTTTTCTTTGCATTTTCGTCTTAAAACACCCATGTAACAGAAAATAAAGAGTAAAACATTATCTCTCCCCAAATTGCTCACACGTGCACACACACCTCCTTCTCCACTGTTAGTCTACTCTGCATTCTTCTAAACAGATTCGCTGTCAGTCACCCCTAAGCTTAGGTGTCATTTCCCCCTGAAGTGTTCTCGGACCGACATGGTCAGTAGTAGTTTTCACCTTCTATTTACTTCCACCAGACCTCTGGCCACCTCTATCACTGTATCAGAATGTTTGTTACGGTTTGAACGTACCCCACCCCCAATCTCACGTGTTTGAAATTCAACCCCTACCTGGTGGTTGTTTTCAGAAGGGTGCAGACACCTTTGGGACTGCGCCCTGGCAGACACCAGTTCCTGGGGTGGTCCTTGAAAGCCGTACTGCTTCTGGTTCCAGCTCCAGCATTTTGCTTCTTCATCTGCTAAGATGTGAGAGCCGCCACACTGTGCACCCATTATTACAGACAAGCTCTCAGTGCTGTGCCTTCTTCACCAGGGTGGACTGTATGCTCTGGGACTGTGACGCAAAACAAACTTCTGTTGACTTAAGTGGCTTCTGTAGGTTATTCTGTCACCGCAATGAGAAAAGTAACTAACGCTGCATTTTAGGTGTTTAATGTTTTACTTACACCTGGCCTCAACTGTGAAAACTCCAAATGGGAGATTTCTTGCCAGTCTTTATATCCCAGTTTGTCAGAGTGCTTCATAGATTTTTTTTAAAGAATAGTGTCTCACTATGGTCTATTGGAAACACATGAAACATTCCACAGGGGCCCAGGGTTATTACTCAGTGGATAAGGTGAATAACATGAGGACTGGAGTTCAGATCCCCAGCACTTCCATAAAAAGTCAGGCCACCTATAATCCCAGAACTCAACATTCAGGGACAAAGGATCTCCCGGGCAAGCCAGCTAACCAGATTAGTCAGAAGTGGCAAGACTGTCTCTTATACACATCTAGATGTGTATAAGAGACAGCACACACACACACACACACAAAGGAAAGAAAGAGAGAGGAGAGAAGAGGAAGGGATGGAGGAAGGGAAGGAGGGAGAGAGAGAGGGAGGGAGACAGAGAGAGAGAGAGAGACAGAGACAGAGAGAGAGAGACAGAGACAGAGACAGAGACAGAGAGACAGAGAGAGAGAAGCATTTGCTCATTCTTTCAGGAATTCCAGGCTAGAAGAAAGCCACTGATCTCAAAACTCGCCAAACCAGTGGAAAGGGGGACAAGAAAGCAGGAGTGCCAAGGGGTGCCCTGTGGTTATCTTTGACCTGTCAAAAGGAGATCCCTGGAGTGGCCCNTCTCCATCAAAGAAAAGGGAACCGTCTTTTTCCCCACAGAGAGTTTGAAGCTTGCTAGGGAGGCAGTAATGGAGAGAGGGGGCCAGGCTGGGACNGGGCGGGGGTGCAGGGAAGATAACCGGGACAAGCAAAAGGCCTCAGAGTTGAGTTGAGCACTTTTGTAACTTGGCAGCGCCTCGAAGACNGCTGAAAATCAGCCAGAGTCTCGCATCAGAAGCTGGCTGAAGGGGTAAAGATGAATTCCAGGGAGGAAATGCCAAGGCTAGCAAGAGGCTAAAGCCAGTCCTTGCGAGCCGGAAACCTGGGGTTCAGATCGGAAACTCTTGTTTCTGGGGAATGGTTGGCCACCGTCCCTTGGCTGATGCAGAACGGAGGGGATCAAGGCTCCTTCTCTCAGCCCATTTTCACAGTTCGCTGTCTGGGCTCAGGTTCCGGATAATCTTCCTTGGCAGACCCAGGGGACTGTCCAGTCCTTCCAAGGCCCTGCCCTGGGGAACTTCACTCTTGTCTCTCCTAGGTAATTAGTGGCCAGAGTGAGGAATCCTAGACTGGGTCTCCGGAGCACAAGGCGTATTTTAGTCACTTACTATTCACACGCAGTGTATTTTGGATGCATGCAATCGATGTGTGTGTGTATTAAAGTCCTGAGGGGAAATTAAGGGTTAAACAGCTGGCTTTGGTCTCAACTTTGACATTAATTTCGGTAAGTAATTTTTTTTTCAACCAACATGTAACAGTGAACATCCATGTACCAAATCTTGAGAAAATTAAATAATGCTTTTTGCCCTCAAGGAGCACTCAAATTAGGTAAAATACTCAATCTGAGCACGTCAGCTCATATATATATTAGATTCCATGAGCATTTATTAAACATCAATCATGTCTTAGGTTCTAGGCTGGGTACTGGGCATAAAAATGGAATCATTCTTTGTCCTAATGTCTGAGCTCACAGTCTTGGGTGGGGGACAGGACAAGGCAAAGCAGACAACAATTATCTTTCAAAGTACAGGACAGATGCTGTTAACTGCTGCTGCCCAGGTTCAGCACAAGCAGAAATGCAAGGTACGGAGTTATTATGATTNAAGGGACTCGGAAAGGCTTTGTGGAGGAGGCAGCGTGTGAAGTAGGTCTCAAGGGACTGGATGGATTTTCAGGTAAAACCCTGGCCCCCGTTTTGGATTTCCTAACAGACCTTAGATGAGAGACTTTTACATTCTTTATCTCTTATTTTCTATTACTGTCCAGTTGACTTTGTTATCCACATACCAACCCAA
>LZPO01107545.1:1087262-1101804 GCA_001675575.1 Neotoma lepida
AAAAAAAGAATTTTCACTTTTACGATTTTGTTTTAGCCAAGTCGACAAAGTATTGTGGCCCCATCTGCTAGAAGAAATAACCTCAGTATGTAGAAACAGATGTTTAAAGTTCAACTCATCCAAATGAGANTCCACCTGTAGTAGGNAGCAGGACGTGGGTGCAGGAGGAATGCTGTGAGCTGGCAGTCCNTGCTGTTGCCTTCTATTTCCTCAGGAATGTGCAGCTACGGGTGAAAGCTTGCTAATAGGAATATGCTTCTGGTTTTGTCCTCTAGTGATATGGATTATCAGTACCAGTGAAACACAACTACCCTAGCATCTTTAAGAGGGCAGTAGTCACGAGAAAAAGTTATTTCTCAAGTAGGTACCTTAGCAAATAACAGGGTTANCTTAGACAGAAAATTCATGACTGCTCTGAATTAGGGACAGGAATGGATACTCTGATTAATTCTGTTTCAGGTACTTTACTGCACATTCAGGTGCTTTACNACACATTTTACAGGAATCCTGTAAAGGGACTATTCTCTTTTATAGGTGAGGAAACTGAGACTGAACAAGAAATAGCTTGCCCAGAGTCATTACTAGATCAGCATCCTAAGCCAGTGTGTTCTTTCTACTGGATAACAGCATTTCCAATAGTGGAAAGACATGGTGGTTAAATAGCATACACTATCTGCACGTTACAGCTCTGGAGGGAAAGGTATCCTGACTTATTGGGAAGTCAGGCTGTACCTGAAGCTCGGGTGCNGTAGGGGATGATCTCCCCGCAAGATATAGCAATCCCGCTCCCCTCCTAGAGAGAGCCATTACAGCTGAGCTCTGCTCCACGCCCCCCTCCTTAAGGAGGCTTCCTAGCAGAGGTATCCATTTCTTCTTCTCTCCAGCCCAAGATGTTGCTTCTTCTGCTTCACTCTGCTAAAGAGGAAACCTCTGCAGAAATGTAGCAATCTCCTGCGGCTCCTGGGACAAGTTGTGACTTTTTTCTGCTCAGCCCCCCCAAGGGAATGTCTCAGCAAAGGTGGTTATTTTTTCTGCTCAGCTCCCCTAAGGGAATGTCTCAGCAAAGGTTCTGTTCCGCTGGCCAAAGAAGATCTTTACCCAAAACTCTTTTAAGAAAGAGATTTGAGAAGGAGGAATCCAGGGGAGTGGCTGCCTCTGCCAAAGTGGAGAAGGCCAGCCCACAACTGAACAGGCAAAGGGGCTTATAAGGGCTTCTTAGGGGCGGAGTGTTTCCAGGAAGAAGATTTTTCTGCTCAGGGATTGGTTAATTTTCCTGCTCAGGGATTGGTTGGTATAGTTGGTCAGGGGCAGAGTTGGCTCTGGTTTCAGGGCCAAACTGTATTTCTTTCACTGGCCCTTTTTAGCCTTTTGGCTCTAGTTTTAGGGCCAGGGCATATTTCTTTCACTGGCTCTGGTGCTAGGGCCAAAGTATGTTTCTTTGGCTCTGGTTTCAGGGTCAGGGTTTCTCAGGTTCTGGGTTCAGGGCTTAAGTGTTTCTTTTACTAGCTCTGATTTCCGGTCCAGGGTGTGTTTCTTTGACTGGCCCCTATTACCTACACTATCACATGGAGTATCTGGGATACAAATCCAGGTCTGATTTCGTGGGCCTAAGCCCATGTTCCTTTTCTTTGTTTTTGACCTTTACTTCCAAGTGTATTTAGCCCCAGACAATATGTAGTAGAACAGACTGAGTTTTAAACTCTAATTAGCAAGACGAGGCTGGCAGTAATAACCACACTGTTAGAAAAACGTACACAATGAGAAAACACATGAACATTCTGAATGAATACGGAAGATACATTAACTTTATTACTTCTTAAATCACATCCTTTCACTCATGAATCCAACAAATGCTTGTCAATTCCTTACTTTAGTGAACAAAAGTTCTCGTTGTGAGGTTTACATTCTTGTTGGAAATGGAAGTGGTACGATAAGTAACAACTGGTAAGATATGTTGCACCTCGGTTGGTCAGTGCTGGGTAGAAAAGTAAACTGGTGAATGGGAGTAGAAAGGGTGTGGGAATTTCTGCAATTTAAAAGGGTGACAAGAGAAAGCTGCACCTGAGAGAAGTCGGAGACGGAGCCCAGCAGACGTTGCAGGAAGTATAATCCAGTAGATGAGATGTGGAGAGCGGAGGCTTTAGGGCCATTGTGGCTGGGAAAGAATTTGGGAGAGTGGCTAGNGAGATAAGGTCCCAGTGATAGGGAGAGTGTTTCTATCTTGAAGAGCCTTGAGAATCTTAAGAGCTTTGACTTTTGCTGTCATTACTGGGGCGTCCTCCGGCAAGACCGCAATACCCATGGGTCAGTAAAGGACGTGGAGATAAACCATTGCAAAAACTGTTTCAGGGAACAGCATCTGCTTTGTTGCACATGAGCGACCACTTGTGTAGTGGAAACCTATCGACTGTGACTGGTTAGCTCATGACCTCGGATTGGATAGTGAGCACTCTTACAACCAGGCTCTTCATGCAGAAGCAGCATATTAAAGGAGACATGGAGAGTGCAGACCGGTGCTCAGGCCTGCTACCAGCTACTCATGCTACTTCAGAATTCAGTGTTCTGACTTCTGTGGCATGGGGTCCCATGTTTCTTATTTGGAAGTGCAGTGTGCCCAGTAGACTGGTCGCCAGATCAGGCCTGCATTTTCTCCTGTAGACTTTCACTATCATTGGAGGATATTAAGAGGATGAATGACCTGATCTGCCCTGTGTTATAATAGGATCAGTGGAGCCACTGTTTTCAGACTATTGAAAACCAGCATGGGAAGAGCATAGATACCATTAGGAGGTTACTGCAGCAAGTGGGCTGGGCTAAGACCCAACAAGATCAGAGGGAGACTGTGTTCGTGCCTACATTGCCCGGTCTCCTCTCCTGGCTGCATCCCTTCATCCAAAGGTCATTATTCCCCCCAGTGTCACTAATTCCATCTATTTCTGTCTTTTCAAATTACTTCTTTCCTTCCACTGTGTCCTTGGGCATAGGATGATGACAGCTTTCCTCNGAACCATCTCTTGTGGTTTCCTTATTCTTACAGCNTATAAGTATTCCTTCATACTAAGCCCTGTTGAGTTATCATCTTTCAAATGTAGCATCTGTTTCCTATTGAGACCTTGACTAATAAAATCAAATTTTTAGTTTAAGATGCAATCAATGCTTTACGTACACCTATTAAGTCAACCTTGCTAACTTAGTCAATCCATATATAAATATTTGATATTATTGTATTTTGAAATCTGATTTATCAGTTACTGACAAATTACATTAAAGTTTCCTGTTACTATTGGTAACATCTGCTGTATTTTTAGAAACCAGGATTCTCAATAGGAAAAAAAGGAACTAGACAAACAATACAGAAGACAGAAGGGGCCTTATAAAAAGTCCATAAAGAATATCCCTGACTTGAAATGGTTTGAGTCAATGATTTTCTTTTTTTACTACAATGCCCAAAACTGATTGCATTCATCAGGAACTGTATTTTGATCTTTGCCAGGCTGGTGATAGGAGATGCGCTGTCCCCATGTATTGGGCAGCAGCCACAAACTTCAGCTTTCTGTCAGCTAATACTCTATAGCGTACTATGTTGCTAAGCTATGGGTTTTGGTGGGCTGGATTAAGTATGTTTTGCCAACTTCTAACGGTTTTAACAAGCTGGGCATATGTGGTACTCAATTTCAAGTTTACTAGCATAAACTTTTGAGATATTATGTGTATATGTGTGTATCTTAGCTCTGCCCTCCAAAAACCTTCACAGCCAGATACTCAGACTGTGATCTTGAACTAACATTTGCTGCCTAAAGAAACCAGGGCTTCCAAGTGTTCAGCCCACGGTCCATAGCTGGGCAGCCCTGCCAATCTACTTAGCAAGGAAGCTAGCGAAGAGTTCTAGAGTTAAAAGGACACAGACCCAAATGTGACATGGCTTTCACTTTCCCAGACATAATGAACTGAAATTCAGTGAGGTTTATAATCACAAAAATCTCAAACCCATCAAAATCCGTGAATTGACAATGATAAAACATTGCTCACATTTAATGACAGGAGACATTTGTGTTGCTTTGGAAGGTCAAGAATTTATAGTGTCTTTCCTACATATACTACATATGTAGTACATTTCCTGCATATCCTACATACTACATATACTACACCATTGGGCGACCAAATAATACACGCGGAGAAGTGTCACGTTACTGGAGCATTTCAACAAGTAAAAAAGTAAAATTAAAATTAGACTATCATGCTGGAGAGATGGCTCAGCAGTTAAGAGCACTGGCTGCTCTTCAAGAGGACACAGGTTCAATTCCCAGCACCTACATGGCAGCTTACACCTGTCTATAACTCCAGTTCCAGGGGATCTGACATCCTCACAGACATAAATGCAGGCAAAACTGTAGCAAATCCTAATTGGTCTTAATAATAAAAACCTGGAGCCAGATATCAGGGTAAATGATGAAAATCAGAGAGACAAAGGAGCAAGCCACAGCCACCTCTTACCTCAACAACTCCTCATTCTGAAAAGGGGGCCAAGCTCTTGTCTCCGCCTGCCTTTATATTCCTCTCTCCACCTAGACATATCACTTTCTGTTTCCTCCTCCCAAGTGCTGGGATTAAAGGCATGAGGTCCTAAGTGCTGGGATTAAAGGTGTGAGCCACCACGGCCTGGCTTCTATGGTTAACTAGTGGCTAGCTCCGCACTCTGATCTCCAGGCAAGCTTTATTTGTTAGAGCACAAACAAAATATCACTACACAAAACACCAATGAATATAAAATAAAAATAAATTATATGTTTTATAATGATAATAGTAATAATTATTATTATAATTATGTGTCCACTTGGAAGTCAGAAAACAACTTTGGGGAGTCAATTTTTAATATGGTTGGTTTTAATGTCAATTTGTCACAAATTATAAACACCTAAGCAGGGAACTTCACCTGAAGAAGTGTCCTGATTGCCTTGACGGGTGTGGAAAGACCCACCCTGGATGTGGACAGCATCTTCTGGTAGTGTCCAAGATAGAAAGGGTCAGCAGAAGGAAAAGCATCTCACCTTTTGCTCCTTGGCCTTCCCTCCTGCCAGTAAGCAAATTTGCCCTGTTGCTGCTGATGCCAGAAGCAGAGTTTCCAANCTCTCATCATAGACTAGGGACCAGCAACTCTCCAGGTACCTTTCAGCCTTATGGCACCAGGTTGGAACTGCTGAGGCACCAGCATGTGGACAAAGCAACTACCAGTTGTCTGGCTGCCCATCCACTGAGGACAGCCACTGTGGAACTACTCCAATTGCTGAGGCACTGTCCTCAACGACCAAGTAACTACTGGGTTCTCAGCTTGCAGGGGTTATGTTGTTACTATTTTAAAGGAGCCAGAAGAGGACAGCAAGTATTTTGATCTGAATTGCTGGAGTTAACTGGAGAGATTGGTTTGAAGCTGAATATCAGGCCAAATTTTTTTTTATGACCATTAGTGTTTTGCCTGCATGTATGTCTGTGTAGGGGTGTCAGGTCCCCTGGAACTGGAGTTACAGACAGGTATGAGCTGCCATGTAGATGCTGGGAATTGAACNTGGGTCCTCTGGACAGGGAGTCGGTGCTCTTAACCACTGAGCCATCTCTCCAGCCCTCCAGGCCAATTTTTTAATGCATAAATTTTGTAACCTTAAGTATCTGAGTGGTGATGCCAAGGAAGCAATTAAATAAATAGGTCAAGAGTTGAAAGAGAGATCTGGCTGTAGTAATAACAGGAGAAGAGGTGAGAGCANGGGATCCCCAGGTTCTTTGTCCATTAGTGTGGGTTTTTGTAGTGATTCCTATTTTTCACNTAAAAAGAAATGGTGTTCATGGGAGGAAAGAAGCACAGGTTGAGGGGCAAGTGGAAATCTTGGGCTGTATTAGTTATGTGACCTTATGAAAGTAACTGCTCTGCTGTGGGCCTGCTCTAGACTTGAATCAACATTTTCAAAATTAACTCCTGACCTAGTATCCTGGAACAGCCAGAGCTTGGAGAAGCAGTGTTAAAAGGAGTTGGGTCAGAGGGAAACCAGGGACCAGGGCGACTACTCTGCAGAGATCATACACAGCACACAACTGGAATTTGCAGGGAACACAGTGACCCTTAGACGTCCCAACTCAGGTCTGCAACCTTTGGGAAACCAGAGCTGGGAGACACAGTGGGCTTGGGAAGCAGAGGGCGACTTGTTGTTTGTATGTAAGGGGCTATACACTGAGATGGTTAACTTAACAGATTCAAATGTGTGAACAGTGAAAGTCCACATTCTATTTCAGTTCCCCTCTCACAACACCCAATGTTAGTAATTTCATAGTATGACTGCAGTTTTCTGTCATAATAATGGTCGTAACTTAACAGCTTCCAATTCATGAATATCAACTCATTTCCCAATTTCCAAATCAAGTTATTTGCCAATACAAACTCTGAATANTCTTTTACATATGTCATTTCTAACACATGTAAATTACATGTATAGGTGGAAACTTAGGTTAAAAATACATGTATTTGTAATTTTGATAGGTTTCACCAAATGGCCATTTATTATGTGCTAACATCAACCCTGTAAGGAAATAAACATCTCCACATCTTCACCACCCTGATAGAATAGTCAACTTTTTCCTTTGCTAGTTTAGAAAAAAACTTCTCATCACAGTGTGGTTCTGATAGTTTTTTCTCATGTAAGGAAGATTTTTTAAATGTGTATGTGTCTTTTATCTGCATGTATGTGTGGTCCTTGGATCCTCTGGAACTGGAGTTATAGACAGTTGTGAGCTCCCATGTGGGTGCTGAGAATTGAACTCTCGTCCTTTGGAAGAGCAGCCAGTGCTCTTAACTGCTGAGCCATCTCTCTAGCTCCCAGGAAGATTGTTTTTTAATGTATTTGAAATATTTCTATATTCTTCCTGTGAGCTATCTGCTGCTTGAAAACTCTTTGTTGTTTTTGTTTTTCTTTTTTTGAGACAGGGTTCCTTTATGTAGCCCTAGCCATCCTGGAACTTGCTCTGTAGACCAGGCTGGTCTTGAACTCAGAGATTTGCCTGCTTCTGCCTAATCCTGAGTGCTGCAATTAAAGGTATGCACCACTACCACCCTGAATTTGAAGACTTTTTGAAGAGAAAAGAGAGTTTCGAGGCATTTTTTAAAATGTCATAGACAGTAAAATATTTCTATTATTCAAATTCAGTTTTTTTAAAGAAAGTATTTCAAAGAGACCTTAGGGAAAATTCAAGGATAAAGGTCGCAGTTCTATAAAATCTTAGTTCAGTGATGNTTCCCCTCAGGACCTGCTCAGCAAGGCTACCATGAGAAGCCNCAGAAATGGGTCTTTGAACTGGATAAATCTTTCTGAAGTGTTACCTAGCCTCAGGCATATCATGACAACAACACAAAGTTGACCAATATTATGTTCATTGACAGTGAGTGATTAAAGGTTTTTAAAGATTATTTCTCAAAGGTTTTCCTTTATCTCGTAAATTTTTTTTACCATGTATCAATTCCCTTTGCTTAACAGAGCGAAGTCATGGAAATAACAATAGCACACACACATAATTTTGTGTGTAAACTTACTAAATCTATACACTTAAATGCACCAGATTAAAGTGCGTCAAACATCCATTTGATGTTTTCATCACCAACTGATCAGTTTGAGATTTTATATAAACAGTTAATACAGAAAATACTTTTAAAAAGAAACATACCCGTGCTGAAGCTGGTTGATTTGGTTCCTTATCTAGTTGAGGCTCTTGGAAGGAGAATAAGGAAGATTACTTGACACTGTTANGGTAAGTTAAATGTCATTTTAAAGCTTTACTTTTAAAAAATATATAACTTTCCTTTTATGTCTCCCTGTAAATGTTTGTATATCCTAGCTATTTGGTGAAACAGCCACAAGATGGTGCCATGGTTAACATGTTGGCATAGGAATTTGAGAATTAAATGGGGGCACACTGACACATCGTTATATGGAAGATTGCTGTCATACCTTCACTGCTCTACTGTAACACCACCCATTAGTGCANGTCAGTCACTCAGATGAATGCGTTTCCTACCAACGGTTTTTGTTCTTTGTAATCAAATTTCTCCATTGGGCCTACTAAGTGATGAGATATATTCTAATGATCTCTTGCTCAACCTTTAATGTCAGGATTGAAAATAACATCCAAGTGGATCCCTCTAAGTAGTATAAATTAAAGCTAGATATGGGCAAAGCCTTTGCTATGAACAGAAGTGAGTTCCCTCAAATTCATAGTTGAAGCTCTAAGCTCCAATATGAAGATCTGTGGAGATGAGTTTTCAGAGAGATGATTAGGGTTAGATGAGATCTTAAGGGTGAGAGTTTTGTTAGTGGGCTTGCTGCATTTGAAAAGGAAACACACAAAGGATCTTAACTCTCTTTCTCTTTCCACCAGGTGAGGACATCACCAGAAGAAAGCCATGTGTAAGCCTGACTATGCTGGTACCCTGATCTCAGACTCTTATGGCCCGTAACTATGGAAAAATATATGTCTGCTTCTTCTGTCAGGTAGTCTATGATAGTTTGTTACAGAAACTCAAGCAGACCTCTTTTCTCTCCTCCTTCCCCTCCTCCTCCCCCTCCTCTTCCTCTTTCTCTATATGCTGGGGATGTCCAAAGGCTCATGACTACTACAAAATAACGTATCCACTGAGCTACAGATCCCATCCACAGACAACTTTAGCAAAGAAAAATAGTAAATTTCAGAAAGCAATTTTTTTAGAAGACCTGTGTAGCAGTTTGCTTTTTATTGGTGTGATAAAACACTGACCAGAAGCAAGCTGGGAGGAAAGGGTTTCTTTGGCCTACGTGTCTTGACCACAGTCTGTCATTGAGGAAAGTCAAGGCAGGGACTCAAGCAGGAGCAGAAGCTGGGGGTAAGGGAAAGCTGCTTGAGGGCTTGCTTGGTTTTCTTTTTCTTTAAAATATTTTTAAGATTTAATTTTATGTTAATGAGTATTTTGCCTGCATGTATTTATATGTACCATATGCATGCCTGGTGCCCATGGAGGCCAGAAGAGGGTGTCAGGTCCCCTGGAACTGGAGGTACAGACAGTTGTGAGCTACCATGTGGGTGCTGGGAATCAAACCTGCATCCTCTGTAAGAGCAGTAAGTGTTCTTAAACTCTGAGCCACCTCTCCAGCCCNTCAGTTTGCCTTCTTATATAGCCCAGGACCACCTACCCAGGGGTGGCACCACCCACAGTGGGCTGGACCCTTCCACATCAATCATTAATCAAGACAGTGCCCCATAGATCAATCTAATGGAGGTAATTCTCCAGTTGAGTTTTCCTCTTCCCGGGTGACCTCAGTTTGTGTCAAATAGGACTGTTGCCAATGTAGGTTAACATAGCTGTAAGGATGGTGACGTTAGTGAAACATCTTATGTAATTATTTATTAGATTTATATATATTTTATGTGTATGAATGTTATGCCTGCATGTCTGTCTGTACCACATGTATTCAGTGCCCACAGAAGCCAGAAGAGGGCATTAGGTCTCTTAGAATTGGAGTTACAAAAGGTTATTAGCCACTTTGTGGGTGTTGGGAACTGAACCTGGGTCATCTTGAAGAGCAGTCTGGGCTCTTTACTATTGAGCCATCTCTTCAGCTCCTAATATAATCATATTTTTGTTTGTTTTTCCAGACAAGATTTCTCTGTGTAATAGCTCTGGCTGTCCTGAAACTCACTTCCAGGCAGTAGCCCAGGCTGGCCTCAGACTCACAGAGATCCACCTACCTCTGCCTTCCAAGTGCTGGAATTAAAGGTGTGCACCACCACTACCCAAATAATATAATCATTTTAAGAGCATTTACTTGAGGGAAAATTTTGATGGGATTCTGATGGATAAGCAGGGGTCATTTTCAAAACAAGCCAATGATGTGCAGGGGGAATAAATTGAAATTTAGGAAGACAGCTGAAGAGAAAAGTGAGGAAGTGGGCAAAAGGGAAATGAAAATTCTGACTATCATGAAGAAGTGTGGCAATGTCTCTGGATTTCCTACAAACATTTGAAAGTCATTAGTTTAGAAAATTATTACTGAGCCATAATCTCTGCATATTCCCATTGGGGTGTAGTCATTATTAGTTAGCTCTGCTAGAAATCTGCAAGCATTCTTTGATTCCTCAGTTTTTCACCTGTGTGACACATCCATCATAAGATTTTTGCCAGTCCTCTGGCCAATAGTTTTTTAAGTGTTTTTATTTTTAATTATGTGTATACATGTGTGTCTGTGTGAGTGTGGATGCATGCAGAGTCCAGAAGAGAACATCAGATCTAGAGCTGGAGTGACAGGCAGTCGTGAGCTACACAACATGGGTGCTGGGAATTGAACTCAGGTCCTTTGCAAGAGTAGTAGTACATGCTCTTAACTGCCAAGCCATCTTTCCAGCTAGTGTGAAATAGTTATCCTTATACTTTCTGTCTCATTCTTTTTGTGTGTTTGTTTTAAAACAAGGTCTCACTATGTAGCCCTGCTGTCCTGGATCTCGCTTTGTAGACCAGACTGGTCTTGAACTCACAGAGATCCACCTGACTCTACCTTCCGAGTGCTGAAATTAAAGGCATGCGCCACTACATCCAGTGGGGTTTTTTTTATATTTTAATTTTTTTACTTTTTTTTCTTTTTTATTAAAACATTCGATACATCCAGTGTTTTTACCTCATTCTTGAGTCACTGAAAAAAAAAAACTAGATATACTTTCAGATTTTAACTAGTCGCCTGTTTGCAAAATAATTGATTGCTTAAGAATCATCTTTCATAAATTCTGTTTTGNGGATGCAACTGTTCAGAAATCTTGATTCCTTTTAGACATAGTCTGAACTTGCAACCCTTTAATTACTGTTTTTTTTCTCTATCTTTCAATGGCTAGACCTCTTTAATTATTATCAAGTCATTGTTTATTTAATGCAGACACAATTTTTGAAAATATAGAGGATAGTGTTAGTTGGTATCCTTTTAAGAACTTTAAAATCTACACTGGGTAGTGGTGGCACATGCCTTTAATCCCAGCACTCAGGAGGCAGAGGCAGGCGGATCTCTGTGAGCTCAAGGCCAGCTTGGTCTATAGAGTGAGTTCCAGGATAGGCTCCAAAACTACACAGAGAAACCCTATCTCGAAGAAACAAACAAACAAACAACAAAAAAACAAACAAAAAACCCCCAAAATACAAAAAAANCTTTAAAATNTGAAATAATTCTCAAATTTAAAAGAATACTACCATCTTATACACCCTTTACTCAAATGCACTAAATGTAAATGCTTTGCTATTTTTTCATTATCTTTCCTGTTCCATTCCCCTATACTCCTCTCTGTNTTATCTTTCCTGTTCCATTCCCCTATACTCCTCTCCGTGTGTGTGTGTGTGTGTGTGTGTGTGTATGTGTGTGTAGTGAGAGGGGGTTTAGAAATACCTACATATATTTGAACATGTGTATGTTCAACACGTGTATGAAAAGATTAATCCACAACATTTCCTCCTTTTTGTCTAAATAAAAAGGAAAGAGTTTAACTTTAACACAGTAAAACTATATATAATAAGAGCAATTGTCAGGTAAGAATTACATTCACAATGTCCAGTCCATTTGCATTTTGTAATTTTGGAGAAAATACTCCATTATTTATCCTCTCTTGGTGAATCCAAAGTTCTGTACTTTATTTACCTTCTATCATAACTAAGGAAAACTATAACTATGACTATCTAGTCTTCACCTCCATCAAAGACCCCAGAAGGATATAATATTACATTACTAAACAGGAAGTGCAGAGCAAGCAACTTCCAAAACTAAAAGAAATGACAGAGACAGCTGGCTACCTAGACAGTCACCCAAGATTCCTCTGCTACATTGGAGCATCTGTCTTCAGCCTATAGGCCTAGAATATCTTAGAGACTTTTCTGTGAAGCAGGAATTTTTGAAGGACTGTCCTACCCTGTCTTGGTAAAGTTCATCAGTTGCTTTTCTTTGTGTCTTGCTGGTTCAGTTTAGAGAGTATACTGTCANCAGTTGAGGCAAGGGCAGTTTCTTGTTGAAATAGCTAGTTTTTGCTATAAAGAAAGCAAACTCCATATGGAGGTTCTTCGATGTCCATCATCCTTTTTTAAAGTAAATTGCTGCCAGGAGTAGACAAGTCTCACTGTCATGAAAAGCCTTATGTTATTAAAACATTTAAAATGCCATATTCTATAGNCCTTTGAAGGGTTTGAAGATCACCTATCTATCTAAAATATATNTCTGTACGACTTTGAAAACATACCTAACATGAATATGTTTAATAGTTATAGATGACTATTAATCTATATTTATTGTCCTAAATAGCTTTCAAAGACTAAAACTTTACATAACCTTTTTAAATGAGCTGCATAGATACAATACCTTAAACAAGAAGAGAAACATATACAGTATAACAAAAATAACCTTAAATTTGTATCAATACACAAAAATCCATACCAATGTACAATATTTGAAACTAGTGGTTGTTTAAAAGTAGACTCAACAATACACCCCTTTATCTCATCATTTCTATANTATATCCCCTTTTTTTCCTTCAGAAAGAGATTCTTGAATCTAACTCCTTTGTTTAGTTTTTTCCTGGACATGACCAATAACAACTTGTAACCAACCCCCCTAAATGATGAAAAACATCTATAACCCATCGAATGGCCAAAAGCCATCCACCCCACCTCTTGGGAATGCAAGCCTCATGTTCTCCAAACTGCTTCCTGTTGTCTGGGGTGCTGGCATCTTTAGGAGACCCTGGGAAAATTGGGATAATGGTTAAGTCCTGGGAGAGTTAGCTGTATTATTTNTTGTTTAGTCTCTGTGCAATGGGAAAGTGCAAGGCTTATCTGAAGTCATGGCTGAAGTAGTCTGTGAGGCTGGACCATCTCAGTCAGTAGTCTTAAAGTTGTTCTGGATGCAGAACTCTGAGGAAACTGCAACAAAGGCACTCTGAGAGGCTGGATCACCTGGGCCACCCATTTTCATTGATATCTGCTCCTCTTGCTCTGAAAACACATAAACTTTCAAAGGTAACATATGTATCTGCTTTAACACAAGTATAGAAAGTGTGGTGTGCACAAGTAAGTTAAAGATGATTTTTTGTTTTATGTTTGAGAAGGTAAATGGCATCTGTCAACTTTATAAGTCCATTTGGACTGTATAATCAAACTGTAATATAAATCTCTATCCAGGCCATATGAAAGGATGGTGTGTAATCATAAGTCATGAGGGCTCTGTAACCAACAAGATTTATCATGTCTCATCTCATCTCAGAGCTGTTCCCATGTCAAAGGATCAGCTAAAGCATCACCTGTCTTGTAGTTTTTCTTTTGTTCCTTTTTATGTTTGTAACCAAGATTTTAAGGAGGTCTCCCCCTGTCTCTTATACACATCTAGATGTGTATAAGAGACAGCGATTAATCTGAAAGGAATACACAGCCTTTGTTTCCTGTGGAAACAAACACATGACCTCTTCCCCAACACAACACATTGTCCAACTTCCATTTTGAAGTTAAGACATTTTAAAAAGTATATAGGTTGGTTTAATTTAGAAGTTTCCTGTTGTAGCATATTATTTTAAGGTGTGTTACATTTCTGTATGCTGTGGAATATTTGTTTAATGATGCAAAGATGTGTTGCATTCCTTTATGTTGCATTTGTTTAACTCTGTGAAGCTGTGTTATTTTGCCTNTCTAAAACACCTGATTGGTCTAATAAAGAGATGAATGGCCAATAGCTGGGCAGGAGAGAGAGATAGGTGGGGCTGGCAGGTAGAGAGAATCAATGGAAGGAGAGAACGAGCATGAGAACAAGGAGAGGAGTATGCCAGGGGCCAGCCACCCAGACACACATCTAGCCATGGAGTAAGANTGAAAGTTAGATATACAGAAGTAAGAGGAAGGTAAAAGCCCAGAGGGAAAAGTAGATGAGATAATTTAAGTTAAGAAAAGCTAGTTAGCAACAAGCTGAGCTAAGGCCAGGCATTCATAAGAAAAAATAAGCCTCAGTGAGTTTGGGAGTTGGGTGGTGGGCCCCTAAAAGACCAAAGACCAAAAAGCAAAAGAGTCNAAAAAATAATCAATAACAGTTTCCATAATCCAATGTCTTTCAGCATCTATTGTTTTTAGTATATTAGCATTTAAAAAATTCAAAGTTAACAAGACACCATATAGGATCCAGACTCCTTGTATATTTTCATCTTTACATGATTTATATTTTATTACTTTACTCTGCCTTTAAAGACTTTATTATTTTTCAACTATTTTTTCTATCTATATCTATATCTTTTTTTATATCTATAACCATTTTTTTAAGCCTACACACATTGTTAAACACACTATAACTTGTTTAGAGGTTTTCTCAGTCTGCTTTATTGTGTATCTGTAACCTTTTCTGTTTGCATGAGCAAAACCTTAAACCTGCCACATGGCTTAGCTCATGGCACACAGGGACTCAAACTTGCAGGCAGCTGCCAGGAGACATGTCTTCGTACTGCAGCCAGCATGAGAGACACAAGACTG
>LZPO01107545.1:1116143-1127754 GCA_001675575.1 Neotoma lepida
TGAGGGACTGTGACCTGTATGCTGAAATAAACCCTTCCTTCCCCAAAGTTGCTTTTGGTGGGGGTATTTAATCACAGCACAGAAAGCAAACTAGGACAGATACCCAATGTCAACCTTTGCCTCACATGCCCTCAAACATCCATAGACATGCATGTGCAAATACACACACACACAGGAAAAAAGAACAACAAGGAAAACCTTATAGGTTATAGATGTCACCTGGGTTACTAAAAGAACACAAAGAAGTGCTTGGTTGTGTCTGGGATATCCTGGAAAAGTTTTCTGAATGCAGTAATGATTGAAGTAATAATGATTAAAATTTTGTAGAAGTTTCTAAGGAAAGTTGCGGGTAAGGTCAGAGGATATTCCAAGCGTGNGGAGTACGATAAAGAACAGCAAGTGTTTTTGTGCAGCAAGGAACCTATTCTTAGAATGAAGAAGATCCCGAAAGACAAGCTTCCATCAAGAAGTGTCTTCAATGAAGTCCTATAATTTACAGTTTTATTCTGAATATGAGCTGTTTCCCAACTGTTAGTCACATCACCACTTTCTGTTGAGAAAAATAGAGCAAAATGCACTAACCTTCCCACCTCTATGAACTGAAGCATGTAAACACNCCTGCAGCTACTAGATTCAGATCCAGAAGATTTTNGGGCATTCTGGATTCTCTTGGCCTTTCTTTCTTTTCTTCTCTTTTGTTTTTAATTATTTATTTATTTTATGTGTATTCCTGCATCTGAAAAGCTGCACATGAACNGCGTGTGTGTAGGTGCCCATGGAGGCAGGAAGAAGGCAGCAAGTCCTCTGGAATTGAAGTTACAGGTGGTGTAAGCCACCTGTTCTGAGTTCTGGCAATGTGTGGGAGGCCAGCTCCTACCTTTTAAAAGGGTTCCTATGAGGAGGAGAGAGGGATAAGAAACTTTTAGATAGAAAGATGGAGAAGAGGAGAAAGACAGATGCACAGGATAGCTTTGGGGGGACCTGGATCAAAACCCAACAGTCTCATCTGCCTGTTCAAAAGGGCTTTTTATAACAATGTCAAGGGGTGGGGCAAAAGACCTCCCCCTTGCTAGATCAAAGCACACCGCACAGCCAAGTGTAGACTCTTCCAAACACCTGGTAACCACACCCGTGGTCAAATCATCGCCTTATGAAGTCCTGCTGGGTAACTACAAACTCAGATTCTTGGACCCTGAGTAAGTTCTCACTAGGAAACCTCTGTGGGTCTCTTCAGGAGTGGAACCCAGGTCCTCTGGAACAGCAGTGCATGCTCTTAACTGCTGGACTGTGTCTCCACTCCTTCGTGCCCTTTTCTTATCTATAGCCACCTCTCACCCAGACAACCACTATTCTAACTTTAGATTGCCATGGGTTAGTTTTGCCTAGTCATGTATTCTTGTCTTTTGGACTTAAAAATAAAAAGTTCTTAGGCTGGTGAAGTGGCTGAGCAAGTCAAGGCACTTGCTGCCAAGCCTGAGGACCTGGGTTTGATCCCTTGGATCTACATGGTGAAATCAAAGAGCCAACTATTACAAGTTACCCTCTGACCTCCACACAAAGGCCGTGGCACACTTGTGCACACACACACATATATACACATATAAATAAGGAAATAAAACATTTATTTCTGTATTCAGCATGGCATTCATAAGATCCATCCATATTAACGCACTGTACTACTGGCATTTGCTCCTGTTGTCTGATAGCTGTGCTTGTGATTTTACTACAATTTATTTGTCCACCTTCTGCCTGGTATTCTTAGTCCTTCTCCATCAGTAGTTCTCCTAGTTTCATTTCTTGTGGCTGTGATTAAAATACCCTGACAAAAAGCAACTTCAGAGAGAAAGCATTTCTTTATTTAGCTTATCAATTCCAGGCTACAGTCCATCACTACAGGGAAGTCAAGGCAGCCGGAACTTGAAGCAGCTATTCGTATTACAGCCGCAGTCAAGAGCACAGAGAAATAAATGCATACATACCTACTAGCACTCAGCTTTGCAGTCTCCATTCTTACACAATCCCGGATCCCATGCCCAGGGTGCCACCCACAGTCGGCAGGTCTTCCCATACCTATTAATGTAATCAAGATAATCGTCTACAGGCATGGCCACAGGCCAACCTAATATAAATAATCTTTCATTGAGACTCCCTTACCAGGTGAGCCTAGACCAGTGGTTCTCAGCCTGTGGGTCATGACCCCTTTGGGGTTAGAGCAGCCCTTTCACAGNGGTCACCTAAGACCATAGGAAAATACAGATATTTACATTACAATTCATAACAGTAGCAAAGTTACAGTTATAAAGTAACAATGGAAATAATTTTATTGTTTGGGGTCACCACACATTAGGAACTGTATTAAAGGGTCACAGCATTAAGAAAGTTGAGAAACACTGTCTTAGACCATGTCAAGCTGACAATTAAAATCAGCTATCACAGTAGCTATTCTGGTAAATATGAATTATTGTCTCTTGATAGTTATAAATTGTATTTCTATGATGATAATATTANAAATTATTGTCAATTTGGATATCTTCTTGTAGGACGACCTGTCCAATTCTTTCAACCATATTAAAATTTTANAATGCCTTTATCAGGACTGTACGGATGGCTCAGCAGTTGAGAGTATTTGCTGCGTTTACAGAGAACTGGAGTTCAGTTCCTAGCACCCATGACGAGTGACACACGTGCCTGCAGCTCCAGCANATCCTCTTCTAGCCCTCACTCAGGAGGACAGATGTTGGATGTTGTCTTTCATGTGTAAATCTGAATCTGGCATATTTTGCTTACTATGATGATCTCTAGTCCCATTTTTCTTGCAAATCATAGTTTCTTTATTCTTTATAGCTGAATAAACCTCTGTTGTGTATATACATCACATTTTCTTTATTCTTTTTCATCTCAATTGTTATGCATATATGAGTTAGGGATTAAGTTTCATCATCTTTCCTACGGAGATTCAGTTAGTCTAGCACTTTAGAAAAATCTGTGCTACTCAATTGAAGCTATGACTATGTTGTAAATTTGGTGACTGTTGATAAGGGACCTGTTTCAGAACTCTGTTCTGTATCATTAGAGGCCTATATCTCTACTACACCTAAACCATAATATATCGATTGCTTCCTGAACTTATGGTATTAAGTCATATATCATCAAAATTGATATATTGATATGCAACATATAAAACTTTATGGAAAATCTTGAAGTCTTATTTTTCATAAAGATCTTAGCTGTCTTGAGACTTCTGCATTTGTATGTAAATTTTAGAATCAGCCCGGCAATTTCCATAAACCCCTCAAATCTTCCAGGATTTTGAGTGATATTGTAATAGGGTAGCCAACTGGTGTTTTTGTAATATCAATTTTTTTTCTCTGTGAACATTTTTGTTTGTTTTCCATAGAAATTTGTTCACTCAGATCTATTCAGTCAGCTATGAATAGTCTTCCTGTGTGAACTGTGCTGACAAATGGACCAAGATGAAACAAGCTCACCGCTTACTGCCTGCATGTGTTTTCCATGCATGCTCTCTATCATCTGCTGAAACACTTCTATGTACAGGTCCTGTCTCTTATACACATCTAGATGTGTATAAGAGACAGGACCAAGATGAAACAAGCTCACCGCTTACTGCCTGCATGTGTTTTCCATGCATGCTCTCTATCATCTGCTGAAACANTTCTATGTACAGGTCTTAGTTTTTATACACCATAGACACTATGAATTCTGAACAAAATGGANCTAGTTCCTTTGTTTTAACTGATAATCCTCAACTTCACCACAAAATAAAGAACATAGGCCAAGGAAGGCATACTTGGTTACTCATCTGGGACTGTAGTGCTTCTATCACTTGGGCCTTTCTGAATAGATGGGTTCAGGTCCCCTTCAACTGTTAAAAGAGGATTACATAATGAATATGCTACTTCNAAATTATATGATATATTATTAATTTTAATCATCAATAGCTTGAACAGACTCATTGTTACTCAAAATTTAAAACCTGTTTCTGAGTCCACAAGGAAGTGGCATGTGTAAATCACCTTGTCAACCTGTACTTGGGAGTAGGTGTCATTGGATACTTCAATGGAAACTTTTGCTTTATAAAAGAGTCACAGAAATTTTAAAAGATGGCTCTAGTTGTCATTTTAAGAATAACAAAGGGTGAAGATTATTAGATGTTTAAAATCATCACAATTTTGAAATTTCTGAGAGTTCCTGGGAACACTGATTTATTATCCCTGGATCTTAAAGAGTAACATGCCAAGAATTTGAAAATACTGAGAAACTTGCTTTTTACACTGTATGTCACAATTCTAAAATGTATCATTTTTGCTGAATAAATGTACTTTAATAGATTTTTTTTGAAGAATAGCATATGCTTTAATTTAATATACATTGTAGTATTGATGCTGGCAGGGTAGAAGTCACTGCTGTTGAAAACATATATATATATACACGTATATATTTATGTTTAAAATATTTATTTATTTTTATTTTATGTGTGTAAGTGTTTTGCCTGCATGTGTGTATGTGCACCATGTGTTTGCTNGGTGCCCAAGGAGGCCAGAAGAGGGCCTCAGAAAACATTTAATTAGGGCTGGCTTACTGTTCAGAGGTTTAGTCCATTATCATCATAGTGGGAAGCATGGTGGCCCACAGGCACATATGGTACTGGAGAAGGAGCTGAGAGTTCTACATCTGGATCAGCAAGCAGCAGGAAAGAAATGGACCAGGCTTGAGCACCTGAAACCTCAAAGCCCTCCCCCAGTGACACTTCCTCCAACAAAGCCACACCTCCTAACAGTGCCATTCACTATGAGCCTATGAGGGCCATTTTTATTCAAGCCACCACAATGAGTTCTCCAGGAACTGAAATTTCAGTTAAGGTCTTTAATTTCTCTCAGCAACAGTTTGTAGTTTACCATGTTGAGACCTGTTTCACTTTTTATTAGATTTTTTTCTAGACAATGACTTTTTAAATGTTATTGTCAATGCTACTGTTCTATAAATTTGACTTTTCTGTGATTTGCAGAAATACAATTAATTTTTGTGTGTTAATCTTGTCTATATCTGCCTTCTTAATTTATTCTTTAGATTTTCAATGTATGCATCATTATCTATAAATAACATTTTCCATCCTTTCCAACTTCCATACCTTTAAAAACTTAATTTTATCATAATGTTGAGTAGTAAATTGCAGACATAATATGTCTGTAAATGCAGGAGGAAAGTGTTACCCCTATAACTTAGCTGCAGGCCTGACGACCCAAGACCAAATTCAGGTTATGAGGCTTGGCAGCAGTCGCCTTTACCTCTTTAGTTTTCTTGAGGCATAGTTTCANTGTGTGGTTCCAGCTGGCCTGGAATGCACTGCTTACCTTGAGCTCACGGTAGTCCTCCTCCTTCAGCTCCTGCAACCTCACCTGACACAGTTCAGATTTAGTTTCTCTCACACCCCCCTCATTTGGTGAGTTTTTGTCTTAGATGAGTACTGAACTTTATCATAATGTTTTTGCTGTCACTCTTGGTGATTAATATGAAGAAAAACACCAATATAAGAAGAAAGCAAAAATGATTTTCTTCTTATTCAGTTAATATGGTTAATCAATTGTTTTTCAAATGTTGAATCCACTTTGCTTCCTGGAATAAATCTAAGCAGCCCATTATGTATTATAATTTTTAAGTGTCACATTGTTTAATTTGTTGATACTTTATTCAGAATTTCAGCTTTAAGTTTCATGGGAGAAAAATGACCAATAATATTATTTTTATGTATTATCTTTTGCAACTGTTAGGATTATGGTTATATTGTCTACTGTCTAACAAGACTGAGTTGGGAAGTGCTCGTTATTTTGCTATAGTCTGGAAGAAGCTGTGTTGGTGTAATTTTTTCCTCTCTTAGTGTTTGGAATGGCTTTCTAGAAAGGCATTGCAGGCCTGGAGATTTCTTTGTTGAAATGGCTTTATTTGTGAATATAATTTCTTTACCCAAAATGAGACCATTCAGCTCTTTCCCATTATATATTTTGAGTGGATACAGATTTGGGGTTCTCGTGTGCTCCTTCTGGACTGACACTTTAATCATCATAAACTACCGCTCTGTATCTATTAATAACCCTTTTGCTTTACAGTCTCCTTTTTCCTGTATTAACATAGCCCTGATAGTTTTCTTTGGGTTTCGGTTTATTTTCAGCTCTCTCTTTTCTCATCTCTACATGAGTCCTGAAAACAGCACACAATTACTTCCTGTTTTGCAGTCATTTGGACAATATTTATCTAACATCAGTACCGACATACTTGCAGTTAACCTACCACCTAGCTGATTGTTTTTTAGTTTGTCTCTGCTGATCTTTATTTCTCCTCTCTGCTCCCTTCTTCTTGCCTAGCTGAGGACTTTTAGTTGCACATCTTTTTTGGTATTGTTCTCATAGAGATCACTTCACAGCCAAATTTCTCAACCTCAGCCCTTTGATGCTCTGGGGCAGCTATTCCTTCTGTGACAGATGTCCTTTGCATTGCAGGGCCTTAAGTAGCACCCTTGACCTCTGCCCCGTAGCAATGTCCTCCTTCCCTTCCTGTTGTGCCAACTATCTCCAGATATTGCCACAGAGTGTCTGAACTAGCCAAGTCAACCATGTTTGAGAATCCCTGCTCCAGAGTATTGTGTCTGATAGTGTTAATCCCACCAGTCGAGAATAGGACCACAACCACTGTTTAAAGCCAAACTTAAAGCAAGTTTTAATTAAATACTGCCAGGTTGATGGACACTGGCCAGGTCCATCTCTAGGTTCCCAGGAGATGGACACAAGCCACATCCTACAGAGGCTTAAAGAGGCAACCCCCACAAAGCCACCCTCTTTACCATCAGGTCCAATCAGGGGCAAGTACACATCCTGACGTATTTCCTGCCGTGTATCTCCTGCTTACATGTGATCAAGCACGTGCGTGTAGTTGGGTCAAAGAAACTTGTTTAGGGGAGTGAAAACCTGTGGTTTGTTATCTCCCATAAACAGTAGCCTCCAGCATTTCAGGAAATATCTGTCCTGGGGCAAGGGGCTTACAGGTTAGAGGTATTGTTTTTTTCATAGATCTCTTAGGCACAGTAATTAAAATTTAAAACATAACTTTGGCTCTCACATTAGCTACACAAGGCAAATCATATATATAATGTTAGATTTTATCGTGCTCACATTAAAAAGTAAAAGCATAAAAGTAAAATTAATTAAAACAATGTTTCTTTTTGACTAGGTCTAGCCAAGTAGTTATCACTTTAGTATGTNATCAATGTAAATGTATTATATTTTATATTCTTTTCTTGTTATTATGACTTGGAAATTCCGTGTGTGTTTCGTTCTCATTGTATGTCTCCCTTTAAACTGACCAGAGGAAGCAGCCACAGGCTTGTGCATTTGAACAGGTGGTCTTTAGCTGGTGGTGCTGTTCTGGGAGGTTTTGAAACCTTTGGGAGATGTTGGCTAACTGGAGGAAGGAGCTTGCTGGTAAGTAGGCATCGAGGGTCACAGCCTAGCCCTGCTTCCAGGGCAGCTGTCTGTTTCCTGAGCTCAGACATGACATAACCAATCACCTTCCGCTGACACTGCCATTGCCACAAGCTACCNCACCGTTAGGCTTTTCTTCGCCTTGATAGACTGACTATATTTTTCAAACCATGAGCTTAAATAATTTCTTTCACCTTTTAAATGGCTCTGTCAGTTATTCTGTCACGGTGATGACCAAAACAGAAAGACCAAACACAGGAAATTGGCACCAATCCGTGGGGTTGTTGCTGTGATAAACCTGACCATGTGGTTTACAGGCCTTTGCAATTGGTTTTCGGGGGAAACGTGGCAAAGTTTGGGCTAAGAGATCCCTACAGTGTGCAAACAGAGCTAACAGCCACTCTGGTAGGAGCACAACAGAATGCTGACAGAAACTCAGGAAGAACTGTGTGTGTGTTCTTAAGTATTTTGGGGGGTGGGGGTGGGGTGAGGATGTTTATCTAGGATTAGGTTAGATGCCATTCGTGTTAATTCTGGTAAAGAATCTGGCTGTGATAAATCCATGCCCCGGAAATTGTGAGTTAGGCTGAATTTTCAAGCAGTGAACTAATGTTTTTGGCAGAGGAAATTCCCAGACAGCATGGCATTCAGGCTGCAGTGTTGTTATCACTTGCTGGATTTAGCTTGGTTTACAGTGACAGACTGTAGAAAAAGAGCAGAAGGATGCAGGAAAGGCACAATTTGGTGCCTTTGGAAAGAGATGTGAACCTGGAGTTGCAGACAGTTCAGGGGGGGAGGAAATAATTGTAATTGTTCAAGATATTATGCTAGTAAAGGAGAGTATGTTATGCACGATGTTAGGTATGGTACCTTGAGGGCAAGACACCATGTTTGCTTCCAATATTCTGCTTAAATTTTATCGTGGCTGTGACAGAAACAACTTAGGAGGTTTTAGATCACAGTTCAGAGGACACAGTGTTGGTAATGTGGCGGTGGTGGCGCAGTGGTAGCAGCACTGTTTACCATTCGAGAAAAGCCATGAGGTACGACGGAATCCATTATTGAGAGTTTATTAGGGAAAAAAAACAAAAAGGGGTNCTTGGGCCTGTGGAAGTGGTGTGCATCGAGAGGAGGAGAGAGAGAAGAGAAGAGAGAAGAAGGGGAGGGGATTCCCCTGCACATGTGCTTACAGAGCTACGCCACGCATGCGCATGGATTTCATGATCGTGAGACCACAAATTACATGATCACACAGCACACGAATTATGTACTTGCTTGGCTACTGAACTGCGAATGTGCGGACATTTAGCTAGGGGAGTGGTCAGGAATTCCAACATACAGCCCACATAAGTGGAGAAGGCTTGACCACAGAAGTGGTTCACGACCACGGCGATGGGATTGTGGGATGGCTGGTTATGTCACATCAGAGGGCAGAGTGGAAAGCTTGGGGAAGAACCAGGGCCAGCCTATAATCAGTGGCCACTCCATAGTGGCCTTCCTTCGGTGAGGTTCCAGTTCAGAACTTCTCAAAATGGCTTCATCAGCCGGAGAGCAAGTGCTAAACACATGAACCTGTGGGGACATTTCATACTAAAGCTATAGTATATACAGCCTGTGGCTGACAAATTGAGCAACGCTCTAGAGACTTTATCCTTGCTCTGTTGTGGTTATGGGTAAATAAGGCTGTACTGTAGTTTTAGATTCTCTCCAACGACCTTTGTGGAAAATGCTCAGGCTCCAACATGGCTCTCTGGGTAGGTGAACTGGGTTGTAATGGAGAGTGATGATGAGAATACCCCGGGTCTTCAAGTAGCTGTTCTGAATTCTAGAGAGACACCTGGGCTTCCTTTAGCCTGTCTCTTATACACACTAGATGTGTATAAGAGACAGTATATCAAGGGATGGCCCATGAGACAAAGAACTGAGCCAGGCCTAGAATGGGAGGGGGTCTTCCACCCACCATCTCATTTAAAAAAAGAAAAAAGGAAATTCTTAACTTTCTTCTCTCTTTTTATCATCTATACTTAAATTTTATTTATTAAATGAATAAATGAACACCTTGCAGTGAAAAAAAGCCAGAACAGAAAAACATCTCCATGATGTAACTATACTTGTAAGTTATTTGTACAGGGAAAAAATATCTTTCATTCATTTAGGTTTTTACAAGTTAAACAAAGCTTGAAATGTATATTTTTCAAAATATCCTTTCTTTTCCTTTTCTTTTTTTCGTTTCTGAGGTTATAGTATGATTGTATCAGGAGGAGGCAGCCTGCTGAGAAGAGACAATGGAGAAAAGCTGGGACCAAATCTTCCAGAAAAGGAGAGGAAACTGCCTCGCAACTTCACTTAAGTATCTTCTGGCCTTTGCCTGGTGGTTTTCTCTGAACTGAGAGACTGCCTTAGGTATGATGGAGAGAATTTGGATTCTTTCTCTTTCCAGTTTGGCCAAACTATAAATAAATCCATTTTCCTTTATATATTTTTGTTTTCTAATTATTCTTGAATACATAGAAACTAAAGTGGCAAGCCATAACCNGAGAAACACCATGTGTGCTGCAAACAGCAAGGCCATAAAGCTTGGCCTATCTAAGCTCTTGGGAGCCTATGTCCACCGCAGTGTGCCCCAGGTCATGGGGTTTTATTTCACCTTGGCCTGTGGAGTTGCAGTCTTGCTTTGGTCCCATGCCCCATTATTTCATTATTCCTTCTTTCTGAAATAGGAATATTTAGCCTGTGCTATTACTGTCTCTTAGAAGTACCTAACTTTCTTTTTTATTTTCACAAAGGCTCACAGCTAAGTTTATTTTGAGTCTTGGAGAAGATTGAAGGCTGTAACTTTTTGTATTTGTTTGTTTAATAACTCTAGAATAATTTAGAAATGAGCTAAATGCATTTTGCATTGTAAGATGGACACCAGTGTGGAGGGGAGCAAGGAGAGATACTACAGTTTGTATTTTAAATTTCTCCAAAGGCCACATGTTAAGATTTATTCTCTAGCTTGGTGCCTTTGGAAAGTGGTACAAACAGTAAGGGGTGGGGCCTAGCAGGAGGTCTCCTGGTTAGTGGGAGCACCCTTGTTGGTATTTGTGAGGCCTGATAAAAGCCCTAAAAAAAAGTAGGAATAGAAGGAATACATTTCAACATAATGAAGGCTAATGCACAATAAATCTGTTGTCAATGTTATTCCAAATGGGTGAAAAGTCAAAGAATTTTCTCTAAAGCCAGGAACAAGATAAGGGTGCCCCCACTCTCTCTGCTCTTATTCAACACAGTGATTGAGATCTTAGCTAGAGCAATAAAACAAGAGAAAGAAATANAGTGGATAGAGTAGTAAAGAAAGAAGTCAAATGTTTCCTGTTTGCTGGAGACATGATNCAATATTTAGGATACCCTAATGACTCCACTAGAAAATGCTTAAATCCTATAAACACTTTCATCAAAGTAGAATACAAAATTAGTAGCTTCTCTATATTATGCCAATAACAAACTTGGCAATAAATAAATCAGGAAAAAAAATCTCATGCACAATAGCTAAAAAAAAACAAAGAAAGAAAGACAAGAAGAAGGAAGAGGAGGAGGAGAAGAAGAAGAAGAAAAGAAGAAGAAGAAGAAGAAGAAGAAGAAGAAGAAGAAGAAGAAGAAGAAGAAGAAGAGAAGAAAGAAGAAGAAAATACCCAACCAAAGGGGTAGACAATCTCTACAATGAAATAAGAAATTGAGGCAGATGTTAGAATATGCATAGGCGCCTATGCTCATGGATTCACAGAATTAATTGTGTGGAGATGTCTATATTACTCTAAGCAATACACAGACTTAACACAAGCCTTGTGAAAATTCTACTGACATACTTCACATAATCAGAAAAAACAATAACAAAAAACAACCTAAAGTGTATATAGAAGCACACAAGGCTCTGAAGAATCCCAGCTATGGTAAACAAAGGAGCAAAGCTGAAGCATCCCTTTACCCCTTGAAACTGCATTACACAGCACAGTAGCAAAATCAGCATGGTCATCACACAAAACAGACATGTGGACCAGCAGAATAGAATAGAGGTTCCAGAAATAAGCCCATAGACCACATACACACACACACACACACACACACACACACACACA
>LZPO01107545.1:1134624-1165609 GCA_001675575.1 Neotoma lepida
GGGTGGGTCGAGGGAGGGAGCTGGTGGGGCGGGAAGAGGGAGGAGAGGGGAAACTGGTGGGGTGGGAGGAGGGAGGAGAGGGGGATCTGAGGTTGGTATGTAAAAGGAGTGGAAGATCTTTTTAATGTTAAAATTAATAAATTAATTAATTTAAAAATAAAAAAAATATATATATATATAAAAAATCATCATGATATACTTATCCTTGTTAGACAAAACCCTTAAGCCAGACAAGGTGACAAATACCTGGAATCCCAGGACTTGAGAAGAGGAGGCAGGGGGTCAAGCATCAGAAGTTTGAAGTCATCCTTGGCTACACAGTGAGTATGAGGGCAGCCTGGGCTACAAGAGACCCTGTCTGAAAATAAAAACAAACACAGCTGAGAGCCCCTGTGTCTCGTTTCCCACCTACTTCTGATGCTTTTCTATTTTAACAACCTACATATTGTTTTACCTGTAGTTCAACCTCTCTACCATCACACTTTCAAGTATTGACTCTAACCATCATCTCCTGTCTGTCACTATGGACCATTCAAGTGGAAGCACTGGACAGAGCCAACTTGAAAGTATCAGCAATTCTTAGTCCTGCTGAGATGCCTTGTGGAATATTGTTTTAACTGGGCAAAGATGTGTTTGGTACATTTGTTTATGCTGCAGAATATCACTTTAACTGTGTGAAGGTGTGTTACTTTTGTTTATACTACATTTGCTTAACCATATAAGGATGTGTGTTTAATTATGTAAAGATGTGTTGCATCTGCTTCATCTGGTCTGCCTAAGGCACCTAATTGGTCTAATGAACAGCTGAATGGCCAATAGCTAGGCAGAGAAAGGATAGGTAGGGCTGATAGGGAGAGAGAATAAATAGGAGGAGAAATCTAGGCTCAAAAAGAACAAGAGAAGGAGAGAATGAGGGATGCACCCTGGGCAAGAAGCCATGCAGATGCCAGACAGACATAGAGAAGCAGTGAAAGTAAGATATACAGAAGTAAGAAAGGTAATAAGTCCCAAGGCAGAAGGTAGATAAAGAGAAACAGATTAATTTAAGTTAAAAGAGCTAGCCAGAGAGCTAGGTGTGGTGGTGCATGCCTTTAATTCTAGCACTCGGGAGGCAGAGGCAGGTGGATTTCTGTGAGTTTGAGGCCAGCCTGGTCTACAGAGTGAGTTTCAGGATAGACTCTAAAGCTACACAGAGAAACTTTGTCTCAAAAAACCAAAAAAAAAAAAAAAAAAAAAAAGAGCTAGCCAGAAATGTGCCTAAGCTTGGCCGAGTGTTCAAAACTAGTAGTAAGTCTCTGTGTCATGATTTGGGAGCTGGTTGGTGGTCAAAAAGAAAAAGTCTGGTACAAAGATGTCTTACTTGTCTTCCATTTGGTTTATGATGACTCTATGCTGTCCTTAGCTAATTTAAACTTTATGGCCAGTGGCAAGAATTTACTGACTACCACAGGAACCCCTTTCCTTTTCTCTGGCTTTGTCATAACTCTATGGCAAAACTAGTTAAATTCAGTTCTCATTATACTCACAGAACTAAATGTGGCTGGGGAGCACGCAACTCTATTGCTACTTTTCACTTTTAACTTAGGATCACTAATCTCCAGTGGGTCCTTAGTGGTCTCCTGAGTTCATACCACATTGCCTGATGTTTTCCCTACCACTCTGTTAGAAACCTTTTTATTCCTTTACTCTTTCAGTCCCTTGAAGGACCTCTCCTCCCCTCACTTCTTTTCTCCTCTGACTCTCAGCTGTGATTGCTGGATGGGCCGAGCACACACTCAACGTGTCTAGAAGAATCCATGGAAAGAATACAGGTTTATTTGAGAAGGACACAGACAATGTGAGATGAGCTGGAGATATGCTGAAGTCAAAGATGGGTTGTGACTACATGATGTGGGTGCCTGAGACACCAGAGACGGGTGCCTTTGTAGTAATTATTATGTTAAATGTGGTGCTGTCTAAGAATAAGAACAGTTAATTTGGAATTAGTACATTTCAGTGCTTGCTATTTTTCCTTCTTAAAAACAAATACAGTTTCTTGTCTAGTTAGGATATGATGTGAATTTTTATTACCCTATTTACTGCATTTTGATTACATTAACTTTTCTTATGGAATTTATTTGGAGAGATGAGACAACTTACAGTTTTGTTAAATGTAAAAACTGGAGAATGATTCAAAATAAAATGGGGGGAAAATGCCATAAGTTCAGTGATGTCAGGCTCTAGGGAAAAAAATTAAAAAAATATTAAAGTGTATTTTTAGAGCACAGCAATAGACAGCTACAAACCCAGATACTCTGGAGGCTGAGGTAGGGGATCACTTGAACATCAGAGTTCAAGACNAACCTGGCTAANATAGTGAGACCTAATCTTGAAAAAGAAAGAGAATTTTTTGTGAGTGTGTGTGTGTGCACCTGTATGGTGAGGNTACAGGACACTCCCACGTGTCGTCCTCAGAAACACCTCCTTTGAGAAAAGTCACCCCTTGGCTTGAAGCCCACCAATTAAGCTAGATTGCCTGGCCAGCAAACCCTAAGGGATCCTCCTATCTCTGCCTCNCCAACACTGGGATTACAAACACTCACTACCATGTTCAGTATTTTCAGATGTGTGAGTTCTGGGAACTGAATTCAAGTCCTGATGCTTGCAAGCAAAGAGCTTCCTTCACTGACTGAANCATCTCCCCAACACCAAGAAAATTTTGTCTTCGCTTGTGGATAGCTTTTTGATCTAATTAAAGCTGGAGAAGATCTTAGGTATCTTTTAAAAATGTTTGATTGATCTACAACATTCATATTTATGGGCTATATTATGATAATCCCAAACATGAATACATTATGTAAGGATCAAATCAAAATAGTAAGCATTTCCTCTTCTTCAAATGTTTGTTTCTATGTGATGGTAAATTTCAAACTCTTCTACTTTGAGATNTAGCAAATCTAACCTCTCTTTATACGGCCCACCATTCCTAACTTTAAGCACACACTATTCTACTCTCTGCTGCTAAGTTACTGACTTCTGAGGTTGACATATCAGGAAATACAGTGTTTGTCTGTTGTGTATGGGAAGCTCTTTCATTTACCACAATATACATGTTTCATCATGTTCCCACAAACAANAGAATTCCTTTTGTTTCTGTGGCTGAATATTTCATCATNCATATAATGTGTACTGTTGTCTTGATCTGTAAATCCATTGATGGACATCTAGGTTGATTCTGTATCTTAAGTATTATGAATAGCACTAAAGTAAACACAGTTTCATTTCCTTTGAATGNGAAGCCAGCAGTGGGACTGTTACATTATCATTACATGGGTAGATCTATGTTCAGTTTTGTTTTTGTTTTTGTTTTGTTTTTTTTTGAGACAAGGTTTCTCTGTGTAGCCCTGGCTGTCCTGGAACTCACTCTGTAGCCCAGGCTGGCCTCAAACTCAGAGATCCGCCTGCATCTGCCTCCCATGCGCTAGGATTAAAGGCGTGCGCCACCACCGCTTGGCTCTTATTCAGTCTTTGTGAGGAACCTCCATGCTGTTTTTCCATAATGGCTTACTAATTTATACCCCTGCCAACAGTATAGGGATTTCCTTTACTTGGTAATATTACATTTTGTCAATAGTCATTCTAAATATGGTGATATGATATCACACTGTGGTTTTGACTTGCACTTTATTAAAACTTTATCATAAAACTCCCCCATTCCCTCATTGATCCCTCAGCTATACATGTAGTACCATGGGGACCAAGGCCTATTTACTTGAATCTGGCCAGGCCCCAGATTAGCCATCTCTCATGGCGCTGTACTTGTACCCACTTGACATGTTAGCCTCCATTTACCAACAGGTTTACATTTAGTTGCAGAGCAGTACAAAGCCTGGGATTTCTGTGACCCTCATTAGTACCCAGGAACTTGCAGCCAGGAATATGCAAGCTGGGGCCTGTGGTNCTCACTAGAGCAGGAGGCCAGGCAATGGAACTAGTACATATGAGCCCTCAAGTTGGCCATTTGTGGGCTCCTCCGCCTTCATATACCTGGGTGGTAGGACACTGTTGTAAACACTTTGTAATGTTGCTGATTAAATATATTACTTACAAAAACAAAACAAACAAACAAGAACTCTTGCAAGTAAAAAACATTATGCAATAAGATTAGCCAGACCCAAAGTCTATACATCTCGTGCACTTCTGTATAGTTAGAATAGCCATTGTGAAGCTGTGGAGTGTCACATTAGATTTTACAAGTTCAGTATCAAATATATTTTTTACACTTACCCACTACCAAGGCATGAACAATCCATTACAGTTAAAACTAGCAAAATACTTAGATTTATATCCTTTTTCATGACTCAGGTGTCCATCACCTGCATCCAGTCCTTCCTCATCACCTGTATGTACCCTTTTTTGTTCCCATTTCTACATATCACACTGGATCCACATGTACATTTGTATATATATATATTATAGGCTAGGATCCACGTATGAAGGAAAGCATGAGGTTTTTTTCTTTCTGATTGTTTGACCTCACTTAATATTACACATTCTAAGTTCATCCATTTTCCTGAAAATTTTGTGATTTCATTTTTCTTTAGGGATGAATAGTGCTCCATTTGATTCATGTATCATATTTTCATTATCCATCTATGATGAACAAACGAGGTTGATTCTATTTCCTTGCTATAATGAATTAAACAGTGGTAAACAAGGGGTGCAAACATCTCTATGGTAGGTTATGGAGTTCTCTGGGTACATGCTTAAGAGTAACATGTAGACGAATTGCTAAACAGTCTTATTAAATAAAAAACACGGAGCCAGAAATCGGGGTTAGAACCTGAGAGATTAGAGGAATAGGGAAAGCCACAGTAACCTCACCTGGCCAACTCTACAGCTTCCAAAGAGAGCTACTTCCTGTCTACCCACACCTATATACCTTTCTGTTCTGTTCTCTCATTTGCTCTCTCAGCCCAGCTACATCACTTCCTCTTCCTGCCCAGCTCTGTCACTTCCTGTCTGTCTGTACAGACCTCCAGACCTCTATGGTTGGTGCTGGGATTAAAGGCATGTACTACCATGCCTGGCTCTGTTCCCCAGTGTAGCCTTGAACTCACAGAGATCCAGACAGATCCCTGCCTCCCAAGTGATAGGATTAAAGGTGTGTGCTACCATTGCCTGACTTCTATGTTTACTAGTGACTGGCTTTTTCCTCTGATCCTCAGATAAATTTTATTGGGGGACACAGTATATTGGGAGACACAATACATCACCACAGTGACATGGCTGGGTCATATACTAGTTCCATTTTAAATTTTTTGAGGAATTTCCAAATCAGTTTCCATAATGGCTGAATTAATTTGTATTCCTACCAGCACTGGATAAAGGTTCTTCCAATCTACATCCTCTCCAATATTTGTTGTCAGATTTTTTGTTTGTTTTTGCTTTTCCAGATAGGGTTTCTCTGNGTAGCCCTGGCTGTTCTGGAACTCACACTGTAGACTAGGCTGGACTCGAACTCAGAGGTCTGCCTGCCTCTGTCTCCCAAGTGCTGGCATTAAAGAAGTGCTCCACCACTGCCTGGTCTTGTTGTCAGATTTTTGATGCTTGCCATTCTGTCTGGGGTGAGGTGTATCTCACGAAATAATTTTAATTTGCATTTGTCTGATGGCTATGGATATTGAATATTTAAAAAAATAGTTATTGGCCATTTGTGTGTCTTTTTCCTTTTTTGAAAACTGTCAATTGCCCATTTGTTGATCAGCAGTTTTATTTCCTTGGTACTTATTTCCTGTAATTCCTTGTAAATTATTTTTGATGACTAGAGATATTGATATCTTTTTACATACTCATCAGCTATTTGTATGTCCTTTGAGGATTATTTGATTAGCTTGCTCATTTTTCAGTTTGTTTTCCTGATGTTGAGATGTATTTAGTTCCTTACATATTCTGGATATCAATCCATTGTTGGATTGATGGTTATCACGTTTCTCCCATTCTGTAGGTTGTCTCTGCCCTCCATTGACTGTTGACTTTGCTGTGCAGAAGCTTATTGCTTTGATGTAATCCTACTTGTCTATTTTTTGTTTTGATGCTTGTGATTTTGGTGTCACATACACAAATCATCATACATATGTGCATGCGCNTGCTTCTTCTGCCTTCTTAAAGTAATTTCACATTGTCTTGTCTTATATTTAGGTCTTTGATCCATTTTGAATTGACTTTTATATATGATAAGAGGTTTGCTTTTCTGCCGCTGCACACACATGCCCAGTTTCCCCAGCACCATTTATTGAGAAGACTGTCTTTTCTTTGATGTGTGTCCTTGGCATCTTTGTCAATTATCAGTTGACTGAAAGTATGTGGATTGCTATGTCATTCTTTCTAATGTTTTATTTTTAAATTATGCGTGTATGTGTGCGTGTGTGTGTGTGTGTGTGTGTGTGTGAGAGAGAGAGAGAGAGAGAGAGAGAGAGAGAGAGAGAAAGAGAGAGAATGAATGAAGGTGCCCTCAAAGGGGGCACCAGAAGAGGGCATTGGATCCCCTGGAGCTGGAATCACAAGTGGTTGCGAGCCATCTGACATGGATGCTGAGAACTAACTTCTGTCCTCTTCAAGAGCAGTACATGCTCTTAACATCTGTATCATCTCTCTCCAGCCCCATAGATTCAATGTTCTTTATGCTGTTTTATTGTATATCTGTTTTTATGATACTACTATGTTGTTTTGGTTACTGTAGTGCTGTAACTTTTTATAATCTGTTAAAAATTACATTACTTTGCATATAAAATAATGGGCTCCATTGCAATGTTTTAATTTTTACACATATTATCATTACAATTTCTTTCTTTTTGGAGGTGCTTATTTGTTATTTACTTTTTGAGATAGGAGTTTACTGTATGTAGCCCAGGCTGTCTTCAATATCTCTATATAACCTAGAGTGGCCTTGAACTTCTAATTGATCCTTCTGCTCTTCCCAAGTGCTGGNGTTATGAGAGTTATCCATTGTATTATTTTGCTTCCCTGTTGCTGTGATAAAACCTGGACCAAAAAACAACTTAAATGGATTTGGATTTTTTACATCTTACAGATTAGAGTCCATCGTCATTAAGGGAAGCCAGGTCCNGAGCACAAGCAGGAACCTGGAGCCAGGAGCTGATGTAGAGACCACGGAGGACCCTTGCCTACTGATTTGCTTCCTGCTTGTGCGCCTCTAGCTTCCATATATAAGCCAGGACTACCTGCCCAAAAAGTAGGGCTAGGCCCTCCTCCATCAATTAGCAATCATGAAAACGTTCCACAGACATGCCTATAGAAAAATCTGATTGAGGCAGTTCCTCAGCTGAGGTTCCCTCTTCCCAGATGTGTCAAGTAGACAACCAAGAATGGCTAATAGCCATCATTCTCTCTAAATGTATGTGTGTGTGTGTGTGTGTGTGTGTGTGTGTGTGTGAGTGAGTGTGCTTACACACACATGCATGTACTTCATTCAGCATTGTGTGAGAGACAAAGGACATACATGCTGAAGGCCAGTCTTCTCTTTTACCAAGTGGGTTCCCAGGATCCTTCACCCCACTTCCTCCAGCNAGGTTCCACCTCCTAAAGGCTCTCTAACCTTCTTTAACAGCACCACCTGATGAGAACCAAGTGTTGAAACACATGAGCCTGGGCTTGGGGGGACCACTTCCCCACTGAAACCATAATAATTGTTTTCAATTTCATTTGTTCCATGGAAGTTTTACTTTCCTTTAAATATCTTCCTTGGTGCCTTGTTTTCTAAGATGAATTTTGTTTAATTTTCATGCTTTTGTATAATTTTCATTGTTCTTATTGTTAGCTGCCTTTATTTTGTGGCTAGTCAGAGGAGATCCATGGTATGGTCTGATTTCGTACCATTTATTGAGACTGGTTTTATTGCCTAACATACAGTCTATTGTAAAGAAGGCTCAACTAGTCGACAAGGTTGTGTTTTCTAAAGCTGTTGGATAAGAGAATGTTCTAGACGTATCTTAAAGCTGTTTAGTCTGGGGNGCAATTTAACTCTAAGGGGTCCCTGCTAACTTTCTCATCAGGATGAGCTGCTTGTTGTTCCANGTAGAACACTGATGTCCCAGTTATCNTATGTGCATCGATTTCTGCCTTCTGATGTGATAGCATTTGCTTTATATACTTGCACTNGTGTTGGTTTATATTCTATACTCAATGCTGAGTGGATTCTTTTACCAGTATATAATGACCTCCTTTGTCTATTTTCTAGTTTTTCACTTTGTCTATTTTATATGGTGTAATTGTAATATTTCTGATCACTTCAGTTTCCATTGGTAATGTAGTATTTTGTATTATCCTTCAGTTTCAGTTTATATGTGCTTACTGGTGAAATTAGATTCTCATAAGCAGTCTATGATCGGACCTTCATTTTTATCTTTCATTTTTATTCATTTTGTGTATACACATGTGTATGTGTGTGGGCACATGTGTGGAGGTCAGAGGACAGCTCGTGGAAATTGGTTTTCTCTTTCCACCGTGTAGGTCCTCAGGGTTGAACTCAGGTCATTAGGCTTGGAGACAAGCATCTTTATCCACTGTGCCATACCACTGGCCCCAGTATGTGTGTCTTTGTGTTGTTTGGAATCAAACCCAAGGGCTTATACATGTCAATCAAGATTATTCTCTGTCATTGAATTATGCCCCTAACCCCAGAGGTGAATTTTAATGTTCTTTTAAAAACATTAAGCTGTTGTGTTGGGAAAATGGCTCAATAGGTAAAGTGCTTTCTATACAAGCATGAGGCCTAAGCTCAAATCCCCAGCACCCACACAGAGCTGGGTGTGGTAGCATGCATCTGCAATCTCTGTGCAGAAGAGAACGAAAGACCCCGGATACATCTGTGTTTTATTCTATCTTCTTACTTTCTTGCAGTGCTGCAGATCAAACCTGAGGCCTGTTGTCTACAAAGCAAGTATGCTACACTGAGCTACACCCCAGCCCTGTCTTAAATTTCAACTGTTAAACACAAATAATTGTATATGTTCATAGAAATTGTAAAATTAAAGTAATTGAAGTTCTGTTTCTTCTTCATTATGTCTATTGTCATTATTTGTATCGAGTTTACTATTCAAATGTCGAGATATATAGCCCCATAGTCATTAGAGACAGGAAATTAGAGTGTCTGTAATGAATATAGACTATTCTGAACCATTACAAACTTACTCAAAACAAATGTGCAGCTTGGTATGATTGTGTTGGAGCCTGACTCAATTATCTCTATGTAGAATATATTGTTTAAATAATAAAAGGGGGCTAATTGGATGTTTATGTATATGTTACAGTTCATAATGCACTGCACAATTGTCTAAAACTTAAGCCAACAGAATATCTGGGGAGATGCATATTTTGTCACTGGTGTATTTTTAAATTACTGGTAGATGGTGTTAATAAGAGGGCTCGGCAGTTAAGAACGCTGGCTGCCCTTGCAGAGGACCTGGATTCAGTTCTTAGCACCCACATAGTGGTTTACAACTGTCTGTAACTCCAGTTCCAGAGGATCCAGTGTCCTCCTCTGGCTTCTGTGGGTACCAGGCATGCATGTGGTACACATTCATACATATATACATACATACATATGCACATACATGCATGCAGACAAAATACTCACATACATGTAATAAAGATAAATCTTTTTAAAAACCCATATCTACCTTTAGTTGGTTTTATTANTGTTTTTGTAGTTCCTATACTTACAGACTTAGAAGAGTTTACTCCCATACTGCCTTCATTCAGAGCAGACAAAACCATGGTGGGGAACATGTGACAAAACAAAGCTATTCAGCTCATTGAACCAGGAAGCAGAGAAAAAAAAAAGAGGCAGTCATGGGCATGTACTTCAAATGCACACTTCAGAGACCTGCTTCCTCCAACTAGGCCCTACTCTCTAACAGGAATCCATCCAAACACTTCTCAAGAGCACTACCAGCTGGTGGCCATGCCCTCAACACAGGAGTCTGGATACAGGATGGCAGGGCTTGGGGATAGGAGAAACTTCCTATCTAGACAGTGACATTCTGCTCTTGGACACTGAATCTTGCCATCTTCCTCCTCCATAATGCAAACTACATTTAGTTCATCCCCAAGAGTTTCCAGGTCCAGTGTTTCTCAAGTTCCAAATTCAAAGTCTCCTCTGAGACCCAAGGTAAATTTTTAGATGTGATCCTTTGTAAAAAAACAAAACAAAAAATTACATACATATACAATGATGAGACAGACCTAGAGTAAATCCCATTTCAAAAGGAATGCATAGGAGACAATCAAGGAAGAATCAAATAAAGTAAGACTAAAACTAAACATGAAATCCTGCAGCTCCATCTCACACAAGTCACATGGTAGTGTGATATAAGCCTCCAAGGGTTCCAACCANGCCACACACTGCCTGGCATTCAAGGTCTGTCTCTGGACTCTTGGTGGCAATCTCTGCAACCCCCAACTCTCAGATTCTTTTTTTTAATTTTTTTAAATTTATTTTTATATTATGTGCATTGGTGTTTTGCCATGGGTGCTGGGTCCCCTAGAACTGGAGTTACAGACAGTTGTGAGCTGCCATGTGGGTGCTGGGAATTGAACCCGGGTCCTCTGGAACAGCAGTCAGTGCTCTTAACTGCTGAGCCACCTCTCCAGCCCCAACTATCAGATTCTGTATGCCTTCACAATCTATATCACGAGGATGACACCAACGTCTGCTACTAAATCAAACAGTAGATGAAATCCCTTGTACCAAGGTTGCTGTGGCCTCTGAGTGCCTACACTGGATGTGGTGAAACACGTTAGGATGTGAGGAGAGTGCTCCAGAGCTTTCAAAGCAGTGCCTTTCAAGTGAGTTTACACATGTATACTTGAGCCTATGATGAACGAGGCCCAAGCAATTCCTAAGATGGCTTCAAGGTATCTTTCTTATTGTTTGTACAAAGTATGTGACCTGTTTTAGTGGTGCTGATAGCTAGAAACTCTACCTTCCCTGGCCTAACTTTTTGTGTGTGCCTTTTTCAGCCAAATTGCAAGTTTTCATATCCACTCACTCTGCTTTTTGTTACTGATTCTTGCTGTAAGTCTGGCTGAAGGAAGTAAGCAATAACCATGCCAGATCCTAAATGCTATGCTGTCCTGACATTTTCTTTACCAGTTAAGTAGTTCACAGGTTTAAACTCAATGTCCCACAAATTCTCAGGGCATGAGCAAAACACGGACAATTTCTTGACTAGAATGTAACATGATTAGTCCCTACATCTGTTCCTAATAGAGTTCTCATTTTCCACGAAACACCTCGTTGCCTACATCTTATCAGCATTTAGGTCTCCTGAGCTCACACCAGAACAACTCATTAAGCTTCACTTACAGCATTGTAAATATCTCTAAGCATTTCCAAATTCCTCCCACAAATCAGTCCAAAGGCATCTGAATCACATGGTCAGGAAAAGTCACAGCAATGACCCCCCCCTTCTTAGTAGCAATTTTCAGTATTAGAAAGTAATTTGTTACTGTGATAAAATGATGAGAGAAACAATGCAAAGGAGGAAAGGCTTGTGGTTCAGTTTCAGAGGTTTTAGTTCATTGCCAATTGGCTGCTTTGATATGAGCTGGTGTTGAGACAGAACATCCCAGTGGGAAGTACACGGTGGAACAAAGCTATTCACCTCATTACAGCCAGAAAGCAGATAGAAAATGAGAGAAGGCCAGGAAATGTTACATTCTTCAAACATACATTCCTCTAATGAGGTCCCGTCTCCTCACAGCTCACCCAAGTAAGAACTCACCAATGGATAAGTCCACTGATGAAGTTCGTGTTTGTGCCATAGTCTGCTTCCTATTGCTGTGACAAAATGCTGNGCAAAAGCAACTGGAGACAAAAGAGTTTATTTGGCTCACATGTCCCCATCAGTTTATTATTGAGAGAAGCCACGGCAGGAACTGAAGCAGAAGCCATNGAGGAATGTCACATGCTGGCTTGCTCTCCCTAACTTTCTCAGCCTACATTTTTTNGTATAAAACCCATGACTACCTGCCCAGAAGTGGCACAAAGTTAGTAAAGATTCAGTATCAGGCATTTGCATGTATGTATGTTCATTGTATGTGTGCCTGGTGTCCTCNCCCCCAGAGGCCAGAAGATGGCATTGGGTCCCCTGGAACTGGACCTACAGATAATTGTGAGCTTCCATGTGGGTGCTGGGTGCAGAACCTGTGTCCTCTACAAGAGCAACAAACACCGATTAACTGACTGCTGGGCCATCTCTCCAGCTTCTCTTTAATTTTTGTTTTGNTTTTGTTTTTTGATACAGGTTATCACTGTGTAACAGCCTTGGCTGTTCTGGAACTAGCTCTGTAGGCCTCAAACTTACAGAGATCCACCTACTTCCGCCTCCTGAGTGTGGAATTAAAGGCACGTGCCTCCACCGCCAGGCTCCTCTCTAAAATTTTTTTTTTGTACCTCACGAGCTTTTTAAGGAACAGAAGAGCCCATTTCCCCACATTATATTCAGAGTCCAGGTTCAGTGCTCTTGCTCACAGTCCCCAGTGGACACACTTCAGGGTTTCCCACTTAGCACATTCTCCAGGGCTCTGGTTACCTCATTAGCACTCAGGTTGTTGGCCAAAAGTGTAGTGGGGCCCAGAGCTTGGGCTGTACCTCTGAACATTAGCGTATTGGAATGGACAGGCCGGAGTACTACTTTTTCAGTTCCTCATAACGTTGCTGAATGAAATCCCTCACACCCTGGCTGACGGGCGATGTACGTGATTGTGAATCAATCTCACACAGCCCCAGCTCCTTACCGATCACTTGGCTAGCAGTGGGAGCTGCCATCCTTGTTCCTTTCTAAATCTTAAATGCTTCTTGTCTATAATATTGAGGGATTTGCTCGACTCTGTTTTAAAGGCAGGAGCCATTATGCTGTATTTTTAAAATAAGTTTCTATTTACTGTGAGAGTGAGTTGAATTGCTCTCTGTTTCCTGGAACCTGACCTTCCCCAACCCATGACCTTGACTTGTTTTTGAGAATACCCTGACCCTCCCTGATCCTCCCTGACCCTCCTTGAACCCTCCCTAATCATATGGTGGGTGAAAATCACTTGGCATTTTTAAAGGTTTTTTTCTATTTCCTTATTGCCCCATTGTCTCCCTTCTGTAAGACTACTCATGATTTTACTCCTTAAAAGAGGCCCAAGAGGTGGATTTGGGGCTGCTCCCTTTAATCTGANTTAGGAGGCAGTTGCTGACCAGCTCTTGGGTGTACCCCAATAAAAATCAAGCTTGCTTCAAAATTGGTTCAAATTGTGCTAGTGGTCTTATTCTCACAGTTGAGATTAATAATATAATGGCTCCCATTTAAAACAGGGAAATTAAATAGGATTGTGCTTGTGATTATGAACTGGTGCCAACTGAAAACATGCCACTTTATTATTAATGCTAATGATAACAATAATTATACAGATCACTTGTTAAACACCTTCACATACTAAGTATCATGAAAGGCATTTTTTATTTAATTTTAAATTGGAACAGTTTTAGACTTACAGAAAACTGAGTATTGAGTAGTACAGAGTTCTCATGTAGAACCAGAGCCTCCCGTTATTAAGTCAGACATTCCTATGGCATGTTATTACAATTAATGAAACAGTAGCTATATTGATAAGTTGGTAGTTTGCTTATGTTTCCTTTTTTTTTTTTTTTTTTTTGCCTAATGTCCTTTTCTGTCCCATAAACTCGTCTAGCATCTTAATTATATTGACTTTCAGGGCCTCTTGGACTTGAATGTTTTCTTGTGGGGTTTTTTTGTTTGTTCGTTTTGTTTTGTTTTTTTGTTGTTGTTTTGTTTTTTATTACCATGACATTTTGAAGATCACCAGTCAAGTATTGTGGTAGTTTGAATGTAATTGGTCTTATCGGGAGTGGCACTATTAAGAGGTGTGGCTTTGTTGGAATGGGTATGGCCTTGCTGGAGGAAGTATGTCACTGTGGGGGCAGGCTTTGAAGTTTCCTATGCTCAGAATACCACCCAGTATCTCAGTCGACTTCCTGCCACCTGCAAGATGTAGGACTCTCAGCTACTTCTCCAGCACCACATCTACCTGGATGCTGCCATGCTCCCCCCCTCATGATGATAATGGACTGAACCTCTGAAACTGTTGTGGAGGCCCACAGAGGCTATCTAGTGACAAATTACTCAGGATCAGAGAATCTGAGCTTGCTTTACCCAGCAGGGCTACATAATAGGATGATTTGGCCTGGGGCATGTTTACCAGGTGTCTGAAAGGGTCTACACTTGGCTGTGCGGTGTGCTTTGATCTAGCAAGGGGGAGGTCTTTTGCCTCTCCCCTTGGCATGTTATAAAAAGCCCTTTTGAATAAACCTAGGGGTGTTGGGTATTGACCCAGGTCCTCCCAAAGCTATCCTGTGTCTCTCTTTCTCCTCATCCTCTAGGTCTATCTTTCTATCTGATATTTTCTCATTCTTCTCTCCTCCACCCAAGTACCTTTCAATAGGTGGGAGTAGGTCAGAGCTGGACTCCCACAGACTCATACAAACTGTAAGCCAGCCCCAATTAAATGTCTTCCTTATAAGAGTTGTTGTGGTCATGGTGTCTCTTCCACAGCAATAGAAACCTTAACTAAGACAAGCATATTATAAAACTTCTGTGAGAATTATTCTGTCTAATTATTTTGTCATGATTAGACAGAATTCAAGGGATGTTAGAGAAGATGATAAATTTGAAGTTCCATTCTCCACATCACTCATGACTCATGGGGTTGTGACCTGCCTGAAGCCATATTTGTCAGCCTTTCCTACGGTTAAGGTCTTCTTTGCTCTTTCAATACTGTGTATAGTCTTTGGACCAAAGTCACCATGTGTAGAGTGTGAAATTAAGCTTTTATTCCTGTAAGGTATACTCTGCATCACATATTTTAAATTCTGAGTAAGAGACCGTCTGTTCTCAGTTTATTCACTTACTTGTCTATTTATATCAATATGGACTCAGATACTTATTTTTGGCTTAGGTTTGTAATCTAATGCTATTGTATTTAATTTATTGCTCTGTAGAGCGAATCTTAAACAGTCTTATTAATTGAAAACACCAGGCCAGGTATTGAGGTAAATTCTGAATGATCAGAGAGACAGAACAAGCCACAGCCAACCTCACCTTGCCAACTCCTCAGCTGATCTTGTTTCCTCAGACTGCAGGCTTTTGAGTCTTCACCCAAATGAATCTCAGCTGAACTCTGCTCAAAGCCTGAAAGCTTAAGAGGCCCTCTAGCTTCTGGTTTCCACACCTTATATACCTTTCTGCTTCCTGCCATTACTTTCTGGGATTAAAGGCATGTGTCTTTCTCAAGCGAAGACATGAGATCTCAGGTGCTGGAATTAAAGGTGTGTGTGCCACCACGCCTGGCTGTTTCCAGTGTGGCCTTGAACTCACAGAGATCTGGATGGATCTCTGCCTCGGGAATGCTAGGATTAAAGGCGTGTGCTACCACTGCCTAACCTCTATGTTTAATCTAGTGGCTGTTCTGTTCTCTGACCCCAAATAAGTTTTATTAGGGTACACAATATTTTGGGGGACATAATATAATCACCACATTGCTCAAATTGTTCCACTGTTGGTCATTGTCCATTCTTTTAGTCAGTCTGTGTGTTCCTTTGACCATATCCACCAGTGTCTGTATGTGTATAGTTCAATAATTTCTTATTTTATAATGCTGTGACACAATCCTGACTCATTGGTACATTTTCTGTCCAGTCCTAGAATGAGCCATTTGTCTAAGAAGCCCTGGACCCGAGACCTGCTCACTCGTGTGCTCATTGTTGCTTGGATGTCATTGGCTAGGAGCTCTTGGTTGAGAAGACAAGGGAATACTCGCACACACTAGCCCACGCACAGACACACGTCTGTAAGTGTGTAAGTGCGTCTATATGTGGCTGTCTGAACCTACTTTTAAGTTAAACATGTGTTCCTACTGATATCCCCAATTAACCCACTCCTGCAAGGATCAGTCTAGCCTGGTCCCCTGGCTAATGAAAGGAACTTTACATACATAGCTTTATTTCATTCTATGAGATATCTATATTTTCTCATTTTATAGATGAAGAAACTTAGGGTTGGAGATTTTACTTTTTTTTTTCAAAGACACTGTCATTAAGAGGTGAAACTGGAGTCTGCTGGCTCTTTTGCAGATCTTCCTTCATTTAATTTCTATTTTTTCCTATTCTGTAAGTGTTCTGTGCTGTGTTCAGAAATATGTTTTGTGCTGAGAGGAAGAGTGTTTACAAGTTCAAATGCAATGGAGGCAGTCGTGTACTTCTACCACTGCTGCCTCCACACCACTGCCACACTGGGAGCTGGAGGAGGGGCACCAGCACACCACTGCCACACCACTACCACACCACTGCCACACTGGGAGCTGGAGGAGGNACCACTGCCACACTGGGAGCTGGAGGAGGGGCACCAGCACACCACTGCCACACCACTACCACACCACTGCCACACTGGGAGCTGGAGGAGGGGTACCACCACACCACTACCACACCACTACCATGCCACTACCACACCACTGCCACACTGGGAGCTAGAGGAGGGGATGCAAATGCTGATACAGATGAAGTAGATAGAATTTCTGTACAGAATCTAATTATTACAACAGAAGATAAAGGTGGTGCGGTTGTCACCTTTTGATAATATCAGGAGAAAATTCAGTCTCCAAGCAGAGGAGAATATGTATACAGATGTGAACAAAGCCAATGACCAGAATCTGATTGCTTGAGGAGTTTAGAAACAGAAGAAACCAATAAAATTATGTAGTCAGCACATAAAAATGCCACCCAGCCCCCAGTGGGTTATCCAATAGAAAGTTGTCAGCTCTAAAAATATAAACATGAGCAACATTAAATGGATATAGCAGGTTGTAATTATACATTTATATATGTGTATGCATGTAACAGTAATAATTAAAGAAAAAGTAAGAAAAAGAGGCAGTAGAGAGATTGGGGCAGGTCTTGGAAGAGTTAGGGGAGGAGTAGGGTAGGGAGTGAATATGGTCAAAATACATTTTATGAAACTCTCAAATTTCATACATTAATAAAAGATTGCATTTTTTAGAAAGAAAAATGATGCTCAGTTTTTAATTGATACCATTTATGTAAAATTGGTGAAAGGAGACCAGAGAATCAAACCTGAGAGAGGAAGGTGGCAGTTGGAGAGGTCCCACTACAGTTACAAGAGCTCAGCTTTAGACNGTGGATCCAGTCCATGATGATTGCTCACCACTGTTAATACATCCCACATTCACTTAAGTTCTATTAATAGTGATTATGAAACTTCTTTATCTGTAGATGATTCTCAGATTCATTCTTGGCATCTGGAAGTTACAGAGAGGGATTTTGATACTTGGGTTTCGAATCTGTCAGGATGGAAGCGCTCACAGAGGTTATTACAGCAGCCAACTTCCATTCAAACAGCTGCAACACATCTGTATTCAGCATGTGCTTTGCGACATGAGGGCATCTGCCCTCCATGATAGGCATCCTCAACTATTAGGAGAATCTGAAGATCCCAGTAACAGGTCATTCTGTTCCCTCAAACCATCTCCTCTATTTCTAATGTAAAATTCTGTCAGNGTGGTCACTGTATGATGACTAGAGAATATTTGTCAGTCAAAAGTTTGAACTTAAATATGGAAAACAGGCAAGCTTTTGGAAACATACCAAGTATGTGAATATCTCAGAAGTAAATTTTGCTCTCTGTATGAGAATGATTACATATTTGGCAAATTTGAATGGCCTTGGAATAGACTTTGTAGGGGTTTCAGGACTGAACCATCTAATAATTTCTTCAGAAATTCTTATAGAAGAACAAGTGAACTATAACCCCAGAATCATCACAAGAAAACACAGTTTAAACTTTTAATTACATTTATTTATTTTTATATATGTACGGATGAGTATATACATGCACACACACATACACACACACACACACACACACACACACACACACACACACACACCACAGCTCACATGTAGAGGTCAGAAGACAACTTGTGGGAATTGGTTCTCACCTTTCATCCTGTGGGTCCCAGGAATTGAACTCCGGTTGTCAGGCTTGGCAGCAAGTGGATTCACTTGCTGAGCCATCTCACCAGCCCTTCACACAGTTTAGAAGACACACCAAGTCCATGCAAACAGCAAGCAAAAAAAAATGAATGCATTGGTAGACTAGACTTCAGTGAGAAAATTCTTCATATAGCTGGCACTCCAAGGAATACTATTTTTGTAGGTGTTACACTCTGTATATTTCAAGAAAAGGTGATAATTGGCATTTCTAGTTGAACTGCACACTTCCTACTTAGCTGAGGTAATTGAATCTAACAGTCATACCTATAAGTGACAGGTCCAATGAGAAATCCCTTTCCAGTGTTTGAGAGTGTGCCATTCCACACACATTTTAAATTTAATTTTTTTGTAAGGCTTATCATTTTAAATTATGTTTCTGTGTGTGAGCCTGTCTGTAGGTATGTGAACGTGACTGCAGGTGCCCACAGAGGACAGAAGCATCAGGTCTCCCTAGAGCTGGAGTTACAGGTTGTTGTGAGCTGCCTGATATGGGTGCTAGGAACTGAACTCTGGTCCTCTGAAAGAGCAGTACACACTCTTGACCACTGCGCCATCTCTCCAGCCTCATTGACACATTGTCATAGTCACATGAAGAAAACCGTGTAAATTCATCATTGTGGAGTTCTCCACACCTACTAGCCATTTAGATAAGGGCATGGCACTTTTAATTAAAAAGAGTGCTTGCACCATCTTGTCTTTCAGACTAGCTTGGACTGTTCCAGAGGATGTGCTGCCCTCTTCTGGCCTCCACAGGCACTGCATGCACATGCGGTGCACAGGCACACATGGAGGCAAAACATCCATATCCCTTTTTTTTGAGACAGGGTCTCTCTACATAGCTCTAGGTGTCCTGGAACTTGTACTGTAGACCATGCTGGCCTCGAACTCACAAAGATTTGCCTGCTTCTTCTTCCCAAATGCTGGGATTAAAGGTGTATACCACCCTCACACTTTTTAAGTTCTTTTAAAAAAAAAGGAGAAAAGAAAAAGCATATACGGAATAAAAAGTGATAAATAATAAAAAGGGGAGGTGGAAATAATACTACTTTGGGGAGACAAAGCATACTGAAAGATGCCTGTTCATAATAGGTCCTCTTGTTGAAATGACCCTGAATTAAAGTTTGGAGATTTTGAAATTACAGTGTTTTAATGTCATGCACACTCCATTAAGGACCAAATTATTTTCTGAAGGTCTACTATTACTTATATATCACCTCACTAGACTACTAAAAAACTATTTAAATTTCTCTTGCATTTTCTAAATGCTCCATAATTCCCTCCTAAATTTATAAAAACTATTGTGTTATGTTTTGTTGATGACTGAGATGGGGTCTTACAATGTAGCCCAGGCTGGCCTTGAGCTCATGATCCTCCTGCCTCCACTTCCCACATGCAGGGATTATAGTTGTGCATGAGAATTCCCTGTTGAATGTTGTCTTTTCCTCTTGTGTAAGAATATAGTATATGCTTTATGTATATGTGTTTGCATGTGTGCCATTCCTCAGTTGCTCTCTGCCTTATTCATTAAGACAGGGTCTCTCAACTGAACCAAGAAAGCTATCCCATGTGGCTAGCCTGGCCATCTTACTCAGGAATTTCTCTGTCTCCACCTTCCTAGTGCTAGAATTACAGGCAGGATCCACCTGCCCGGCATCAACGTGGGTGCTGGAGATCTGTATTCTGGTCCTCACACTTGCCTGGAGTATTAGTTACTTTTCTCTTACTGTGATAAAATGCCATGATCAAAACGACTTATAGAAGAAAAAGTTATTTTGGTTTATGGTCCCAGATGGAGCATCCATACTGTTGGGGAAGGCATGACATGCCAGCACGAGCAGGAAGCTGGCTGGTAACATTTTCATCCCCACATAGGAAGCAGAGAGAATAGGAAGTCATGTGATTCTATAAACCCTCAAAACCTGCTCCAGTGACTACTTCCTCCAGCAGTTTCACTCCAAAAAGTTCCATAACATCTCCAAGCAGTGCCACCAGCTGAAGATCAGAGGGCAGAGCCAGCCACAGAGTTAAACATGGAGGTCAGGCAGTGGTGGCACACACATCTTTAATTCTAACACTCGGGAGGCAGAGATCCGTCTGGATCAAGGCCACACTGGGCTACATGAGATTGATCCAGTCTAGGAGAGAAACAGAGAGAGCCAGGCAGTGGTGGCACACACCTTTAATCTCAGTATTTGGGAAGCACACACTCCATGAATCCCAGCACTAGGAAGGTTGAGACAGGAAGTAAAATGGCTGGGCAGAGAAAGGCATGTAAAGTGTGAGGAGACAGGAGCTAGATTCTTTAGACTGAGGACTCAGAGACATTTCGTGGAGTTGGCGAGGTGAGAAGTGGCTGTGGCTGGTTCCTTTGTCTCTCTGATCTTTCAGCATTTACCCCAATATCTGGCTCCAGGTTTTTATTATAAGACCATTTAGGATTTGTGCAACAGGTTATATCAACTAAAGCGTTTACACAAAGTTGGTGACATAACCAGAAGGATTAAGGAGGATTTATAAAGGGGTTGCTTACAGAGATGGGGGGAGCAGGTGAAGATTCTAAGATCTAAACAGGTCTGAAGCCAAATAGTAGGGTGTGAGGGGCCTTGGGTTTAGTATCTAGCACCAAAAACTAAAGATCAAACACAAGCAGAAGCTACTAATATCCTATGGCCCTGACACAAGGCTTGGCTAAAATTAATTACATTTAAGTGACTAGGTTATGAGAAGGCAGCACAAACCACATGCATTAAGTTGGCATTCTATGTAAGCAAAGACCAAGTCACTGCTCTTGACTGTAGGATGAGCCTGTGTTACAAACTTCACATACAGTGAGTGACATATATAGTAGGAGGCAGATCATACATGTGTACTAAAAGTGTAAGTGGCATTCCACAAACATACTTTCTTGAACAGCAGTAATAATTCGTGTTTAAGTATAAGGAACCTTTCTGTTTTAAAGAGTTATACTTCTGAAATTTTGCATACAAAGTTGTTACAGTTACGCAGTCAGGGTAATTTTAAGGTTACATTTATTTTTAACTGGTATCTAAAAGCACAAAATTATACATGCTAAAGGGATATTGTGTGGTGTTTATTTAAATGTATAGATTCTGTATTGTTTGATTCAGGGTAAACATACCTGTCTCCTCAAACATTTCCTTATGGTGAAAACATTCAATATCTTTTCTTCTAGTTTTCTGAAATAGCTTGTTATCATTAGCTACAGTCACCCTGCTACAGTGCACACCAGACATTCATGCTCCTTTCTCTGTCTAACTGAGAACTCATTGATGAGTTTTCCCCATTCCCTCCCTTCCCGCCTCTCCCTAGTTTCAGGTGGTGACCATTCTGCTCTTCACTCTGAGATCAGTTTCTAGATCCCAGAGGTTAGTGAGATCATGGGACACTTGCCTTTTGTGTCAGGCTTATTTCAATCCATGTAATGACCTCAGTTGCATCTACATCAAGTCAGGGTAATTTTTATAAGCCTAGGAATGTTTCATAGAACTCTGCCCTATATTTATGTGTTTCAGATGAAGAAAACTATTCTCTTGGGGCCTAATGATGAAACCAGAGAAATCAGCAATAAGTTGAACAGAAATTTAAAACTGTATTTGAACAAAGGTATAAATCAGGTCTTTTTCTATGTTTTAAATGCACTGGCAGTGAATTTTAAAACATCTTAGAAAAATTATTATTTCGAAGAATTTTTTATAAATTTGCACATGACATTCCATTGTTCTATTCCATGTGAAAAATATTTATTCAGCATCTGACTTTTTAAAAAAACAAACTAGCTCTAGTAATTAAAAACATCTATGAGAAAAGATTTTTTTATAGATTGCATGAAGTAAGTTAAATTTGAAAATATGCTTCACATGAACATACGTTAGAGCATCATATGCACTGAACACTGGACTTATTTCTCACATTCTTCTTCTACCTCATTCTATATGTGTATAGAAACATTTTGCATTTATAAGAGAATCTAAGCAATTAAACAACAATGCTACTACATTATAGGTCAAGTCTGTTGTTTCTATTCATACAGGCGCTTTGGGTTAAGTTGACTCAGTGCCTGAAGCTGAGCGTGACTCATGCTCAGCCAGACAAAGCCACAGTGGTTATTAAAGAGATCGTGGCACCCTTAATTAGAACCAGTGAGGCTCCATAGGGAAGGTAAGAAGTCATCTAATTCTTAATACATGTATGTGTAATATACATATACATAAAATACAGTCTATTTTTATGCTAACTATTAGATAATATAATAGAGCATACACACACACACACACACAATTAAAAAGGTTGATAATCCTGAGTAATGTGGGTGATGGTAGGCTAATTAAGTGAGACAGGAAATGCAGCAGATGAAACATGTTTTATGGGATAAAAATTCAGAATTTAGCTTGGGACATTATCAATTTTTGGTACTTATTAGACACACAATAAGAGACGTCAAATAAAGAGCTGTACAAATGAGTTTAAGAAGAACCTACAATTCCTTGGGGTCGATTTCCAGTAGTAGAGTTGCTGGGTCAAAGGTTATGTGCATGTTTACAGTGTTGTCCTGGAGCCAGCTGGCTTGGATGGAGAGCGCAACAAATTGAACAGAAATGGTGAGTGTGCAACCATCTGAAGGAACGCAGTCAGTTGCAAATGAGATGCAGCTTTGCTCTAAGAGTTATCTAAGTGATCTTTTACAGTGAAAGAGATTCAATCTCTTCTCATTTTTAATAGATTAAAAACAATATGAATGGGTATCATGGTTTGGAAAGATTTTCCCTCTATTAAGATAATCATATGGCTGTACTCATATATTTTGTTAATGTAGTGAATTAAAGTGATTGACTATTGAATGTTAAACCAACCCTGGACTTGCGTGTTAATTTCACTTGCTCAAACTTTGAGCAAGTATATTGCTGATATATACGGTTTTCAAAACCATATATATCAGGATGTAGCCCAGGCTGGTCTTCAATTCACAGTTCTGCCTCAGTCTCTCTGTCTCTCTGTCTCTTTCTGTCTCTCTGTCTCTCTCTCTCTGAAACTATGTAGCCCTGGCTGTCCTGGCACTCACTATGTTGACCCGGATGGCCTAGAACTCACAGAGATTCACCTACNTCTGCCTGCTGGGATTAAAGGCGTGCACCACCGGGCCTAGCTTTGCCTCAGTCTCTCAAGTGGTCACAGGAATTGACTACCACAGCAGGCTTCATATTGCTGAAATTCTATTTACTGACACTTCGTTTAAAGTAAATACTTCTGGAAGTATTGTTTCTTTAAAGTTAAATAGTTCTATTTGTTACTTTTATCCTTGTTCTGCTAAAGTACCTGGCTGGCTACAGCAACTTAGAGGAGCAAAGATTTATTTTGGTCACTGTTTAGGGGAATACAACCCACCACCGCAGAAGACATGGTGGCGGGTGCTTTCTTGGCAGGAGGAGTGTGCAGTGAACACCTTATCTACATCCCAATGACTATGAGGCAGAGATAGGACAGGAAGTAGGCCAGGCTATAAGGCCCTCCCTGAGTTACCTACTTCCTCCAGCCAGGCCGCACCTCCTGAAGGTTCCACATCTTCCCCCAAACAGTACCACCATCTGGGACCAAGTTAAATACTGTAGGGGACACCACAGCCAAACCATGCATTCTAGTTTTCTTTCTGTTGCTGTGATAAACACCATAACCCAAAGCAACTTTGGGAGGAGAGAGTTTATTTCATTTAAGGGTTACAGTCCATCATGGAGGGAAGCCAAGGCAAGAGCTTGAAGCAGGAACCACAGAGGAAAGCTGCTTACTGTCTTACTTGTCTGCTTTCCTCACATAGCCCAGGACCACCTCACCAAGCATGACACTATCCACAGCGGGCTAGCCTCTCCTATATCAACTGCCAGTTAAGAACCCCACACACAGACATGCCCAGAGGCCAACCTAGTGGGACGATTCTTCAATTGTACTTCTCTCTTCTCAAGTGGGTCAAGTTGACAACTAAAGCTTACTACAGCACCATACCACTAACGAAGTCGTGTGTAGCTCNTTTTCTTTGCTGGAGTATTTTAAACTACTAATTCAATTTATTTAATAGCTATTCAGCTGCTTGGATTTTTTTAACTTCCTCTTGATTCAGCTTCATTTGTTTCTTTCAAAAATCAACTTAAGAGCTCAGTGGTGGTGGTGGTACATGCCTTTAATCCCAGCACTTGGGAGGCAGAGGCAGGTGGATCTCTGAATTCGAGGCCAGCCTGATGTACAGAGTGAGTTCCAAGATAGCCAGGGCTACACAGAGAAACCCTGTCTAAAAANAAAAAAAAGAAAAGAAAAGAAAAAAGAAAGAAAGGAAAGAAAGTTGTCCTTTTCAATAGAATTTATTACTGCCCAAGTCTATATTTTCCTTTAGATATCTATAGTGATTAAATCTTTATCTCCAAGCATTTCCACCCTGTAGCTGAGGATAAAACTTAGGACCTTGTTCAGCTTGGCAGGAGCTGTACCCTCCTCTGGTCCTCCAGATCCTATATTAATCTGTAACAGTTCTGGGCTTTTTCTTTGACAACACTTTTTTTCTTTTAAAGAATTTGGTCAATTGTTTCATAGGACGTCTCACCATCTGTGTTTATTTGATGGCCTCCTCAAGATTACATTATACATTCTTGGTAAGAATATTTCCCAAGTGATATTGTGTGCTTCCCACTGTGTCACATCAAGAAGCACGTGCCAGGAGTCCCAGCAGCTCAGGAACCAAGGCAGGAAGATGGCTTGAGTCCAAGAGTTCCAGGCCAGCCTGGGTGACATAGTGAGACTCTGCCTGAAAAGATAAAAATAAAACAAAAGCACATACACAGATGCTTAGTTTGACTAGTTACAGGGTGGTGTTAAAAGATTTTACTATTGTTTGTTTGCTTGTTTGTTTTATAATGGTCTCACCATGTAGGCTTGGCTAGTCTGATACTCTGTATAGACTAGGTTGTGGCCTTGAACTCACAGAGATGAGTTCTGCCTATGCCTCCTAAGAGTTGGTATCAAACCCACCATAATGCCTGGCTATCTCAATGGTTTTGTTTTGTTTGGTTTGGTTTGGTTTTTTGAGACAGGGTNTAGCCCTGGCTGTTCTGGAACTCACTTTGTAGTCCAGGCAGGTCTTGAACTCAGAGATCTGCCTGCTTCTTCTTCCTCTTGAATGTTGACACTAAAGGCGTGTGCTACAACTCCTGGATTATATATATATATATATATACATATATATATATATTTAAATTTTATTCAGATTTACTATATAGACCAGAATGATCTGAAATTTGTAATCCACCTGCAACAGCTCTCCAAGTGCCAGCATTATAGGCATGCTCCACCTTGCCTGGCAGAGAGTGCTCCATTGTAGGGATACATTTGTTTTCTCCTTGCAATTAATAAGTAACTTTAGGAGTGATATTTTGAGGTTACTTCAGTGCCCTGCTTCCCATCAAACTTTCACACAATAATTTTTAATGAAGCATTACATTGTTGGCTACAAAATAAAGCTGGAGAAAAAGACAACTTCCTTAACATACGATGTTGGGAAAACTGGATGTCTACACGTAGAACACTGAAATTAGATCCATATTTCTGTTTGTATAAAAATCAATTTGAAATAGACCAACAATCGGGATGTAACACTCTAATCTCAGACAGAGAATAACATAGGGAAACGCTTCAGGACATAGGCAATGGCTTCATAACTGGGCTCACAACAGCTAGTAAAGCAGTATCAAGAACTTCACAAATGGAAGCAGAGGTTGAAGCTTAATGGCAGAGCACTTGCTAACATGTACAAACCTTGTGTTTGATTCCTAGCACACAAAAGAAGAGAGAGCAGAGGGAGGGAGGAGGAGGAAGGAGGAGAGGGAAGGGTGTGTGTGTGNGGGGACAACTGTGATGTATGAAAAAATGTTCCTAAAGCCTGGGTGGCACACACCTGCAGTCCCAGCATTTTGGGAGGCTGAAATAGAAGTATCACAAGTCTAAGGTCAGTCTGGGCTATATAGAGAAACCCTGCCTTAAAAAAATAAACAACAAAATGATAATATTAAAAGCTTCTGTACAACAAAGGAAATAATAAGAGCAAAGAAGCATCCTACAGAATGGGGAGAGGAATTGTAGCCAGCCATATGACAGACTAGTATCCAGAATGTATTGTAAAAACGCAGAAAGCTAAACACAGAAAGAACAGAGAGTCCAGCTGATAAATGAGCAAATGAACTGAACACATAGTTCTTAAGAGAAGTACAAGTTACTAATAAATACAGGGGAAATGTTCAATGTCTTTCGCCATCAGAAAAGTGCAAATCAAAATATAGTGGAATTCTATCTCATCCCAGTCAGAATGGCTGTCGTGAAGAAATGCTTGTAAGGATGCAGGGGAAAAACAAACAAGCAAAAAAACCAAACTTTTTTTAAACATAATCTTACTATGTAGCCCTGGCTGGGCTCAAACTTGCTATGTAGACCATACTGCCCTGGGATTCACAGAGATCTGCCTGCCTCTGCCTCCTGAGTGCTGGGGTTAAAGGTGTGCAGCACCATGATCAACAACAACAAAAAAAAAAGGAGGAGGAGGAAGAGGAGGAGGAGGAGGAGAAGAAAGAACATTCATACACTGCTGGTGGGAATGTTGACTAGCACAGTCAATAAAGACATCAGTATTTTTTCTCAAAAAACTAAATGGAACTACCATATGATCCAGCTATATCCCTAAGGTGATTAAAATGAATGTACAAAGGCTGGAGAGATGGCTCAGCGATTAAGAGCACTGACTGCTCTTCTAGAGGTCATGAGTTCAATTCCCAGCACCCACATGGTGGCTCACAACCATCTGTAATGAGATCTGGTGCCCTCTTCTAGCCTGCAGGAACACATGCAGGCAGAACACTGTATACGTAATAAATAAATAAATAAATCTTTTTTAAAAAATCAATGTACAATAGTGGTTGCTGCATACTTTGTTTATCAGGGCACTATTGACAGGAGCCAAGTTATGGACTCTGTCTAGGTGTACATCAATGGATGAGCAAATGCATAAAAAATGTGCATATATACTCAATGAATTATTACTCAGCCACAAAAAGCAAAATCATAGCATGTGAGGGAGATCCAATGGAACCAGAGCTGGAGATCACCCTGTTAGATGAAGTAAGCCAGACTCGGAAAAATAAACATCAGATTTTTTTCTCCCTCATGTGTAAAACCAAACACAAAAGCAGGGGGGAGACTGCTCTAGATTGCTTTTGGTTGCTCTGAGAAAACACTGACCAAAACAAACTTGGAAAGGAAAGGGTGTATTTGGTTTACAGGCTGTAGCCCATCACTGAGGGAAGCTGAGGTACTGAAGCAGAGACCATGGTGGAACTCTGTTTACTTGTTTTCTTCCTCTGGCTTGCTCAGGTACCTTTTTTTATACAGTGGGGTTTACATGCCCATGAACAGGACCACCCACAGTGAGCATGGGTGGGGCCTCTTCACATCAATTAGCAGTCCCCTACAAGCCCACAACCAATCTGATGGAGGCAATTCCTCAGTTGAGTTTCCTCTTCTTAGGTGTGTCAAGTTGACAAGTGACACTAACTATGACAGACTCTATGGAAAGAGGAAGGGCGACCAACAGAAAACATAGATGAGGGTAACGAGGGTACAGTTAAAGTATGTTATGTGATGTCACAATGAGACATTTTATGCAATTACTATATGCTAATGAGAAACAAGCAATTTTTCTTGGTGTTAGGGAGTGAGCTCAGGGCTTTATGCATGTACTATGCATTCACTGTACCACTGTGATACACTTCAGCCAAGATTTGCCTAGTTCACCATTCACTACATTTTCAGTCATTCCAGGTACATTATTGGATACCTGACATGTGGTGAGAATTATGCTAGAAATGGGGGGGATAGTGAGTTATCCAAAAGAAATACAAACCCTGCAGCGTGGAAGAAAATCAATATGGAAACAGTATCTTCTCAACACCCCAAGCAGGATATATTAGAACAGTAAACATATAACTGGATTAAAAAATATATTTCTACTATGTATATTCATTGAATGTGGTACTGTGTTATAAAAGGACATCTTTGTTTATTATACATTTTTATTATACATTGAGTATGTCCCCTCCCATTGTCCTCTATCTTCCCTGTCCACCCCTCCCTGTCCTGTTAGTCTTCTTTGTTGCCCTAGATAGACTTGCTTCTATTTTCATGTCATAGTTACACCCACAATGTTATAAAGTCTACATAAAATCTGTGAACTACAGTACAGAGAAAACATATATCTATCTTCCTGGGACTGATTTACTTTACCTGATATAATTATCTGTAGTTGCATCCATTCCTCTGCAAATGATGTAACTTCATTCTTCTTTATAGCCAAAAAGAATTCTGTTGTGCCTATATACTCCATTTTCTTTATCCATTCTTCTGCTGTTGGACACCTAGATAAGTTCTGTAACTTAGCTACGGTGATAGTGCTGCCAACAAACACTGGTGTGTAAGTATCTCTCTGATACGCTGACTTGATGGTGTGTGAGCAAATAGCCTGTCTGGATTTTGTTGTTGCTAATTTCTTTTGTTTCTTCCTCTTTTTAAAGAAATGCCACGAAAAACAAAAGTCTTAAAATTCATCTTCTTAGGCTGTACAAAGGCACCCAGGATCTCCCAAACAATATAGATTATCAATGTTCATGGTTGCCTCTCAGGAGTTGAGGATGAGCCCCAATTGCTGAAGACATCACACACTTAGGACATAGGATTCAGTGATTCTAGTTGGAACTGACCTGAAAGCTTCTTTCCTGAAGTATAGCTTCCTTGGTTTCAGAAAATACTATACAATCTGTGGAAGCAATTAAGCAGGCCTACTTAGCTGCAACACCTTTGAACCATGCATAACCAGCATGGCAATATGCATGAAGATGCAATAAGTGGCACTCACACTGGTAAATCTAGCCAGCTTGTGAGGTCATGGGCTTTAGAAAATAATCTTCTACCTCCATTTTGCTAAACCAGCATAATTCCTTACAACATTCTAAATCTTACNTTTATACCCACAGATAAGTGTAGCTACCACCCCTCATCACTTCCTCACAACAAGTGGAGACCATCACAGAAAACCACAACTGGACATAATGCAGAGCTCAACAGATGATGGGTAGCCCAGCCCCGTGGATATATCTGCATCACAACTCCTGCCTCCATGGCTCAGAGAATATCGCAGAAGAAGGGATGGAAAGATTCTAAGAGCCAGAATACCAGGAAGTCTGCCGTGAAACAGCCTTTCCTAGAAATGGCTGCATAAACAATACTAGGACAATGGCAATATCAATGGCTGTGTTAGTGTGGAAGGGGAAATTTTTCACAGGGTCCCACTACTAGACAAAAACTACAAGCAACTAATAACTATTGGGATAAGGAGCTATCCATATCTATAATTAGCCTCTCCTAGGGATGAAGCCCTTTACTGGTTGTCTAACAAAGAGTGGTCAACCTGAAACCATACAAAGTCCAACAACAAAAAAGACTCAGCAGGTTTGTGTGTGTGTGTGTGTGTGTGTGTGTGTGTGTGTGTGTGTTGTGCACATACATTCATACACACACACACACATACACACACACACACACATATATATAGCAAAAATAATAATCAAAGAAAAAGAGGCTATCAATTTGAGAGTGGGGGGCATGGGAGGGGATTGAAGGGGGGGTTAGAGGGGGACAGTGGTGTAATTCTATTTCAATTAAAACAAAGAAACTTTTAATAAAGTATACAATGCAGTGGTCTTAGCATATTCATAAAGCTGTGCAGCAACCATTACGATCTAGTTCATTTTAATCACCTCTAAAAGGAACTTGTATCCATTCATAGTTATCCCTTCTATCCCCTCCCATAGTACCTATTAACCATTAATCTACTTTTTCTGTCTGTAGATTGTTCTCTTATGCACATTTAATCTATTGGAGTCACACAATATGTGATCTCCTGTGCTGGCTTCTTTTAGTTGTTTCATTAAAAACACATGTTTTAGGGTTCATCCATGTGGTAACATCTGCCTGTTCTTCATTCTCTTTTATAGCTAAAGACAGTCCACTGTAGGAGATATATACATCCTTTCTTCACTCCTGGTATCATTTTCTACTGATCTTCCTAACTCATGAAATATGTCGTCTTCAGCAATGTAGCTGGCATTGGGGTTGTCTTCCCTCATTTTTTTTTTACCTCTGTAGAATTCTTATATTTACTTCTTTTTCTTTTCCTTCCCACTCTTCTTTTTTCATTTTTGAGGCAGAGTGTCATTACATAGTCCTGGCTGTCCTGGAACCCAATATGTGGATCAGGCTGGCCTTGAACTCACAAAGATCCACCTGTTCCTATCTCTCAAGTGCTGAAATTAAAGGCATGCACCACTACTGCCTGGCCTCTCATATTTTCTTAACAGTGCAATTCTACATTCAAAAAAGTATTTTATACAGCAGTGTATCAGTTTTGTTTTGGGATAGTTTTGGGGCTAATCTTCATTTTAGTAAAAATAGAAGTCCACTTGATTCTTGAAGAGTGATTAACTCTATAAAAGGAATTTGGTTTCTTTCAGGTCCTTGTTACTTTCCAAGTCAAAATTTATTTGCCTTAATTGTGTCTCGTATTTTATTGTACTATGTATGTGGCAATTTTACAAAATGGTCAACTTCTTGAGGATTGATATGGAATCTAATTCATCATTGTATACTCAGCATATAGGTCAATTATTTTAGGGGCTGGAGAGGTAGTTCTGTGGTTAAGAGGGATCGCTGCTCTTGCAGAGGATGGGAGTTCAGTTCCCAGCATCCACTGTA
>LZPO01107545.1:1172071-1188099 GCA_001675575.1 Neotoma lepida
TTTTTAATGTCTGGTGAGAATTAAAGACAACACAGAAAATTCCAAAACCACATTCTAACACCTAAAGTCCACATATTGTTTCTACACAGATGACAAAACATTTCACAGGAACCTTCATTTGCCAAGAGAGAAGGGTGATTCTTTTGAGGCATCTCTGAAGATTGAAAGAAAAAAAAATTAAGACTCCTAGGTGTTCTTCTGCATACCCCAGCCCTGAAGATCACTGTTCAGGCTGGGGTCTTTTTGAATGAACGTGCATTTTCGGTTCCGGGTGCCTCCGGTTACGGAGGAAAAGCAAAACCATGGGGCAATTTTGCGAATAGTCCAAAAGGCTAANAAACCAGAGAAGAATTTGCCTCTTAGCCAGGCTGGGAGCCCGGCTGTCCTCAGCTGTCATCGCCAGAGGAGGAAGGGAGCGCGGGCTTTGGTGGCGTGGGGCACGGAGTGACTGCAGCCCGCCTGCAGCTCGGGCCACTAGCTCACCTCCGCCGAAAGCCAGGCGCTCACCGGCCTGCTCGCCCTAGCTCGCGCGCCGCCCTCCGGCCGCAGCCCCGGGGCCAGCACCATTCAGCCGGATGACTGCGGGAGGGCCAGCACCAGGAGCTGGCTGTCGGGGTCGCCCACAACTCCCAGGGCGCTGGGGCCCGGCTCCCCCTTCCCTGCTCCCAGCTCCCGCCTCCCACCCTGCCTGGTGTGCCAGCTCGCCACAGCCGCCGCGCACGCACGCACTCACTCGAGGGCGCCTTCAAGGTTACCCGCGGCTAGGGGCTGGAGCGGACTGTGGCCACCGGCCTCGTCGCCGCTCTCCTCCCGCCCCTGGCCTTTTGCCGCCGCAGGGCTGTGGGCTTCCAACCCCGAAGCCGGGCATGCTCCTAAAGCTCGGGGAGGGAAGCTGGACTGGGAGACTGGCCGGCTCCGGTCCCGGCTGGGGGCTGCCTCGGTGGCTCCGGGTGCCCGGACACCCAGGTTAAGCGAGGTCGCGGGCCGGGGCTATGACTCGCCTAGGCGCACTCCGCGCCGCCGGCTGGGCCCGGGGTGATGTGGGGGCTGGAGGAGCACCAAGGGGCGAGAGGAGCCCAGGGTCCATAGTAGGGCAGAGACCAGTCAGCGGCCGAACCTGCCGAGGAAACTAACTAAATAAAAGGAGACTGTTATTTAAGGCGCGGAAATTTGAAATATTTGGACAGGAAGAGAAGAGAAAAGAGACCTTTGCGAGTTCGGAAAAAAAAAAAAGTGAGTTAACGGTTTTGCAGCTCCCCCACCCCCACCCTCGGGCTTTTCTGCGCGCACAGAAGGAGCGCCCGGCTACAGCTTCTTCTCCAGCCCGAATTGAGTCGGAGACACAAAAGATGTGTTCGCAGCCCCTCCACAGATGCTGCGGTTGGCTCTGGGCAGAGCTTTACCCCCATCTCAGGCGGAATTTTTGTTTTCTGCCTCTCACTAAGTGTCTGCGTGGGTCGGTTTGCAGGAAACAGCCTGGTAAAAGCAGCAGTCACACTCGCTAAGATGAGGCTTTCTACCCTGTAGTCTTTTGCCTGAGGTAGCTTAGAACAGCTAGGAAGGTTTGCAAGGATGACCTTTTCTCGCTCCAGCATTGTAATTTTTCCAGTTTCTTGGACCCCAGTGAAAGTCTAAAACACCTTCCTAGCAACTGAAAGCTCGAGAGTCCCCTGCCACAAATTCCAACATTCAATACGATCAAGATAAAGTAAATTTATCATATTGCCAAATAAATTGCTTTCCCAGGAAACAATACTTTATGTATTTGTCAGGTTCCCACAGTGGTGTGGGAGGGGGTGGGGGAAGGGTATATGTGTATGTGCCCGCGCCTGCGCGCGCGCAAAAGGTCACCACACCACCGCTTGATGCATGATATTCATTTTAAAAACAAAAACAAAAACAAAAACCAAACAAACAACCCTGTTGACTCACCAGAGAAATGAGACGAAAGGTACCTTGGTTAGTGACTCCAGTACTAGAGTGTGGACTGAGACTCTGTTAGTGCTCAATCCCTCCCTCTTTTTGCAGGTGTAAGTCTGCATTAAGTTTACTGCGCAAAGGCTGGACCTAAGTTTCCCTGTGAGGATTAGGCACAGTGGAGACAGCTCGACTCGCANCTCTGCTTTATAACCTCTGTCTTTGGTACAGCAGGGTCCCCTGGGGTTCCGGGCACTCTATTCAATTAGATCTTTCATCCTTACTCTGCACCTGAATAAATTCAGACTTCTCCTGACCTGTGCGCCATGCAATTTAGACCCCATTAAGCTCAGCATTACCCTCCCTTCTCTGCTTATTCAAGAGTTCTGAATACTGTCGAGGTTTTTGAGAGATTGCATAGCTTTTCATATTTCCTAGAGGGGACCACATAACTCATTTCTAAAATACTCAGATTAGCAAAGCTACTTCCTGCGAGGAGCCAGGGTAATGTGGAGATGTTTTAATGCCTAGCAAATCTCAGCCTGATGAAGAGATAGGGCATCCTCTCCCTCTGTTGTGCTCAGACCACCCGAGAACAAAGCAATTACAGTACTTCTCTTTTGCTTTGTGGACATCTCGTGCCTTTGTATTTGAAATCGCTAAAGGTGATTTTACGTTATGGGATAAAGTAAATGCTGAGACATGTGGTACTTCGAGTCAATTAAATTGTAAATTTGGTATTACACAACTTTACGGTTGCGATTTGTAAGAAGGGTTTTAGAGCTTGACTTTCAGTAATAGTACTACTTTTTGGAAATATTCACTTTACTAAAGCTACGTTTTATATATTGAGTCTATTCTTAAATAGAAATATTTTCCTTTTAGACCATCTCAACTTCTACCTTCAACACTTTCCTAAATTTAATGTCATCCTGCCATTGAAAATAAATTCACATAGAAATGCAGTTGAAGGAGATAGAACTAAAAAAATCTTATTGCACTCAGTTTTGGGAATGCAAATTTTAACCCCACAGTGAAAGTTTGTGCTTTTTATCCCAGACTCTTGAATATTACACTAGAAGATACGCTATTCAAAAGCTCTTGCCTTCAACCCTGGCAGTCCTTGTTAAGGCAGACATCAGAGCCATGCCCTTCAATAAACCTTCAAGTATTTTGTTCTTTTTGAATTGAGGGCAGAGAGCTCATGAAGCAGAGGAGGGAACTTTCACATAAAACATCTTTGTGTGGCAAATGATGAATACAGTATTTATAAATTTTTAAATGGTAACTGCATTGAAATCCTTTGGTGCCTATCTTTAACTAATATGACAGTTGAATTACTAGATGTGGAGAAAATCCTTTTGGAAATCTGAGGTATGTTCAGTTCCCCCAACAATTTATTTTTTTAAGCTAAAATGCTCCCCAAAAGATTTTAGACTCATTTAGCTAAAAATAAATAAATAAATAAAAATTAAAAAAGCATGTGAAAATAAATCAAGTACCATATGGAGGAGCCGCTTATTATGTGTGGTGACAGTTCTTATATTTCTATTCTGTAGACCCTAGGTAGTTATGGTCTTTATATACCTTTTTTTTCCTGGCTGAGGTTTTTTTAGTCTCCCACCATGAACATTGATATTTGTATTTTAATGCTTAAACATTTTGTAGTTTTGCATTTTTGACACTCAAGGGGGAAAGGCCAGTGTTGTGTTGGCTTACTTGTGGCACAAGCCTGAGAACACATTAAGCAACTGTTTCATTTTTTTATTTTAAAAAGTCACCTAAGGGGGAAGGCTTCCACAGCGGTGTTTGCTTACAGCACTGACTTTTCAGAGCTGATGTTTGTTTTCAGATTGCTACTTCTGAAATCTACCTTTCATCGGTTTGACTCAATTTTGAGAAAAAGGGAAGACTGACCACTACTAGGAGTTCACACTGAAATAATTTTAAGCTGATCTTCAAAAATGCTGTTCATATTCCTTTTTGAAGCCAAAATACCAATAGAAGCAGAGCTAGCCAATGAAATATTTGGGAAGGGGTATGGGGAAGGAAATAAAGGAATGACTCCACTGTAACCACAACATAACTAGATCTCCAACATGTTCTTTTCTAATGTTAACATTTACAGTATCATGAACTTTTAAAACATTTCTTACAAAGTGGCAAGTTGTATATAGGTTATAGAGGAGTAAAAAAAATCACAGGAAAATATGGTCCTCTTCTGAAAATGTGTTTTAATTAGGCAAAAAAATGCATCAGGACAAATAATTTTTAAAACAAAGTCTCCAAGTCAGACACTAAGACTGGCAAAGGGTAAGCAAAGAAAAAAAAATCATAGATAAAATATCCAGAGGAAAAGCAGAGCTATTTGCAATTACATGTTAGAAATCAGAATTTAGACAGTGAAAAAAATGTTTAAATACTTCATAAACTTGTAGTGAGATTTCCAATTAGGCAGTTTCAGAGAATTTAACTAGCTGCTTAAAATAAGAAACAAAACAAAACAGAACCTTATCTTTTAACAAGTGATAGTAAACCTGTCAGGACAGCCAACCAACTAACTGACAAAGTAAAGGCAGTGTGGGAAAGCCCTCCCCACACTCACTGCAGGTTTGTGGCTCCCCCCACTCCATTTGCCTCCATCAGGCTAACGACCTCATTTCTTCCATAGAACCTGGCGACATCGAAGGCGGTGTCCCCCTTATGATTCCGATGCCCCACATTGCTGGCTGTGTGCTTCATAAGGAACTCCACCACAGGGAGGTGGCCTTCTTTGGCAGCCAAGTGCAAGGGCAGGTTCCCTTCATTATCTTCGATGTTAACATCAGCTTGAAACTCCAGCAAAGCCTGTACAGTGTCCAGGAAACCCGCTCTGGCTGCATCATGAATGGCAGCGAAACCAGTTCGGTCTTTCAGATTGGGATTAGCACCTCTGAGTAGAAGTCTCCTGGCAATCTCCGGATTTCCAAGTTTCATAACCTAGGAAAGAAGTTAAAGATGGAGAATCCCTCCAGCTCTCGAGCTACAGCAATATTTATAAAGACATCTATCCGTCCTATTCCGGTCATTATTTTTGATTCAGTACTTGACGAAGACTCCATACCACAGAGTTTGAAGGCGGGTGTAGCAAGAAAGTACCAGTTGGTAAAAATAGAAGAAAAAGTACAAAAATGGATCTTATTGATGGAATATCCTAAATAAGCCCAGATGTGGGATAAATTGATCAATAAAATAGAATTTCTGCAACATGAATAAATTTGGTGGCTAATTTGGTTGTTTATCTAATTTGATGGCTAACTTGGTTCTTTATCTTTCATGAAGACCTGTGTAGTTTTTTGCTTTTTTTTCTTCTGGAATTCTCTAAAAGAAATGTAATTTGGTATTTAAGTAAAGAGATTCCTATTTGTTTATTTATGCTCATAAAATATCCCTGGGGTTATTAATTCTGGAAGATTAAATGGGGGTAAAATTTATTTCCTACCAGCTACTGAAAGCAAATGGTGGTAGTTTCTTTAAACCCCCCAGTTAACTGTTACTTAGTGTAGAACTGATCCTTTAAGATCCCAGAATTGACATTTTCTTAAATGATATGTTTTACAAGTTCCTTCCAAATACATATTGCCTGAAATTTTTAAGCATTAACATTTTTTTCTTTAGCGGCTATAAATATTGGCTACTAGAAACATTCTATGGCTAGAATTCATTTCAAATTATAGAATAGCACTGGGTTATTAAGGTATTAATTAAGCCACTGAGTTCTACATTGCTTATTACATCAATTTATTTCAAACTAAGTTGATGATATGCCTTGTATTAGAGAGGAAATGATTGCATGACCACCATCCTTAAAAGAATCAAATAGCCATCCTACTAGATCAGTTAGTATTGCTAAAAGTTCTACTAGCCTCCTGACATTCAAGTGAGCAAAAGTAAAAGTAAGATATTTAATTTGTGTGTTGGAACAGACAGCTCTATCTTGTGGTTTGAGTCATTTAATAATCAACTGGTGTTCCTGTCTAATTTCTGTTTGCACTCATAACATTGAAGAAGAGCTATTTGTAAACTCCCAATGTTTTGAAGGCCAGAATACAATATCAATACTTGCTATCAAGGCACAAAATAATTTATACTACAAAGACTGATTTACTATTGTTTAAATGTATTATATTTTAAAAGATGTATGTTAAAGATCTCTCATAAGTAAAAATGTATGTATAATAGCACTTGAGAGTATAATATATATCATTTACTTGTGAAAAATACTATTCTCATGTGAAAATATTATTCTCATTAATATGCCAGAAAATTCCAGCATTTGAACTAGTTTCAGTTATTTTTAGGTATGTTCATAAGAATCCAAGTTATATAATATAATAAGTGAGCTACTTACTAGACACTCAATATTTATTAGAGTAAAAAAGTAATACATTTGAAAATATGTACAAAGTTGATTTAATCTCTTTAAAATGTTATTAAAGATCTGCAAATTATTTAGAATGAATAATATTTTATAAGTGCAAGTTACACACTTTGTCATTATATTAAGTTTCCTCTTTAATAAAACCCTTTCACCCCTTCATTTAGGGCAGCAGAAAAATGACCCAAAATTTATTTTTCCAGAACCTCCATGACATGTATTTTCTGGTTATTAAAAATTAACAGTCTAATTTTAATTTTTTTTACATCTCCCTAAAACCATAGTCACATTTAGAGAGTTAAAGTGAGCAAAACAAGAAAAAGACACCTTAGAGCTTTGCAAAGCAAAATGTACGATGAAGGTCTTTGATCATTCTGATTGAAAACAACAGCAAAAGAGAAAAAGCTTCTACAGTTGAGTAAGAAACAGAATCACAGATTAAAATTTGCCATCTTTGGCAGAAAGCAATAGTAATATTAAAAATGATTTTGAAGAAAGTACTTTGTGATGACACAATTTCAGAGTCAGGATTATGTATACTGAAAAAGACTATTTGTGTGTGCTTTTTTCATTATATGTCCTGATAGTAAAGCTATCGCAAGTGGGTATCATCTAAGTTTGTTAATATAAACAAAAGTGGATAGTTATTATTTTTAAATGTTTGTCAGAATTTAATTATCTTAATTACCCAATTGCTCTGTTTGTAAAGATTCTGAACATAGATGAATTGGCTCATACTTCATGAAATTGACCTAATCTTTTGACTTTCAGCAGAAAACCTTTCAGTATCTGGAGTTTATGGCATTGCTACCATCACCAAACCAGTACAAAAGTATTAGGTGGTAAGATGAAAACAAAACCCTTTCCTTATTTAAGCTACCCGAATCAAGATAAATATTTTAGTATCTCTGCATAACCTTCCTCAATAGTGAAAATTTTGCAAGGCCAGCTGTATTCTGACTTAAAATACACAGATCGTGTGAGCTTCCACTATGGTTATCTCCTGCCACTTACATTTCTGATTTTTTAAACAGAAACAAAACTCTCTAATGCCTTTACCCCCTTGGGTTTTCAAAAGCTGCTCGTGGATAGGAAAAGCTCCCAGGAGTACCATCAGAACACCAATAAAAGCAACTAGTGGAGATCATTTTTCCAGTTTTTTTTTTTGTTTGTTTCTAAGCCTTTCAGTAAAGTTACATGACAACATTTAGAGGAGGGAAAAATATTATCAGGTACATGCTTGGCAGCTGGACATGTGTCAGTTGTTGCCTGGAAATCTAATTACTGAAAATCAGAGCATACCACCGCATGACCACGGGGATAATAAAAACACTACTGCTCAGCTCTGATTAAAAAATTCAACTCTTTATTTCTCCTCACTCCTGAACATTAGGTATCATATTAACTGTGAAATGCACATCCTGTCCTGGTGCCCAGGCTATCCCATTCCAAACGAGGAAAGGTCGTTTGTGAAGACATGAAGCAGCTAAAGGAAAAACACCCTTCCTAGTAGTCAAGGAAATTAACTTTAAAGTCAATTATTAGGAACAAAATAGGTGAAAACCACTATTAGCTGTGTATTTCCTTCAAATAATAGTCATAATAATGTGCTTAAAGAGCAATCTAAAACAACACAGCACAAAACAAACAGATTTCGACGCTAAGACTACTTTAAAATCTCCACTGTCACAAAAACATTCCAAAAATTATGACCAAACCTAGGATTCTCTTGATATCAAGGATGTTATTGGATTTGACGAGTTTCTCCAAAGTACGTCATTTTGGGGAGTTGGGTCCACTTAAAGATATAAAATATGGCAACCAAGTAGGTTTTAAAACAGTGAAGATTTGTACCCCTCAAAATTTAAAAGCTGTCGTTTTAGAAACCCAGGCAACCTTATTAACTTGTTTTCCCCACCTCTGTGGATACCAACCTGCAGCGCAGTTCTCCCAAATCCATTTTGAGCGTTGACGTTTACATTATTTTGCAACAAACTAGTAAGTTGCTCTAGGTCCCCCCTGGCAGCTGCGGACGCCAACTCGTTCCCCCAAGGCTCGGCCATTCTTTAGGGTCCTGACGATCGGGAAAAGACGATTAGTTGCTTCTCCTTTTCCCCTTTCCTCTGCTCCTAATCAGGCTGCATGATGGCATCGGAGGCTGACAGAAGGACTGGGATGGTTAATCTGGAGTAGAGCTTGGTAGTAAATACTAGTAAGGTCGGCCTGCCAAAAGCCCGCCCCTCGATTCACACGTGATTATTCAGCAAAACTGAGCCCATTGGAGAGGGGCTCTTCTCCTAGATTTTTAGCTTAACCCCTAAGAAGGATTCTGGCGATTCAACAGAGACACATACAGACACACAGGCATTCTTGATTAATTACTCTGGACGTGAGATGTAGGCAGAGCTGTCACGTACCTAAGCTTCACAGCTCTGGGAGGAGGATGTGCGGAGCCTTAAGGGACTAGATCAGCTCAGAAAACACTGCGGAAGAAAAAGTATTGGAGAGAAGAAAAGGCTTTAACCCACCCTTGTTCACAATGGTGACTTGAGGCAGAACTTCAGGGGCAGGTCCTCCGCAGGGCTCGCTTTCCATCCGTCTCGCCGAAGGGGGTAGTCCNGAGTGCTGCTCGCTAGGAGAGCGCCGCGGTGGCTGGATGCTGACGTGCTCGGGGGGGTTAAAGATGATCGCCGAAGGCAGACCGGAGCAGCAGTTCCGTGGCTCTCAACTCTCGGGTCTCAACGACTCCCCAGCGGGCTCGGCGTCTTCAGAAGAGCCCCCGGAGCCCGCCTGCCGGGCTGCCGCAGCCCCGCCGAGCCTCAGAGGCCGTGGGAGCCGGGCAAGGCGCAGGTCTCCGGAGGCTGGTGGGCGCGCGGCAGACCCCCGCCAAGCCCGTCATGCCGGTCCCGCCGGGTCCCGGGACACCAGGCAGCCTGAGGAAGGAGCAGGGCGACGAGGGACGCGTCTACCGGGCTCCGGCCGCTGAGGCAGCTCGCCGTAGCATCGCGGCTGCACCGGGCCAGCTCGCCAGTAACTTCCCGCCTACGACCGAGCTAGCTCACTCAGGCTCTCCACTGCAAGCGCTCACTGAGCGGCGGTCGTCGCCTCTGCAGCGGTCTTTCCCTCTTTTCCGATTTTCCGGGGGCCCCCGGGGATGGGAAGGGTCCTTGGAAGTACAGGCGGTCGCTACAGTTCTCGGGCGCAGCCAGTCCCGCCGATTTCTTGGCGTCCGTCCAGCAGCTGGGGCGCTCGGTGCCACTTGGCCAGTTCTTCGCGGTCCTCTGGCCTGTGCCCCTAGTCTGTGCCGCGGACAGGGCAGCGGCTGCCAGCCAGCTGGGTCCCCGAGCCGAGCCAGGCAGCGCCGGTCCCTCGCGAGCTGAGGCTGACAGTTTCTTTTGTAGTCCGACTCCCCAAAATCTCTGATCGCTGCTCCTTTCCCGGCTACAGGCACTTGCGCGTCTTCTCCCTTTAGGATCTTTCCTCTCCCTCCCTCCTTTGCTTCTTTTTCCGCTGAAGCAACTGCTGCTTCGGTTGCCTCTGCAGAGACGGTGCCGGTTTCTTATCCCTTTTTTCCGACCTCATCAGCTTTTTTTGAAAAGAAAAAAATTGAGCGCTTTTTGAGTTGAAAAACCCGCCCCCATTTTAACGGCAGAGTTTTAAGGAGGCTCCGCCGAGTTACCGCGCCGCGGGAGCGGGAAGGCCGGGCGCCGCCCACGCCCCGCCCTCCGCCCTGGCTGCGCACTGGCCGGCCGCGCGCTCGCTCCGCCCTCGCGGCCCCGCGCTCTTCTCAGCCCGCGCAGGGCCTGGGTCCGCGGGTCGGCCGCGGCGCTCCGGCCCGCCAGCTCTGCCGTCCGTCCCTGCCGAAGCGGGGTNTGTGCGGCCCGGACCGGCCTGCTGGCCTGGGGCTGACTGGCTGCAGTCCGCGACGCCGAGCGCCTACCGGGCGGGACCCCGGCGGTGGTGACCCCGCTCCGGCTGAGGCTCTGGAGGCTCCGCGGCCCTACTGCTGGCGGGCGGAGAGCGCTTAGGCGCTCCCGGAGTCTCCTCAGCTGGACCCGGGTGGCTCCGGCGCCTCGGCGCTCCCCGGCCAGGCTCGCGGAGTGGAGCGGCCTGGCCTGCGGCTGCCACCTCCTCCGGGAGCNCGCTCTGGCTGGACTCCTTGGCTCCACCGCAGGCCTTGGCACCTGTCAGGCCATTGCCAGGGCTGCGGAGGCGACCCGACTGAGAGCACCGGACAGCAGAGAAGTCTTGTAGACTGAGTTGTAGGAGAACGGAAAGTAGGTTACAAGAAATCAGGATGAACTTCGAAGCTTTCAAGTTGCANGGTCTAGAAAATGTGACTTCTATTCTTGAGGGGGCAGGGAGAAATGCGATTAATTTTAAACACAATTTACAGTAAGTTAGAAATGTTTTCTAACACGGCTATGTCTTTGTTGTGGAATTTCTTTCCCTAGATGGAGGCTTGGTTGTTTTTAGGTGGGGGTGGGGTTGGCGGTCTAAGTGTAAAGGACCAGTCTACCCATATTATTTACTTCACATCCAGCACCAGTTTTCTGTACTTTTGACGTCCTCTTCTAGGTATATGAGATTATACCTTCTATGCTTTTATGCTTAAAAAACAAACCAGCATGGTTGCATGATGCATCCAGTGAGCAAAATGAAACCAAGCAAAACAATGACAAGTTGTCTAATTAGAACCAGCCACGGCACATATATCAAGCAACATCTGTACCCAGTTCCATGGAGTAAAATGGAAGTATTAAAAACAAGCCAGAAACATCTGGATAATCGTCTTGCAACAGGTTGGCTGTGAGGGAAAGTTGAAACTAGCAAGAATTTGGCAGTGTTTCTTTAAATTGTTAAGGGGAAAAAATCAGCTATTTTCTGGTGTAACTGAAGCTGAATATTGTGAATCAGGTAACAACAACCAAAGAAATGAACTCCTTAAAAACAAACATTTTAACATTATAATTTAGGATCCCACGTATACTGTACACTCGATCATTCTGGGAACTAAGAGTTTTTAGTTCAGCTGGAAGTTGTGATAGCACATTGGCACTGTTAAAGTGATAACTGGCACTAATCCAATTTACAAACATTGCCTTCTAGAATTTAATGGCATCTTGCTTGGGGAAAATCCGGTAATGAGAAAGAATAAAATTGTATGTATTCTGTAAAAAATGGGTGTATGTATGTTCTGATTTTCATTAAATAAAATATCTTTGCTGTGTAGCTGATTAAAGAAAACTCATGATTTAGGGTGTTTTTATCCAGGCAAGCCTACAGCTCCTTATGTATCTCAGGCTGGCTTAGTACTTGTAATCTTGCATCAGCCTGGTATGGCTGGATTACAAGTATGCAGCACTGTATCTTGTTGTATTAAGAGTTTTTGGAGGTTCTAAGAATGAAGATTTTAATATCCTATCACCCACAGGTGATGTGTAAGTAAATATAAAAAATGATACAGTACCTGCAAATAAGAGTAAAAGCAGCTGGGTGTGGTGGCCCATGACTTNAATCTTAGCAGTTGGGAGGCCAGGGCAAGCAGATCTCTGAGTTTGAGGCTGGCCTGGTCTACATTGTGAGTTCCAGGATAGGGCTATGCTAGAGATACCCTNTCTCAAAATAAATAAATACATAACTAATTTGAAAAAGGAGCAAAAATAGTTCAATAAAGTTCTGCTCTTCCTAAAANATTAACTTTTTGGATTCATTTGAAAAAAACTTATGTGGCCTACCATGAGAGGGAGCACATTCCTGAGGGCCAGGACCCAGAGGTGGGTTACCCCAGAGACTTTNGATAGAACCAAATAGGACTGGAAAAAAAAAAGTCAATGAAATGATTCCTAATGATATTCTGNTATACTCATAGATTGGTGCCTAGCCCAACCTGTCATCAGAGAGGTGTCACCCAGCAACTGATAGAAACAGATCCACAGACCCACAGCCAAACAGGTGGAGCTCTGGAATCCTGTGGAAGGAGGGAACAAAGATTGTAGTAGCCAGTGGGGTAAAGGACACCACAAGAAAACCCACAGAATCAACTAACCTAGGTTCATAGGGGCTCAGAGAGACTGAACCAACAACCAGGCGGCCTGCATGGGCCTGACCTAGGCCCTCTGCATCTATGTTACAGTTGTGTAACTTGGTCTTGTTGAGACTCTGAACAGTGGGAGCAGGGGCTGTCTCTGACTCTGGTGTTTGCTTTTGGGACCATTCTTCCTGGATTGCCTCATCCAGCCTTAATAGAAGAGGACATGCCAAGTCTCACTGCAATAGCCATGGGAGGCCTTCTGGTTTCTGAAGAGACAGAGGAGGAGGAGTGAATGGAGGGTGGGGAAAGCTGGGGAGGGGGGACTGGGAGTAGAGGAGGGAGGGGAAAACTTTGGGATATAAAAACAAAACAACAAAATTTATGTGTCTGAGCAGTGGTGGCATGTGCCTTTAATCCCAGCACTTGGGAGGCAGAGGCAGGCAGANCTCTGTGAATTCCATGCCAGCCTGGTCTACAGAGCAAGTTCTAGAATAGCTAGGGCTACACAAAGAAACCTGGTCTTGTAAAACCAAAAATAAATGAATAAATAAAAAATGTGTGTGTGTGTGTGTGTGTGTGTGTGTGTGTGTGTGTGTGTGCATACCTGAAAAGGCTGGAAGAGGGGCACTGGATCCCCTGTCTTATGTGGTTGGTGGTAGGAACCAAACTCTGGTCCTTTGCAAGTGCTCTTAACTGCTAAGCCATCTCTGCAACCCAAAATATTGTTTAAGAAAGTTTTTTTTTTTTTCTGGTAGTTTTGGTTTTGTTAGTGTCTCAGGTGTGCTTACTCTGCCTACCTGTCTCTTATACACATCTAGATGTGTATAAGAGACAGCCCTTCTTCCTGTGCCTTCTGCCTCAGCCTTCTTAGTCCTTCTTGAGTTTATAGGCATGTGCTACCATGTCCAGTTGAAAAAAAATCTCTAACTTTGTGAGAGCTAGTTCACTGAGGTAGATTTAAGAGTATCTGTCCTCAATAAGCTTATATTTTAAGACGTACTCAGAAGATTCACAGGTACTCTGTTGCATCGAAAATTGACAGTTTTTCTTTTTACATAGTTGTGTCCCTCAAATGCTTAAAGGCAACCTGCATAGTTGGATATCAAGTATTGAGTAGTGGGAATCATTTTAAAGAACTTACAGCAAGCATATGGTTTAGTTAAATTATTTCATGTTTTTCCCACATTGATGCCAGCCAATGAAGAGTTTCTACATGATTAGCTTTGAGGAATGTGGATNAGGTAACTATACTTTCTTGGTTTTAAAATCTTCCTCTTTGTTGAATTTATAGATAACAGAGGTGGCCCCCTAGGGGACCTTTTTAAAATTACTTATACTTGTGGCTTTGATATTTATTTCTGAGAGTCAACAGGCTTTTCATATGGGTACTTGTAGGACTCCTTAGAAATTCCTTTTTTCAAAAGTAAGAAAAAAATGCTAGTAAACAACTTACAAGCTTAAATATATTAACAAGTAATGCTTGCAGTATTCTGAGTTATTAAATATACAAATTTAAAATTTATAATTTTGTGAAGTAAATATTCTCATTTTTTGATGAGGGAAATTTGAAATTATGATTTAAAGTCATTAAGTATAGGACTTGAATTCATATCTTAGGCTCTAAATCTTAGGCCATTCCCATTACTTAGAAGTCCAGGATCAGCCGATAGACTCTTTAAAATCATTGGATAAACTAACTGTTTGATTACTAAAACAGGAATTTAACTTGGTAGCAATATGAATCTCATGATTTACCTAATAAACAAGAAACATTGCTTAAAGACTTCTGTTATCAATCAAAGGTTCCAAGTTAACACCACAGTAAGTCATTTGATAGAGTGAAGATCCCAATATCATGTGATGAGGAAGACCTATTGCCTTTGAGTATTTTTATTCAATATCCACAAACTCAGTATAGTTTCCCCCTTACTCCTTGCCGTGAAATAAGGTCTTCCCTCAAATTCTGTACCATTCTGTCTCATCTTCCCAATACCGGGATTAAAGGTATGTGCTACCATGCCTAGCACAAACTCAGTGTAGATCTGAGGAAACATTAGACAAACCCAAGTTGAAGGATAGTTTATAAAGTTATTGACTCTTCAAAATTTTCAGGATCTGAGCATGTCATTGGAGTTTATAAATCCAAAATAATTTCAAATAAAAGCTTAGTTAAAGAGGGGCTGGAAAGGTGGCTCAGTGGTTAAGAGCTCAGACTACTCTTGTAGAGGACCTGAGTTTGATTCCCAGCACCACTGGGTGGCTCATAACCACCTGTAACTCCCAGCTCCAGGGGAATCAGATGCCTCTGGCCTCTGTGGATACCTACACGGATGTCATAGAATTAAATAGTAACATAAGTATTAATAATATCACAAATAACTTATTTATATTTGAAAAATGAAATAAAAACTCAAAGGGTTATAGAAAGAGGTAGTACATGAAGATTTTAGAAGATTGTATTTAAATTAGGCCAAAGTCTATTTTAGTGGACTATGAAAATGAGATTAAAATTATTTTGAATATTTATTGAAAAAGAATGTCTATTCTTCTGATTTGTGACACTGCAGTGAAATTTTCTCAAAATGGAATTTTGGAAAAATTAAAAACAAATTACTTTCTTGTGCTAATTCAATGTNTTCCTTTCAGTTTTTCTGTAGTAGACATTAATTCTGGATGCTGGTTATCCAATTAAAATAGCTAGACCATAGGTAAGATACAATCTTTTCATTTACTTTATAAACTTGGCAGCATGCAGGGTGATACTGTAGGGAGTCACCAGAGAAACTGGGAAGAACACTGGTTTTGACCTAGCCTTGAACCCGAGGCCTTCCACTTTTTATCTTGAACCGTGACAAATTCTTAACCTCTCAAGAGAAGCTTTTCATTGTGTAAAGTGGCTGTTGTGAAGATTGAATTAAATAAAATATATAATATACTTGTATGTAGAAGACTTTTGTTTGTTTCTTGTTTTCAAGACTGATGGGTGATGTTTTGTATGCTGTGAAAATGTGTTGCTCTGATTGGTTGATAAATAAAACTGTGTGGCCAANGGTGAGGTAAAATAAGGTTAGGCGGGACATTCTAACTAGGGAGAGAGGAGAAGAAAGCAGAGAAATGGTTCATAACTATCAAGGAACTTTAAACCTGTGGGAGGAGAGAAATCATTTGTAGATGAAACAATTGCAGAAAAAAATTTATAGAATTTGTCAGAACAGGAAATTGTGTTTGTTAAGGTACTAAAAGCCATGGCTAGAAAAAAAAGGAGGGGGGGCAGACATTCTTGTGTGTTTAAACTTAATGAAAGGGGTGGCCTTGAAAGAATATGTAGGAGTTATCATACTGAGTAACAACTAACACATTAGGAAAGCTTTAATGTTTATGAGAATTTTTCCCAGGCATTTTATCACTCACTGTTTGAAATCATTAAGTTTTCTTAGTTTCATCTCAGCAATTAAAGAGTCACAGAGGGGTTGAAAAGGGACAGAGTTAAGTCTCTGCAGTGGAACAATCCTTTTCTACACTATGGATATGTATTACTCTCATTGTTTAATAAAAAGCTGAGCGGGCGGTGGTGGTGCACGCCTTTAATCCCAGCACTTGGGAGGCAGAGGCAGGCGGATCTCTGTGAGTTCGAGGCCAGCCTGGGCTATCGCGTGAGTT